>JBBBDQ010002486.1:547500-550000 GCA_037127315.1 Ascarosepion bandense | reverse complement strand
CCAAAAAAAGCTGACACAGTGTATATTTTTGAAGAACCAAAAACTCAATAAACTAATTGCTGAGGACCCCATTTTACAACACATACCTCACCTGAATAACTACTTAATACAACAGATTCCACAAAGATCTCATTATGTACGCTACACCCATAAAACCTCTGCTGATAATCACATCGCAAACCTATCTAAATATATTCTCACCCAAGGAGAAACCTCTTTATTAAATAAAGGATTATCGTTCTGCCCCTCACAACCACTAAACCCTCTAAACCTTTGCTACGATATGGAAAAATACCTTCGTAGACTGAGACTAAAAGAATATTTCTCAGACAACAAATCTACTTCTACAGACAACAGCGCTAACCAATCATGCTCCAAACTTCCTCTTATGAAAAATAACACCCTATGGACTCCACCAAGCGGACATTACCAACACTTGGATCAATATGCCAACAAAGCCAGACAACACATGGATAACTTCTTAAAAAACAAAGGACACCAAATAAAAAAACACAACTTATCCAAAATAGAACACCAAGCCATCTATACACTTTAAAACAACTGGGACATAATTATTGTACCAGCCGATAAGGGCGGAGCTATAACCATCTTAGACACTAATAACTATATTAAAGAAGCAGAATCACAACTTCAAAATAACAGATTCTATGTACACTTACCTTTAGATCCGATTAGCACTTACAAAACAGAATTATCATTTCTCGTTCAGAACCTGAACCATAATATAAAAAATAAAATAAAATCTCTTATTCCTGCGAACCCCAAAACAGCAACATTCTACACTATCCCAAAACTACATAAACTCCCCAAAATCATTTCAGAAAAACATCCTAACACCTCTTCATCCAACCAACAATCAAATAATGAAGAGATCTATAAAATTTCAAAAGCCCTTAAAATCACACCACCTGGCAGACCCATAATATCAGGCATTGGTACCCTCACAGAACTTATATCTGGGTACATAGACAATATCCTAAAACCTTTATTGCCTGACATACCTAGTTATATTAGAGACACTACTTTCTCAACAAATTATAAAACATTAACTTAGTCCACGATGATAATATCCTAGTAACAATGGATGTTACGTCTCTTTACACGAACATTCCACATGTTGAAGGAGTATCAGCTTGCCATGAGTTCCTGAGTAAAAGCAAATTACCTAACAACCAAATTACAGATATATGCCAATTAATAAATTTCATTTTAACATATAATAATTTTAAATTCAACAACAAACACTATTTACAGATTAGTGGTACAGCAATGTGCACGAAAATGGCACCTAGTTATGTCAATATCTTTATGCACATTCTAGAAATAAAAATACTAGACAATTCAGAATATAAACCATCACATTATTTTAGATACATTGATGACATTTTCTTATTATGGACTCATAGATTAGAAAAATTAAAAAACTGTTTTACTTTCTGCAGCAACTTCCACAATACAATTAAATTTACCATGGAGCACTCATACACATCCGTCCCTTTCTTAGACGTCATGATAAAATTAAACAAACATACACTTTCCACCAGTCTATACAACAAACCAACATAAATTCCTACACTTTAACAGCTGTCATCCCCTTAAATTAAAAAAAATCTATTGTATACAGCTCATTTTTAAGAATCAAACACATATGCTCAGACCATCCAGATTTTCTATACAACATTAACAACCTAACAAAGAAATTTCTAAAATGTAAATACCCAATAAAAATATTAAAAGAAGAACTAAATAAAACCATCCACATAAATCGTAACACACTTCTTACATACAAGAAAAGAAAAAACAACCGAATTCCCATGGTTTTTAACCACAATGAATATTCGCACACACTTATGCAAAATTTAAAAAATGATTACAGGAACCTCCAATCAAACAAAAAAATCAAAGACATTTTTGATAAACCACCCATAAATACAATGAAACAAACACCCAACCTATCAGCTATCCTCACTTCTACCAAATATTTAAAAAATACAAACCTATCTGGGAATTTCCAATGTAAGAAATCTCGATGTCTAGTATACAAACATTTAGTAAACGATACAGTATTTTTTCTACCCAACACCAACATCAAATTATACCCACCACGCCTCACCTGTGACAGCCAAAACATAATATACTTTCTCTTCTGTTCAATATGTCCAAATAGTGGATATATTGGTGAATCTGGAAATAGCTTTTGATTTCGTTTCAATAATCACAAACTAAACATATGCCAAAACAACCCATATTCCCCCATAGCAGTTCACTTAAATCAACCGGGACACATATTAGAAAACTGCAAATGTCTACTAATAGATTCTGATTTTAGTTCTACATACTTACGCAGAAAGAAAGAAAAATACTGGATTTTAAAATTAAATACATACAGGCTAGGGTTAAATAGGGACTTAGGTGTTTTGAATCTTTATAAATATTTCAATAGTTAAACATTTTTTAGATACACTTAAAAAGATTTTCT
>JBBBDQ010002486.1:0-530000 GCA_037127315.1 Ascarosepion bandense | reverse complement strand
TAAATACTTTTTAAATTTAGTTAGCCAAAACTTCCACCAACACCACCCCTTAAGTAAATTATTCAATAGAAAAACTCTTAAAATTAGTTATTCTACCACTAATAACATGCAAAACATAATTAATTCCCATAATAATAAATTACTCAGAAACTTCTATAATAAACCTTTGGTAGATAAACCTTCCTGCAATTGCACCAATAAAATGAAATGTCCCCTTGATGGCAGGTGTAATTCGGAAAAAGCTGTTTATGAAGTCACTATTTGTCCAATGGAGGACCTTAGCAAAGAAAGAGTTTATATACAGATATCTGCAGGTAGTTGGAAACAGAGATTTTACAACCACAGACACTTGTTTTCCAATGCTTCCTTGAAACATCAAACTGCCTGGTCTAAACAATACTTCGATATTAAGGATGGAAGATTTAACCCACTGGTCAGATGGAGGATTATAAAATACGCTAACACTCCCAACAACTTCAGGGATAGGTATAATTTATGCCTGGAAGAAAAAAATGATGATTATAAAATATAATAATCCAAAGGAACTCCTTAATCAGTGTAATGAATTAATATTTAAATGCAGACATAAAAATAAATATAAAATAGTCTAGCTAAATCCAGATTGTGATTTAAATTAGTATAAATTAAATTAATTTAGATTAATTTAATTTAAAAAAAGTGTTTCTTTTGAAAAAAACCTGGAATGTACCGTTGGAAACATTTTACCACAAAAGTTTTTGTGTATTTTTTTTTTTATAATTATTATATTTATAGTTACAATATATTATTGTATTATTTTTATAATATTTTAGATTGTAATATTGGATGTATATGTGCATATAAATGTGTGATGTCCTCGTATTTATGTGTATATGCATGTATATGTGTAGATGTGTTTGCATATATATGTGTGTGTGTATATATATATATATATATATATATATATATATATATATAGGGAAAACTACTAAAAAGTTGTAAGTTAAAAATGAATTTTTTTGACAGTATTTATTTATTTATTTCTATTATTATATATGTATATATATATTTGATATTTCAGACCGGCCTCGGCCTTTCATCAGAAAGAAATGATTTTAAAATTTAAACTAGAAGCATCTGTCGTGAGAAGCATCCGTTACGTGATGTAGAAATATCAAATATATATATATATATATATATATATATATATAATAATAGAAATAAATAAATACTGTCAAAAAAATACATTTTTAACTTACAACTTTTTAGTAGTTTTTCGTATACATATTAAGACAGTATACGTGGATTATCATTATGTTATATATATATATATATATATGTAGATATGTTTATATATGTGTTTGCATGTGTATATATGTATGTGTGTGTGTATATATATAGGATATATATATACTTTTTGCTTAGATGCTTTTATGTATGCGTGTATTTATGTGATTGTATGTGTGTATGTATATATATTTTTCTTTTTAAGATTCTTTTTTCTTTTTTAGTATTATTATTATTATTATTATCTTAAAGAAATTTTTTTGATACATACATATATAATTATTATTATTTTT
The DNA here is from genome assembly GCA_037127315.1 of Ascarosepion bandense. Classification (NCBI taxonomy): domain Eukaryota; kingdom Metazoa; phylum Mollusca; class Cephalopoda; order Sepiida; family Sepiidae; genus Ascarosepion; species Ascarosepion bandense. Next base: position 528,441 of record JBBBDQ010002486.1, on the reverse strand, counting down.
ATTATTATTATCTATTAGTATTATTATTTTTATTATTTAAGATGTTTTTAAGGTTGCATTTTAATATTTAATTTATTTTTTTCTTACTAAGATTTATTATTTTAACTATATTTATAATATATTACTTATAGTGGTTATATTGGAATTTATATTAGGAAGTATGATTTATTTTTTACCATGAATATATCCCATGGTAGGTATAATTTAATTTAAAATTAACTCCCATGTCATGTTTCTAAGAATGAAGATAATTGTAATAGACGTTGGTTTCGATCTAAGACATTTTTTTCAATTATTTTCTATCTATACTACTCACTCTCATTCCTTTTCTTTCTTTCTTTTTATTTACTTTTCTCTCTTTTTTTACGTTCTTTTTACACTTATCTGTCTAACTTTTCTTTTTTCTATTTTAATTATAATTTTTATTTTTTATTCATTTTAATTATTTTAACTGAATTTTTAAAATATTATGGATTTTTAAAATAACGTTAATAGTTTTTATTTTTTTAATTTGTATTAAAATTATGATTTACAATTTTTTTTTTTTGCCTTAAATATATCCCATTATATTTGACACTAAATTTCAATGTTAAATTTTCCACGTCATATTTTTTTAAGAAAGCAGATGAGTTGCTATAGATGCTATGTTGATACTTTAGTTAACATTTATTTCTCTGTATACTGTTAGTTTTCTTTTTATTTCTTTTTCTTTTCTTTCCATCGATCAATTATCTACTTTTTCTTTATTCTTTCTTTTTTCTATCTTTAGGGTTCTTTTTAAATGAGCGAGGAATGTTTTTGTAAATAACTGCTACAAATGTCTATTCTAAATATGGACATGTGAGCATCTGTATGAAAAAAAATTGGGGGGGGGATTTTGAAGATCAACTGTTGTACCATTTGGGTTTGACGAGTTGCAATTGTTATCATAGTGCGGTGAAATATGTGTTACCCACTGAAATTGTAGTATATCAAAAATTTATTCTAAATTATATTACTCTGTTAAATTAAATAAAACTATTTAACATTGAGTTCTTTTGAGTTCATCTCTATCGGAATTTACCTGGAAAATATACCAAGTGTTCTACATTATATATATACAGTGACACACATAGGTATTGGATACATGTTATTTTCTGTTATAACTCTAGTTCATGTTCGCCATTTTTCCTAATATTTGGTAAGTAATATTTCGTAATGTTGTTTTAGGAAGGAAAATTAAAAACTCATGGTTGAATTAATTTTTTTTATCAGAGTTCAAAATTACCCTACACTTTTTTCAAATTTCCAATTGAAATTTTGTATTTTAAAAGACTTTAAATATTCAAATTTTTGATAGTATTGGAATGTTATCTCTGACCAATCAGAGAAGCACACAATTGCTTACAAGATAGTGCTACTAATCATCTGACTTTTTGATGTGCATTCTGCAATTCAAGGATTAAAAATAGCAAAAACTCAAGAATTATCCAGAGATATGTAAGATAGAATCATTGAATGTCACAAAGGAAGACAAGGTTACCAAAAAATTAGCAAAGAAATAAATCTAGCACTAAGTGTGGTAGGAAATATCATCAGAAAGTATAAGAAGTATGGCAATGGTATGGCAAACCTTCCAAGAAATGGAAGACCAAGAAAAATAAATGATAGAACTTCAAGGTGGATCAGCAGAAATGTGCAAAAAAAACCCTTCATTGTTCATTCTGAAATTAAAACTGATCTTGAGGGTGCTGGAATTAATGTAAGAATACCATTAGCAGAGCTCTATATCGTACAGGCTTTCATTCAAGATCACCAATAAAAGTGCCTTTACTGAAAACCAAACATGTCAAAGACCAATTAAAGTTTGTCGAAACTTATGAAAAGAAAGGTATGCAGTTTTGGGAAAAGGTAATCTGGTTGGATGAAATGAAAGTTGAACTATTTGGAAGGAACACAGTGACAAGTGTTTGGCCAAAAAATGGCACTGCCTTAAACAAGCACAATACCATCCCCACAGTTAAGTTTGGGGGTGGTTCCATTATGATATGGGGATGCTTTTCATCCAAGGGCACTGGTGAGGTACAAGTTATCGATGGTAGAATGAATGGTAGCATGTACGGGGAAATTCTAGAGAAGAACCTTCAGAAATCTGCAACTTCTTTAGGACATGGTTGGAATTTCGTGCTTCAACACGACAATGATCCCAAACATACTGCAAAACTTACAAAGGAATGATTTGAAAATAATGGTATTAATACTCGCAATTGGCCAAGTCAGTCTCCTGACTTGAATCCAATTGAGAATTTGTGGAATACTTTGAAGGTTAAAGTTCATAAGCAGATTCCACAAAATATCACGCAATTAGAGGAATTATGCAAGGAAGAATGGGGTAAAGTAATGGTGGATCAGTGTGGAAAACTTGTGACCAACTATAGAAAGCGACTGGAAGCAGTGAAACAAAACAGAGACTATGCAACAAAATATAAAATTGATGTATCCAATACTTTTGCATAGGGTAATTTTGAACTTTGATAAAAAAAATGGATTCAACCATGAGTTTTTCATTTTCCTTCCATATACAACTAAAATAACTTTATGAGATATTTCTTATCAGGCTAAATGGCGAACATAAACTAGAGTTATAACAGGAAATAACGTATATCCAATACTTATGCATGTCACTATATATATATATATATATATATATATAGACACATGCAGAGAAATGGTGAAAAACTTTCTGCCTACTTGGTGTCTGTACAAATAAATATATTAAGTTTTTTTGTCAATTTGTTTTAGTGCTTATTAACAAATTATGGATTTATTTTTAAATAAATATTTGTATATTCACATTCAAATTATTTTCAGAATTTATTTCATGCTATATAAAAATTAGTATTATGCTTGATTATGCTTATAGACATACTCTGACTCTTCAATATTGAAAAGAGTCTAAAGGAAAATGTAAATGAAATATTTACAATTTCAATTTCAGAGCCATATAAAGTTTACAAAGGAGACCATTGCTTTATTATTTATTTGACACATTATTTTACCATTTTAGAACCATTTTCTTTTTAGATGTTAATTTGCTTTTATGTCTCCAGATAACATAAGCCTTATTACATATCAATAAACTTCTTGACAAGCAAATTCTTCTTTTATTTATATCACCTCAAGCAAGGCTATAAAGCCACTAAAAGGCAAGGTGTTAATGAGTAGGAAAGAATAAAAGAAAATGAAAAATAATTAAGGAGAGAGAACAAGAATTAAAAAGAGAAACGATAATGATTTAAATTTTTGAAAATTAAACTTGTTTGAAAAGCAAGAGGTTGGAAGACAGTTACATTTTACTATTACAACTGTAAAATGTTGAAATCTAACTACCAATCCATTTTTGCTCTGAAAATGAATGAAACATATTTGATCGACATTCAAGTTGAATGAAATTAATCATTTGCATTCATTTATTATGACACACCTTTTACTCTTTATTTTATTCTATAATTTTAATTATACTAAATATATATAATGAAATTTCCCTTTTACTGCAACAGTATTGATTTTAGAAGATTGCATTCGATTAATTTTTGTTGATTTTTAATTATTGACTATTTAAATTAATTTCTTATGTAACTTATGCTTTAGAAAAAATGTTATGTAATCTAAATTTATTTATAAATGGAACCTTGTGTGTGTGTGTGTGTCTGTTACCTATAAACTCCGAAACTGCTGAACAGATTTTCTTGAAAATTTAAACAGTTGTACTATAAGTGTCTGCAAGTGTTCTTAGCTAGATTTTGTGTCAAGGTACCCCCGATAAATATCAAAAATCGATAATCGAAAAAATCAGTTGTAGGAGTGGTCCGATTTTAATCATGAGAAACGATATTCAGAAGTTTCAAGTTTGCAGTTCTTACAATAGTGCAGAAAACCGATAATATATATATATATATATATATATATATATATATATATATATATATATAAGGCAAGATGTTTGGGTGTGTGTCTGTTTTTCTGCCTGTATGTCTGTATTTTTTTCAGTCCTTTTATTTTAGTTTTTGCTTCGGGTTTGGCTCTAAGTAGGTATAATTGTAGTTCTTAGTCTCAGTCATGATACCATTTACTTAGAGGACTTATTTAACCTTCAACATTCAGTTTACGACAAAAAAAACTTATTTGATATTGATACCAGGAAATCAAAATTTGATTTACATCCATTCATTTTTCTTTCAGTCTACGGTTTTGCTTTAACTGGAAAGAACTATTGCTTTTTAGTATTTCGTGCCAACGTCCAAAGAGTCTGAGCTCCAGGACCATGGATTAGTTTTAAAGCTTTCATTACACCCAAGCAATGCTGAGCTATACTGCTAGTTATCTATACAGACATTAGATATATAGAAAAATATCAAATTATCTGTTGAAGGTATCCATCACATACATATAAAGTCAAATAACACTGTTTTAATCATTTTCTTTTATAAATGTCTAAATCCCAAACTTAATTAAAATGAGTTTCATAAAAAATATAAGACATTATTTTAAAAAGATTTACAAAAATGATGACTTAGGTATTTCCTTACATACATATAAACATTCTAAATAAAGTTCTGCATTCAGTTTTAAATTTATGACTATTTGATGCCATTTTTTATAAGTTTTCTATTGATTTGAAGTTTATTTTAATATTTTCGAATCAAGAAATAATGAATAGTTTATAACTTGAAAAAACAAATATATATATATATATATATATATATATATATATTCTACTTAAGTTGGATATTATGAGATATGTTAAAATACTTTTTAATTTGGTTAAATGGTAAAATACTAATCTCAAATATTCCACCTTGTCACCTAGTAATGATACAGTTATTTTTTAACTTGAAAATGAAATATTAATATAAAATGTAAGATTTAATCTGACAAAACACTCACCAATGTTTCAGTGTTATGCTCCTGACTATATTGTTTCTAATTCTATGTTCAAATCAGAAGTGTAAGGATGTTTCTAAAAATACTTCATGAAAAATTTTGCATTTAGTATTTTTCTCTATATTTATGAATATAAATGGAAACTTTATTGCTTAAGTAACAATTTCCTGTTGAATCATGAATGTCACTATGTATCACATCACTTCTTATAAAATCTTGATCATACCAAATAAGCTTTTGAAGTATATTCTCATTGTTACATATTCAAAAATGTATAGTGTTGTAACATATTTGTATATCAGAGAGAAGCTAACACATTATCAAAGGATCAGTTAAGATTGTGCAAGGTAGATTTTTCTTCTATATATCTTTTTCACCTGTCAGGAATATGCAGGCCAAGAAAGAGGAACCATTTCAGGAATAGACTAATATTAGCATTATTTTTATAGAGATGTTTATTCATTATTTTATCAGTTATTCACTGAACTGTTAAGGCATTAAGATATATGGATATTTGAATAAAATAAACAATTAATGCTCATCAGAATTTAAATTCATTAAAAAGGTGAGTTTTGTTCTCAAGGACAATCCAAATCAAGTGTCAGTTTCTGTTTAAAAAAAAATTATTTTTTTAAAATTTAATCTAACTACATGAAAGTGATGAAAGTCATGTACAATATAGACTTGATATAAACAGAAATCTGACTTATATAATCAACTTTCTCTCTATAAATGTGTTTAGTTTTATTGCTCTTAGATAGAAAATGTACTCATGGGATTAAAGTGTTTTGTTTTACCAAACAGCTTTCTCTTTTAGCAAATTATCAAAGGGCTGACACAGAAACGCTATAACTTTCATGACAATATGGCTGATACTTATGCAAAAATAGCACCTGTATAATGGTGATCTGTGTGGCTCTCTCAAAGGACAATAACAAATTGCTTTGTACAGGCCATATACAGCTTTCCCATTAGAGGATTGTCTAATGAGATCACTAACTTGCCATTCAACATATAAGCATTGTCTAACATACTCTTTCTAATTTTAATGGCAAACGTTTGAGATAATATTCTTCAGTATTATAATATACCCAAGTCCTTCATAATATTATTCCTTATCTGCCATGAAAAAGGATTCCTTGTTAATGTTGTGGCGAAATATTCATTGCAAATTTGTTGTGGCGATTCTTCATCATCAAGTTGTTGTGACCTATTTGGGCCAGGAAGAAAGACACAGAAACAAAAAGGTAGGTTCAAATGAATATTAAAATAACAGAACATATACACAAGTAAGAGTCTTAGTAATCAGCAGATAGAAGTGTACGTCTAAACTGTATATTATGCGTCACAGCTACATCCCCAAAAGTCACTCAGATTAGTATTTATTGATAAAGGAAGAGTCCATTCCTATAGATAGGACACCACAACAGTTAAGAAATTGCAATAAATATTGAAATTTTTACTTTGCTTGTATGTATATAAAATCTATAGATAAATATATGTTCTGATTATCTGTTGTTAGCTTACTGTAATTTCTAAGTTTCAAACTGGGACATTTTTCAGTTTAGTTTTCTTGTATAATAAAGTGTTTCATTCCCTTTAAACTTTGGATCTCTCTTTCTCTCTGACACACACACATACAAATACTGATAGCTTATATAATAGACATGGATGGTATGTTAAATTAGTCGCAAAAATTGATGATCATCAGCTGTTGATAAAATAAGCCCCTGACACTAAACATAAGTTTTTGTTCGTATTAGTATCTTCGATGGATTTTTAAGAATTTAATGAGATAAATCATAGATTATTTAGTTTTAAACCTTTTATAAGATAACAGTATTTGTTAACTCGAGTTAAGCTTAAAATTATCACATAACTAATGTTTTTCAAAGACAGAAATGGAATTACAGATATGCTTTGTCTTAAGAACAATTGACTCTAAGCCACATTTGAATTGTTCTCCAATGTGTGATTTAAATGCCATTAATGTTGATGAAATCAAAGTATGTCATATTTTATCAAGTTTGCAATTTTTTAGTGACAACTTATATAAGAAATACTGTTTCAAACGAAATTTATTAACTAACTGATGTTGGTAAAATTTTCAAGTTATTCTTAGATTTTATACAATAAATACACCCTGTTAATTTCAGCTTATTATACCTGTATTTATTAAATATTTACAATAACTTATTCACTGATATGAAATTTTATTATGATACTTGAGAGTTGTTCATTGTATTGTAATTAAATATATAATTATATAGTTATTGATATTCAAAAGAGAAATAAGATAATGTAAAGTTATTGAGTGATGGGTTATTGAGTAACATTGTTAAAAATTGCAAAAAAGGTGACCAGCAATTATGGAACAAACAGAAGAGAAATTGAAAATTGACAAGAACAAGGAAAAATGACTGGTTTTAAAGAATACCTCAAAAAGAGATTTAAGAAAAATGAAAAGAGTAATAATTAAGAAAAGTAAACTGACTAGCCAAAAAATATTTACTGAAAATGTAAACAGAGAGAAAAGATATAGAATATTAAGAATATTGGCTAAAGATAGAAAAGCAACCAAACTATTACTTTTAAGTAAACCTCAAATAGCAAAAAGTGTAAGTTGGATGAAGAAGTACATGAAAACTGATTTCTTAATTTTTAATGAAAAATGTAGAGTTATACTGAATGGATCTGACAGCAGGGATTTTAATGGAAATTGACAACCAACATGGAAGAAGTGAAAAAAATGCTTTGGGTTCATACTATAGGCAGTAAAGTTGTAGGTCCTTTCACATTTGATAATGTCAAGATAAATATGGAAAATTATTCCTAGTTTTAGACAACAGTTTTTGAGTGATGCAGGTCAGAATCATGAAGTTTTACTTTTATTATTTTAGATTCAATAAATTTTACCAGTCTTATAAATAAATAAAATAATTTATTCAGGTAATTTTTCTATGGGTTATATTTCTTGGATTTAGTTATAAATAAAAGATTTCATTTTCACTTTGTCTACATAATAAAACCTAAGACAAGTTATTTTCATCAACACTCTTGAATAAAGATATTATAAGCTGAAAGTCATAAGATATATTGCTCATGCATATTTATTAGTGTAATATCTGAAAATTCTACCAACATTGTTTGGTTAATACCAATGTTGTGAAAACATTAACTTACATAATAAAATCTGACATAAAGTGATCCTCTATTCTTATATTATTTCAAGATTTACTGAAAATAGAATTAATATAAAAATTCAATAATGAGTTGCAAGAATGTTCAGAATGTATTTCATAATAATATATTTATCTAAAATCAAGATTTCATATGTTATAAACTAATAACAAATGGACTTACATATTTCTGAATAAGTTTTTTTTTTAATAATTTCATTCAAAGCAAGAAAAGGAATAATAAGATTTTAGTGAAGAAAAAGTATAAGAGAACAGGGTTCAGGAAGATAGAATATGGTGATTTATAATGAATTAAATTTTTTTAAGATTGTAGGTAGCAGAGAAGTGAAAAACCGGAAGAGAGTTCCACAGGTAAGAATTATAAGAAAAGAAACTATTAGAATAAAACTTACAGTTACATCCAGCTATTTCAACAGTAAAATGATGAGACCTAGTTGCCAATCTAGTAGTACAACTAAATTCATGCAGTTGTGGTACCAAGGAGGAAAGCTCATTAGAACAATTGCCATGAAAATATTTATAGAAAAGTCATAGGGAAGTCATATCATGGCAATGGAAAAAATGACTGAAGCTGCAATGCAAGGTCAGGGCCAATAACGTTACATATCCTTTGAATATCTCAAGATATATAGCTAGAACGCCAAACCAGATATGATTGTAATATTCAGTTCATGAATAAATGGTAGCTTTACATATAAATGTTCAAGATGAATTCTGACAAGAAAAATTGTCTGTCAAAACACATTGAATTACCTTTCCTAGCAACAGACTTAGCAATTGATTCAATATAATCACTATTTTATGTAAGTAGAAAACTTGAAATCAAGAAGATTCAATGAGTTGCTTTCCTGGAGTTTAGCATCATCAATAGTACTCTATGATGATTAAATGATAGCAGTTTCATTTTTGAGGCATTAAAATTTACAAGCCATTTATTTCCTCAATTAATAACTAATTGGAGGTCATTTTTGAGAGCAGCTGCCAGTTTTACTTTATTTAAGCTGTTAGACTTACTATTAAGAAAGTAGTAAAGAGTTGTGTCATCAGCATAAATCCCTAGTTTTGAAAAGGTCATTGATAAAGATGAGAAATAACATTGGTCCAAAGATAGTCTTGAGAATCCCTCACATTAATGTGAAATGATCTAGAAGCATGGCTATTCATCATGACTTTCATTATTTGATTTGTTAAAAATGATTGGATTAAGTCAAACATCCAAAGGCACCGTAGTTCTTGTGCTTTTGAAAAAAGCCAGCATGATAAACCCTGACAAATACCTTTGAGAAAGTCACAACTTGAGCTTTACCATTCTTATCTATAGCCCGACAGATAATTTTAGTACTATTAACACATCAGAGATTGATCTAGAGAAACACAGTCATACTGTTTATCTGAAAGAAAGCCATGTGAAGTGAGGTGCTTAATTCAGAATTGATTAGAGGCTTTTGTACTTTACCAAAAAGAGGTAAAAGACAAATAGAATTATAATTCAAAACATCAGCAGGTTCACCAGAGTTCTTAAAAATAGGAACTACAAAAGAGAAATTTGAACAAGCTAGAAAGCAAAAAGCAGCATGGCATCTATTGTAGAATTTAGAGAACAGGAACCATTTCAGAAGCACATTTCCTTAGAACAATTGCAGGGATATTGTAAAGTTTTCAAGTCTTTTGGGGATCTAGCTTGGAGATGATAGCAGAAACCATGGATGGAGTTATGTTCATATCACTACAAATATACTCCTGATGAGTTGAGAGCAGAGTTGGAAGGGAATTTCTGAGCAAATCATTCTGCTTTATCAGCAGCAAATGACAATGCTTCAAATTGATTGAAGAGAAGATGGTTTGAAGATTTACTCTTGTTCAATACATTCCCATGAAGATGCCAGTAATTTTGAGAATCAAACTTGCGAGAGACTACTCGTGTTTTATTCTATCAGTGAAAACTGCAAAATTATTTATCAAACTTACAAAATTTATATTCTTAAATTACTTTTAATCATAAACTTAGTTAATATTCTTTTATTATAGTTTTTCTATCTTCTAATCACTTTAATTTATATCTTTGAACAGTTCAGTCATGAAACCTGTGGATGATTGAAAATTATGTTAATGACCTTGCCAAACTTGAACAATTGTTGATAGTTATAAAATATCTTATTCCCTTAAATATTAATAGTAATATAGTAATGTCAATAGTAATTCAAACATTTTTTTCATTTTAAAAATTGTGAACTATTTTAACTTAGAAGTTACCTTTCCCCAGGTTATTTTCAATTAGAACCTATTGAGTAATCAATACAGTATATATATATATATATATATATATATATATAATATTTCTGTCTATCAGAAATAAAGGTTTATATATAGTATTTATATGTATCTTAAAAGAAATATTCAAGTATATTTTTACTAAACTTACTTAAATGAGGTGTGCATGTGGTAGTAGTAACTACCTTGGTACAGTTATCATTGAATTCTGTCCTGCAATAGTGCTACTAGAATTTACCTTGAGCAATAAATTATTAAATTGGTTTCATCTTTATCTTTATAAACTCATTCATTAATTTATTATTATGACATAACTGCAGATGCTAGAACTGAAATAAGCCTTTTCTTTTCTTTTGTGCAGTCTATAGTCATTTTTGAAATTTGTTAAGTATAATATTAATTTAACTTAGTTTACAATCTGGCCCAACCAGAATCCAGTTAGGGTTATAAAAAGTATAATGTACTTAGTTCCAGGAATTCATACCTCCAAGTAGTACCTCTCCTATACTTGAGGCATCTTCAGAAAAGAAAATGCCAAGAGGGTTGGAGCAGTTGTTTCCCCAAGTTTCATGAGTGTGTAGGACTCTACATCAAATCTGGCCTTGTCAAGTGGTTGTGTGAACAAATATCTGTTTTACAGCCTATAGGTATAAACTTTAATTAGCAAGTTTATAAGTTAACTGATACTATTATATATGAAAAATATTCCTTGTTACTGGATATGTTACTGTTAATGCGCATTCTAACAAATTCTTATGTTTTAGTAATTTTTATTAGGGAATCTACATAATTAAAATCATGAGTAGATAATTTCTGATGACTTTTTATTCTTGATAAAAGAGATGTTATGAGTTTTATCTTAATATTTGAGATAAAGAATTATCATTATTATCATAATTTGTTTGTTCTCATCTTGATTGTTATCAATGTTTTGTTGTACAGCCTTATTCAGGTGTCCATTCCATGGTATTCTTCTGGAGATTTCCAGCCAAACCCAATATTCAATTTAGATTATTCTCATTATGCTGTCTATATTAGAGGATAATTATTATGAGTTATTTCTTCTTAGTTAAATTGTCCTTGTGGTATCAGTTTACCTCTTTCACTGAACCAGCGTATATGATATAAACCATGGTTTTGTAGACCTTGCAGTCATAAATTCAATCTCTAGATCACATAGTATAAAAAGTTACATTCTGATGATGAGAATATCCAAGATGAGGACACTTTGAGCAAATCAGTGTAAAATCTTTGTTAATACATTATAACATTTTATTAGCTTTGGTAATTTTCAGTTTCCACTGTTATATACTTTAATACTTTAGCAAGATAGATTGAAGAGTGCTACCAGAACAAGGAGACTAATTTTATGTGCAAGTTATTTTAAGCATTAAAAAAATACTTTGATTTTATCAAAACGTCAAACTATAATTTAATTTCACTGAACAACAAAAAGCTAATTAATTTTATCTGTTAATTAGACAAATGATGCTATATAAGACTAAATCAAATATGCAGATTCTGAATCTATACTCAAGATTATCTTAGCATGTCAGCTTTTGAGATATGCATAGAGCATATTTATGATTAAGGTAAATATATTAATACTACATAAAGTATATTTGTGTTCAAGACAAATAACATATCGGTTAATAGTACATCTATTGATTAAGAAAATTTAGATAATGTGGGAGATAAATATAAAATACCCTCTTTATTTTTAATAATTTCAGAAATATTTCATACACTTGCTTATTGAGTTGGTCTTCTGTTATAGGAACCAGCAGTCATCACTTATCATGTTTTGGTTGAACTGCCCTTGATATCTCTATTCCTCCCTAGATTTTGTGGGAATTTTCCTCCCTACTCACTGTTTACATCAACTAGATACATTGGTAAAAATAGATATGAATGCATTTTAAGACAGATACTATTGACATGCTATTTATCAAATCAACAAAATTTTCAGTTTTGTGAGAATCAAGAAAACCTGCACAATTAACATGAACTAACCCTATACTGCCAGCACAAGTAAATACTAATTTACTATTATAATAATATAATATTTATGTTAAACATACATATGTTATGTGCATATCTCAAAAACCCAAGAACAGATTCAAAATCAGTGCAGTTGATTTAATTAAGTATAGCTTTATTTATCCAGGCAGTAGACAAAACTTTTTTGCAGCTTGGTGTAAACGAATTGAGATAATTCTGAGTATGGATTTGGAATCAATGTATTCATTCAAAATAACTGTTTAACCAAAATCTTTGTTGCTCCATATTTTTTAATATTCTGCATTACACAGATAAATGTAATACCTTTGTATAATTAATGTTCATATCTATACTAATATACTGATGTGTATGTCTGTATTCAGAGATAAATGAAAAGCTTCAATGAAGCAGTTTTTTGTATGGATAAACAAATTATCTTAGTTAATAATATAGGTTATATGAGATTGATCTCGAGGTCATTTGATGTCACAAAAGGGTACAGAATACCAAATGGATTGAGATATTGAATTTGCTATGCAGACATGAAAATTTACCATCCATCTAGTTTAGATATAGACTATATGAAATTGAATTTAGAGTTTATTTGAATGTTACTAGAGGCCATCAAAGAACATAGCATTCAACTAAATAGAGATATTGAGCTCATTATGAAGTTTGATAGATAATGTCAAATTCACCCTCTGAGTTCAATATAAATAGAATCAGTTTATGGCCTTTATAAGTCATATTGAACTCAAGCAATTAGATTCTTGTAGGTTACATTGTGGTAATTTGGTGGAAAAAGATGATAGGATAGGTAGTGCTGACTTCTAAGGTTATTAGATGTTACCAGAGGTCAGTTTAAGATTAGAATAGCTTTTTTCAAGTAATTAAAATAACTTCAAGAGATAAACTTGATTTTTTTTCTGTTTTGTCTATAAAAAATTGAATAACCTTGAGACATTCTACAGTTTTCAGGACTTGTCTTTTCAGCTCCTTTAATTGTAAAAAATATCCCAAAAACTACTGTTAGTCTGATTAAAACATGCTTGTTTGAAAGAATGATGCAGTAAAAAAAATAAACTTAAAGCTGTTGCAACAGATTTCTGAGGAAATTCAGATGTACAAGGCAAGTGACACACTTCCAAGCCATTCAGAGGCTGTTCAGAATTCAAATGAATTCTTCAAATCTCTTACAATGCTTAAAGGTTTCAACTAAAAGTTGGGATGCCTGTCTCAGAAATCTTGACCCTCCAAAGCTGTGTAGTGTATTTCACTTAACTATCAAGTAGGTTCTCTCACATGTTATCAAAGTAACTGGTGTAGGCAAAAAATGAGATGTGTTCATTCTTATAATTTCTATGATTTCAAGGGACTTGCCAATTGAATTCAAATGACTTCACTTCCTAGTAAGTCTCAACTTTCCCATCAATAAAACACAAGGACAATCTGTCAAGATTGCTTGCTTCTGCATGCAATCTTCATACTTCTTCATGCTTTTACTATGGCCAGTTATTGGTTATTCTAGGATTGGATTACGAAAAAAGTTTTTCATATTGCCACCTAGTGGGAGAAATTTTCTAATGTCAACTATATCATTTTTGTTTTGTTTTAGAGCATCAGATTATTTTTCAATAACACCTACCTTTTCATATGTAAATAATGTTTTTTATTTATGTTTTATAAGAAGAAATATATGAAAAAGAATATTTTTTTGTGTATTATTTTTTCCTTGAGCAATGTTGGGCACTCCTGCAAGTATCTCCTATATTTTATCAACATGTTGTTTTGTGTATTATACTTAACTCAATTCTGTTTATGATCAGGCAACCCTGAGATGCATAAAGCATGTAGTTGTTATTTGTGATAGTAAAAGTGGCTTGCAAAAGATGCATCATGTTAAAGAAAATGGTAAATAAATTATTTTACATAGATTTTAGATAAAGCAGCATGAAAATGGCATGTTCACATGGAAAATTAAAATCATGTTCACATCAGTTCAATGACCTACTTTTGTATATTTTCATTTATGTACTTTTTATTTTTGAATATGATATTTGGTAAACTCATATTTTTATAACATCAAAAAACTGAGAAACATATTTGATATATATATTTATTTTTATTTACCACCTTTATACTCTGCTTTTTATAAAAATAGATTATAGGATAAAATATACATAGTTACAATTCCTTAATTTCTGTTTGCCTATAATCCTACTGATTCCAATTATAACAATATAAAATACTAGCAGTATAGCCCGGCGTTGCTTGGGTGTAATGAAAGCTTTAAAACTAATCCATAGTCCTGGAGCTCAGACTCTGCCTAAAGAATATTTGTGTGAAGTTTGGTGATTATCTAAGCCTTAACATTTTTAATCATATTTTATTATTTCTTTCTATTTATTAATAAAAAAAAAGAGTATAGTAACAGTTATCTATATAAAGGAATAGTGATATAAAAATTCTAAATGCTATTTTTTAGATATTGTAACTATTTTTAATGTTTATATAAAAACTCAATGTTTAGAGTGTGTAGTACGTTCTACAGAACCCTCATAACATATCAACTCTATAGTTACATAACTACCATGGTACTATTTATGGTTTTATGAAGATGGAAAAACAAGAGTATATCCATGCCATTTGATGTCTACTAATCAAATTGAAACTTAAATTCTCAGCAAAGGTGGAATGTACTTGTTATAAACAGTATTTTGACAGAAACAACTTTATTATTTCTGCTGCAACCAGGTTATAGTAAGATGTATAAGTCAACATAATTACGAATGGTTGTGAATATTTTTCAGAAGAAATATTATTTTTGCAGTAGGGTTATACATTTTTAAATAGATAAACTAATATTGTAATGAATGTTTTTTGTCTTATCCAAATAGCTTGAATTTTTATTCCTTAATTGCAAAGATGAACTGTAAAATTTTCCTTCACTAGAATGATGAAAATATGACTTTTATATAAATGAATTAAGTTAAAAAAATGTTTGGTTGATGTCTTTTTTCTTTTATAATCATTCAAGGCAGTAAAGCCATTAAGACACAAGAGGTGTGAAAGAAGAAGAAGAAGTAAGAGAAATATTATTAAGAGAGAACAATAGAAGAGTAATCCAGAGAACAGTAAATAATGATCGACATTACATTAAAATTTTTGAAAAATAAAGTTGGCTGGAAAGAGAGTTCCACAAGTGAGAAGTGTGAGAGAAGAAGCTGTTAGCATAGAACTTACAGTTACATTTAACCAATTCAACTGTGAATTCATGATGCCTTGCCCCCAATCTAGTACTGTGCTTAAAGTCTAGGTATCATAGTGAAGAGTTCATCAGAAAAATTACCATAAAATTATTTATAGTAAAGCCACAGAGAAGCTACATTACAGCAGTGAGAAAGCAACTGATTGCAGATTCTTCTTCAGATTTTACTAATTTTTAAATATATAGCAGGAACACCAGACCATATATGGCAGCAATATTTAAAACATGGATGAATAGTAAATTTATAACTATGTGAGATGGATTCAGGAGAGAAAATTTGTCTAGCATGACACAGAGAACCAACTTTCTTAGCAGCTGACCTCGCAATTGATTCAATATAATCTTTCTACTTCATGTTAGCTTAGAATTTTAGCTCATAAAGACACAAGAGTCATTCTCATCATACTAATGGGAAGCAGAAAAAGGTTTCTTGCATGATTAATAGAGAGAAGTTTTATTTCAAGCCATTTCTTGCCCCAATTAACAACAGAATATAGATCATTTTTGAGATCAGCTGCTAATTTGACCTCGTGAAACTGATCAGATTTACTATCAAGACAGAAGTAAATGGTTGTTTCATCATCAAGTTGAGAACTGATGTCATCAGGAAGGTTATTGATAAAAATTAAGAACAAAATAAGTCCAGGAATAGAGCCCTGGGGGACACCTGCATCAGTACAAAAAGATCTAGAATGGTGACCATTCAAGACAATTTTCTTTTTGTGATTTGATAAGAAAGACTGAATCAGTTTAAAACTTTATCTGGAAATACTAGTCTTTCATTAGGGCCTCTAAACTTTGTTAAACGGTAGAAGGGTAATAGGTTTTAATGGTTCACCTGAGTTCTTAAAGACTGGAACAGCAGGAAAGCAAGAAGCATCAAAGCATCTATTTTACAATTTAGAGAAAACAGGAGCCAGTTAAGCAGCACATACTTGAAAGACTATTGCAGGGATGCCATTAGGTTCCCATACTTTGTGGAGATTCAGGTTAGAGATGATAACAGAGACAATGGAGGAAGTTATAAGCATATTACTCAACAGAAACTCAGTTCTAAGATACTTCCAAGGATACTTCAGATGACTCAAGAGTAGAGTTTGAGGAGAATTTATGAGAAAACACTCAGCAGATGATGCTAACACTTCAAATTCAGTGAAGGAGAAATGCCAAACTTACTCTTACTTAATACACTATTACAGAGCTTCCAGTAGTCATAAAAGCAAACTTTGTTTGAGGCTATACGTTTTTTTATCAGCAAACAAAAACTTAGCTTCTTCGAGGGCACAATTACATCTATTACATGCAACCACAGATAAGCTTCTGTTGAAATCAGAACTGTCATGCTGGTCTAGCCATAAGCTGGTTTTTTTTATTCTTATGGGCTATGGCAGCTGAACAGCCCAGTATGAACCATAGGGAAGATTTTGTTTTACCTGGTATTTAATAGAAAGTACTAAAGCATTGATGCTGGCTTTGGCCCAAGAAGAAACCTTACTGGTACAATTCTCAATAGGAATATTAAAAATATCAGTGCAAAAGGTGTCTTGAAGAAAGTTGCTTAGTGAATCCTAATCAGCATACTGGTACTAGAAGGAGGTCTTGTGAATAAGTTCCTGTCTAATATATGACTAAAAAAGATTAACAGATACTACAGTGTGATCTAAATTGCCAGGAAGACAGTTGCAAATCTTGACAAGAGGTCGAAAAGTTGTGGGAAGGAACAAATCAGTTAAGGAAGCATGTTGATCAGATTTGTTAAGGAAATGAATAGGGAAATTCACTATTTGTATAAGAGACTGAGCAATGGAAAAATTGTAAGTTTGAATACCTGCAATGTCAGTAACATTAGAATGCTTAAGCCACTTGTGATGCTGAGCATTAAAATTACCAAACAAAAAATTTTTGTCGATGAGATGAGTGAGAGCCATTTCTATGATTTTATAACATTTGAGTGATTTTAATGATGGAAATGCAGTTCATAAATTATTTTCATTGAATAATGAGGCACCTAAACATCATAGTGTTACAGGTAGTGTAACACAAAACTTGAAGAACTGTATTAGCACCATAAAGGGCAGGGGGAAAAACAAAACTACATTTACAAACTAAAATAGAATTTATTTATATATATTACAAATAAGGTTTACAATAAAACTGGGTGGAGGTTTAAAACAGCATAAGTTCTGGTAAGTACAATTTAGATGTGAGGGCCCCAACTAATAGCAATCAATATTTGATAAAGTGAATAGGTGAGGGGAAAATCTGCTTTAGTTAAGGGGATGAGGCAAGAGATTGTGGGGACAATTAAAAGAATTCTAAATTACTATCAGAGTTTAGTCAACAAAATTAATACAAAGAAGTAGTAGTATTTACCAATGATTGTTTCTGTTCAGGTGTAATAGATTCTTTTGGCCAAACATTTGTTCTGAATCAAAACGAGATGGAGTTGCATGCTGCTGTGAGTTCAGGCAACAACAACTGAAAACAACTGACTAATCTGTTTGGACTCCTGTTTATATATATGCTTTATAGATGCTCTAGAACCCTGTAGAAGTTTCTAGAGACTTCTAGAAAGTTCCCATAACACTTTCTCTCTATTATTACTAAATCTAAAAGGTTTGTTGAATGGGAACTATTTGAATGGCAAAAAGGGACCTAAAAGCTATAGATTTAATGCATAGCTTTAATGCATCATTTAGATCTTGTATTTACAACTATATTGTGTAAAAAGTATATGTGTAAATCGCCCATTTTATAAAAATGTAAATTTCTAAATAAAATGTTTGGAATGTAGCTTTTTGTTTCCATAACCTTTTAGATTGTAGTATTGGTAACCTTAAGTGGGAGGAGTTTAAAATCTATCTGTAAAAAAAATTTCTTTTTAAAGATTTTTAAGTGGTCTTAAATTTTTGATCGGGAGTTTATTCTTGGAGAAGAAGACTCCACCTTGTAAGTCTTTGATTTTGTTTTGTTTGTCATCTTCTGAAGGAAAGTCAGTGGGTTGTGGTCACTATGGATCATAATAGGGGATATGATAACATTGAGGTAAGAATCGAAATGTCTTCACCATCTTCCTGAATTAAAACACTAATTATCTCCACATCACTTGCATCAATTAGCAGTTTGAATTCTTTAGAAAAATCCGGAGCTGACAGAGTTCAATCACTAATGAGAATTGACTTGATTTTGTTGAAAGCTTCATCACAGTCCTTACACGTGTATATTTCGCATTTTTCTTAAGAAGGTTAGTAAGTGGACTTCAAATTGATGAAAAATTTTTACAAAATCTTCTGCAGAAATCAGCTATACCAAGAAATCTCATCAATTGTTTTTTGTTAGTGGGATTTGGATATCTCAGGATAGCCTCCACTTTAGCCATGATAGTTTTAAATTGACTCTGTCCAACTGTATGGCCTAGATAGTCTACTTTCGCATGACAGAATTCAGTTTTGTTAAGGTTCACAGGTTGGTTTACTTTTCAAGCTGACAGAAAAATTGTTTTATGATGTGTAAATATTCTTTCCATGTTGTGCTGTGTATGATTATATCATCAATGTAAATGTCACATCCCTGAATATTGTGTAAAAAAGAAAACATCATCCTTTTACTGGGGCATTTTTCATTTCAAAAGGCATGACATTGTATTGGTATAATCCATCTGGAGTTACAAATGCTGAAATTTCTTTGTCGTTCTCAGTTAAGGGCATTTGCCAGTATCCTTTCATCAAATCAAATTTACTGACATATTACTGACCTTGCCAATGTTGTCGATACAATCATCGATTCTAGGAATTGGAAAGGAGTCAGTCTTGGTTACTGCACTTATTTTCCAAAAGTCTATTATGAATAGCAATAGCCATCTGGTTTTGGCACAAGAATGCATGTTGAACTTCACTCACTGTTGCTTCGTTCAGTGATGTCATTTTCCAGCATATACTTTATCTCTTTTCTCCGGTGTTGAATATTGATTGGATTCACATGGTAAAGATGTTGTTTGATGGGTTTTACATTCCCCACTGAAATATCATCTTGAGCAGCAGTTGTCTTACTAGAAACATCAAGGAAAAGATTCTTGAAATCTTTGACCAAACTAAGAATTTCTTTTTTTTTTATCATCAGATAAATGTTCAAACTTTACATTCAAATTAAAAAGGATTTATGAATTTTCTAAGTGAAGACAATGTTCAATATCTTTTTCCTTACTAGATATGTCCTTGTTATTATCTAAGCAATCATCTCATTTATTTGCAATGTTAATGATATTTAAGGTTGAAACTGGTTTGATGTTTCAACATAACTTTTTAACATATTCTTTTCTTTTTTTGCTGATCGAGGTGTAAATTACATAATTTATGTCAATAATTTTCCTGTCTATTTCATAAGGATCAAAATATTTTGCTTGTAAAAGGTGACTAGAAACACCCAAATTTTGTCACCTTGTTTGAAAATGCGATTTTCAATACCTTTATCATATCTAGCTTTCATTTTGTTTTGGGATTTTATCCAATTTTCTTGGGCAATTTTGAAAGCACCATATAATTTTATTTGAAATTGGATACATAGTCTAACAGACTCATCTCATTTATCTCAGTCAACCACTTTTCTTTTAAAACTTCAAGGCTCCCCTAACAGTATGTCCGAACACAAGTTTAAATTGATTGAAACCAAGAGAGTCCTGGACAGCTTCCCTAGCAGCAAACAAAACAAAATGAACACCCTCATCTCAATCCTTCTGATAGTGATAATCCTTCTGATACTGATAACAAAATTTACTGATCATAGATTTCACAGTTTGATGGAAACGTTCAAGTGCTCCCTCTGATTCTGGGTGATGGGCACTGGGCTTGTACTGTTCAATTCCTAACTCATTCATCACTTGTTGGAACAGTCCAGACTTAAAATTTGATCTTTGGTCTGATTGAATAGCTGAGGGAATACCAACGAAACAGAAAAATGTAGTAAGAGCCTTAACAATTGTTTTAGCCTAAATATTTATAATAGCAATAGCTTCTGGAAAGCAAGTAGATGTACACATAATGGCAAGCAGGTATTGGTTTCCTGTTTTTATTTTTGGAAGAGCACCAGTACAATCACTCTACTGAAAGAGTCTTCAAATGCTGGAATGGTAAAACCCATTGTTTTACCATTGCTGGAATGGTAAAACCCATTCCAGCAATGGTAAAACTCATTCTAGGCAGAGGGAATTTTTTGATAAGGTTTTCCAACCATCTGAGAGGTATGGAAAGAGTTACAGAATTGAATAACATCTTGCTTTAATTTCGACCAGTAAAAATGATTTAAAATTTTTTGGGGTATCATGAGATATGCTCAATATATCTTGTTGATATTTTCATGGGATTACTATCTGGTTGATAATCTTCTACTCCTCTGTAGGGCTTGCATCCAGCGGATGCCATTTTCTCATTAGGATGCCATCCCTAATGTAAAAACACTCCTTAATTTTTCTAGCTTCCTCACCTGAAAGTACTCTATTAGTGAATAAAATAAGTACTGGATTTTTTTTCTTGTTCAATAACAAGCTGATCTAGGTTGAGATTGTCATTCACTTTGTCTGTTGCTTTGCTAATATTTTTTTTGAGGGGATGTAATTTAAATTTTTAGTAATATTATCTACTCGTTCCCTGTTAACCTGATAGGCCATAAATCTAAATGTGATATATTTTGTTTTTTATCCAAATCTATTTGTTTCTTTGCTCTTGTAACAGCACAAGCAGGATATAAGTCTTATATAGGTCTTCCACTTTGCTTTCATCATTATATATATATATATATATATTTTGTTAGAGACAATGAGAGCCACTATTACCCTCCCACCAGCTAAGTCATTGCCAAGTAGTAAGGAGGCACCCTTGACAGGAAAGGAAAGTTAAACGCCTACTATAACTGGACCATTAACCAATTCTGATTTTAAAGGAATTTTATGGATGGGAACCTCAATAACACCTAGTTCAACACACTGTAACAAAACTGAGTCACCAGTAAAGGTCTTAGTCTTCTAGCACACCTTCTAACAACAAAGTTTGAGAAGTGCCAGTATCATGTAAAATTTGGACATTTTCAGAGTCACTGACAAAAACAGATCCTGAGATAAAAATGACTTATAGTCTTTGATATGTCCCAGAATAGCATATATATCAATACGAGGTTGTTAAGTGGTTAAGCGGGTAGAACAATCTAGTCCATTGACGTAATCGTCGTGTTCATCAGTGTCCTGAGACATAGGTGTAGTCAATAGTAGACCAATAGATCGATAGTGGAAAGACTGGTAGATCTCTCTCACTCACTCACTCACTCTGGACGTCAATGCTTTCGTTTGTATTTATGGCTGAGACCAGTCAATCACATTTCAGTGAGAGAGAAACAAGGTGTGTCCATATTCATTACATCACCTCTCCCTGAGCTAAATTTGCCCATGGAATTTAGCTTTAATATTTCCTTTTTTTTAAGGTCTGGAGATAAACGATCAACTTTTTTCCTCAGTTGTTTTCGCATCACACCTTCTTGCCATGGTGGTATTTGACACACTGTTACCTCTGTTCTTGAGGTCAGGAATACTTCCATAGATGAATGTTAACTTTTGGGAACAGGAATTTGAAATGTCTCATACAGGACTTCCATTGGAATTTCTTTGGTGTTTTCTGTGACATCTGCTGTGTGTTTGGATCTTAATTGATGCCAATGTCTTTTACACTGAAATTTTTCTGCTTTTACATCATATATAAACTGACCAATCCTTATGGTAATATTTCCTTGTTCCCAAAACATTTTTCCAGCCCTAAAGTTCTTAAAATAAACTTTTGCTTATATGTTTAGTCATTATGTTTCCTTTTTTCGCAGTTTTCTTTGCCGGACTAGGCAACAGCCTGTCAAACACGGAGTCAAACATTAACTCTGCTGGCGATAATCCTGGCATTGTATTCAGGTTTGGCGTGATCCTATATACTGCCAAAAATTTTTGGATATTTCTTTCATTTGCGTCCACACCTTGTCTTTAACACTCATTTATAGGTGTCCACGAATTTTTCCGTTTATCTATTTGATCTTGGGTGATATACTGGCATTGTCACATGATCAATGGACAATGATGAACAGAATTCCTTAAATTCTCTTCCCATAAACTGTGTTTTGTTGTCGCTGACTAAAGTTTTTGGGATACCAAAGTGACTAAAAATTTCGTTAAGTGCATTTATCGTATTTGTTGCTGTTGGATGCCTGCACTTAACAATTCTTGGCCACTTAGTGAAATTGTCCACAATAATTAGATAGTAAGATCCATTCATGAGCCCTACATAGTCGATATGCAATTGAGTCCATGTGGCATGTCTTTGGCCATGGCTGAATCTTTAATGGTGGATCCCTTGCTGCCAGTTGGTATCCTCTGCATTGTTTTACCAGGTTTTCAATGTCTTGGTCCATCCTCGGCCAACATGTATAGCTTCTCATTAGAGATTTCATTCTCGAAATCCCTGGATGGCCAATGTAAATTTCTTTTAGAATTTTCTTTTGCAGGGTACTCGGCATTACAATTCTATCTGCATGTAGTAATACCTGACCGCAGATTGAAAATGGTGACACACTACTTCCTTTCTTGGATTTCTCAATTAATCCAATTTGATTTTTCATTTTTTTAATGAAATCATTGTTCTCCACTGCTTTTTTCACATCTTCTACAGTAGCTGGTAGTTCTCTAATAATGTTGCATAGCAGACTCAACAATTCACTTTTGTCACGTAGCGATGCTATTACGGTTTCTTCTAAAGGTTCCGTATATTCAGGTATCAATCTTGATAATCCATTAGCATGACCTAGCTATTTTTAAGGCGCATATTTTTTTAAAGTTATAATTTAATAGAATTACACCCCATTGCTCTATTTTCAGTGTGAGTTGGTATACCTTTTTATTTTTTTCAAATATTGATAACAGCGGTTTATGATCTGTTTTGCAAAGTAAATTCTCTTTCATATAGAAACCTGTGAAATTTTTTCACAGCGCAAATTATTGCTAAACTCTCCTTTTCTATTTGTAACTTCGTTCAGCGGGCAGTAACATTCTCGAGGCATGTGCTACTGGCTTCTTAGATCCATCTTTGAATTAATGAAGCAATACTGCACCTAATCCCTCATTACTGGCAATCTGTTGCTACAATAATTTTCTTTTTTAGGTCGAAATGCACCAATGATAGATAGGTCTGATAATAGACAACTTTTTATTTTTTTAAAAGCCTGCCCGCTTTCTTTCAACCATATCCACTTTACGCCCTTTTTCAATAACACATTTAAAGGAACTCTCATATCATGTATTTTTGGGATATAAATGCTATAATAGCTTACTAATCCCAAGAACACCTGGAGTTTAACCACATTATCAGGTGCTGGTATATTTTTTATAGCCTCAGCCCTTTCTGGATCCGGTTTTCTTCTTTTACTGTCAATGATTTGACCTAAATATTTTATCTTCTTTAGGAAAAACTCACATTTTTCAGCAATCAGAGTGAATTCGTATTCCTCAATTCTCTGAAATACTGCTCTCAAATGTGTTTTGTTTGGGCTTCATTTTCACTTTTAATCAAAATGTCATCTAGATATGTGATTGCATACTCCATACCAGCCAACATTGCATCCATTATTTGCTGGAATAGGCTTGGCGCTATCTTCAAACCAAACTGAAGTCGATTAAGTTTAAGCATTCCTTTATGTGTGTTTATTGTCAGGTATTTCAAGCATTCTTCACTGACAATAACCTGAAGGTAAGACTCCGACAAGTCCACCTTTGAAAACACTCTACCTCCATTCAATTTCTTGAATATATGCTCAGGAGAAGGTAGAGGGTACACATGGTCTTTCAAGCAGTCATTTAAACCTGTCGAAAAATTTGCACACACGCTGATTTTTCGATTTTTCTTTTTTATGTATACAGTTGGAGACGCACAATCCAAATAATCAACATTTGAAATTACTCCACTTTTCTCCAACCTTTATAATTTGTCATTTATCATGTCTAGTGCTGAAAATGGTACTTTTCTCGTCGTTGGTTTGACATTTTCTTTCACTTCGAATTTGACTTGTGTTTTTATGCACAGACCTAACCCTTCTGAAAAAACACGGGAAATTGTTTTTTCAAATCTGTAATAAATCTTTCTGTTTTCTTCGTCTTATCGTTCTCTACGACGTTAATTTCATTACAGAAAGTATTTACTGGTAATTCCCGTAAGTTAAATAATACTATCCAGTCTAAACCAAAGAGGTTTTCTGAACCAGGGAGCACATATACTTTTGATTTGTGAATTTTTCCCTCTGAACAAAATGTTACATTTTAATTCACCTTAATTTTTCTTTTTCCTGACACTCCCTTAGCAATTTTGTCTGTTAGTCAACCGTGGATAACCAATTTTTTACATATTCACTTGTTTATTACTGAAATGCTCCAGAATTGAGTTACAATTTTATGGTTTTACCATTTATTTTAACATTGAGGTATTTTCTTTTGCCCTCCTCAATTTTGTTTTCCGTGCAAACTACGTTTGTCTTTGTTTGCAACTTTTCTTTTCCTTTTCTCTGTCTTGCTCGACAATGAGAACTTTTATGCCCTACATGCCCACAATTAAAGCATTTCTTATCCTTAAAGAAACAATCATTCTTTATATGCTGTCCCCCACACAAACTGCATATCATTTTCATTTTTTTTATTTTGTCTCCACTTCTGTTATCTTACCGTTACTTGCAAAATGTTTTTCTCCTCAATCCCAGTGTTGTCTTTTTTATATTAATAAGTCACAGACATTCTTCAGTTACTTTTTGTGGCATAATCTCCGCATCCTGTTCCATGATAGTGAGGATTCATGACCTAATAACTTTGTCCTGCGATGTCGCTAACCCTTGAACAAATGTTAAATATTTGAACGTATCACTCGATAATTCATTTAGTTTAAATGCCTCACATAGTGCATTAACTTTACCTGCATATGTAACAAAATCTTTATGCTCCTTTTTTACGATATTCAGACACTTATATTGTGTGTGAAATATACTGTCGCTTTTATCGAAAATTTTTGATAAAATTTCAACTGTTTCATTTAATGTCATTTCTTCAGACTTCTGTAGGAGGACTAAATTTGTGTATTTCATATTCTCTTTCATACCCAGCTTCTGCAACAACAGCAATTTTTTTTTTTTTTTTCCTCCTCCGACCATTGTTTGCATCGTTTCGTAAATATTGCTTCAAATTTACGAAAATACGCTGGGAACGTAGAACCATTGTCGGGGTTGAACTTAAATTATACTCGTGAATTTGCAATTCCGTCCATGGAAAAACATGTAGCAGCAACCGCTTACTTCTTGTAAGCGTTTGCCAAGTTTTTCTGTTTCTAACATTCCTTGTTAGAAGTGTTTAACAATCCAAAGTATTTCTAATGTTTTTTATTAGTATTTTTTTTATTGTGAACTCGTTTCGACTCTTTGTTGCCAAATGATATGTCCCAGATGGGGATATATATCAATCTGAGATTGTTAAGTGGCCCAAAGGTTGAGAAGCTCTCTCACTCACTCATAATATTTATTGTATATAAAAATACACAATTGTGGCACAAGGCTAGTTTCGGGTTGGTCAACACTATCTTATAATATCTAGGTATAGCTAATCAGAATCATGACGAAAACATCCTTTACAATTTCTCATTCACCATAAAAACATATCCCTCATCAATCAATCCTTCATGTACCAAAATATCTCGTATATTCCCGCTCTGTTGGCTGGGCTTCAGAACACACTGACTGCACCTCTGCAGGGGTAAAATACCCCCAAGGGGACCACCTGTTGGCTGTGGGTGGCGATCTGTAATGTCTAGGGACGGGATCCTGGTGGTTGAGCAGGTTGTGACTCAAGTGAAAAGTGGTCATGATGTGCAACACACCACTTTGGCCCTTACTTGGCTAGATGGACGGTCGGATTGGGTCCAATCCAATCAATTGGCTGGTCTCGACATGCACTAGTTCATATATATTTCTTTTTGTCCTGACTGTATTTATCCAATCTACTTTTGCAAAACACTTTCCAACCCTTCATCTTATATGTGCTAGAAGGCGGGGACTGAGGGTCAATTGTGTTAGGAAAAAAAGACTGATGACTCCTGTTATATTATTGAGTAATAAAACCCAGAATTTTGCAGAGGATTGAAATTTTAGTCTTGGCATAAGTATATTGGTATTGTATCCCCATCTCAGCCAAGGTGAATGGGTTCCCCCCTTAATTCATTCCCAAACCGAGTTGGACTCCGTGGTGGGTGGTGGAGCATTGAACCAATGAAAATCAAAACCTAATTATGGCTTCTTCCTTTACAAAATCTAAATGGTGTTTATCCGACTCAGATACTGAAACAGACATAGACTTATCAAGATTCATTATTATTGAATCACAAGATAAAATTAAATTAGACTAATTGTCTCCTTTTTGATTGAAAAAGTTATATCAAGTAGGTCAAATTCGAAACATGTCAAAAAATTAGAAATGGTAACCTGCTAGTGGAAGAAACACGCAGATAATTTGCTCAAAATGGATACTTTTCACAACCTCAAATGCAGAGTGTATCCATATGCAAGATAAAATACTTCAAAAGGCATTATAAGAAGCAGAGAGCTTTCATTAGCAACACCAGAGGAAATTGAAACAGCATTAAAAAAACAGGATGTAAAGGAACATGAGAGAATTACCATCAGACGAAACAACAAAATTATACAGACACACACATATATACTCACTTTCGATAAACCATTCATACCAAAAGATATCAGGATTTGCTATGCAATAGAAAGGGTAGAGCAATTTATACCAGCTCCCCTCCGATGTTTCAAATGTCAAAAATTTGGTCATCACAAAGACATTTGTAGAGGATGCCAAGTGTGTGGGAAGTGTGGTGAACATGACCCAAACCACACAGAGAGTGAGTGCAAAAATATAAAATGTGCTAACTACCATGAAGGACATCCTGCCTTTTCAAGGACCTGTGATGTCTACAGGAAAGAAAAGGAAATAATGTATGTAAAACACACCAAAAATTTACCTTTCCCAGAAGCTAGAAAAATTGTTGAAAGCTATATGGGAACAAAATCATATGGCAATGTTGTACAAAAGCCAAATAAAAAACTTCAGGACACCACTTCAATAGATAACTACAAAAAACTTATTGAAAAGTTAGTAAATTTGAATACAAGTGAATGGCCAACATTCCAAGAAAACCTAAAAAAAATGTATTCAACAGAAACAAAACCAACTGAGTCTAGTACGAAAACAAAAGTAAATATTGATAACCATGTAGAACTGCCCAAAAAGAGTTCCAGGACAGCTGAATGTACAAGTGAAAGGTGCCAAAGATCACCAAGCTGACCTCCGGATTCTAACAAAGACATGATTGAAAATAAAACAAAAGATAATACTATTAAAAAGAAAACCTCAACTAAAAGAATAACACAATCTGCCTCAATAACTACATCAAACAAATCCAAGGAACCTGAAGAAATGGAGACTGAAAATAAAACTCCACAAATAAGCAAAACCCAAAACAAAAACAAAAAAATACATAAATCTTAAAATTAAATCTAAATAGAAAATAATTTAATCCAATGGAATATCAGCAGATTAAGGGTCAGTTATTCAGAATTGTTATTGCTCATCACTAAATACTGCTCAGCAATCATATACCTTTAAGAGACTCACCTCAAAAGCAGCTATACCATTAAAATTAAAAACTATCATTCATACAATTATATCAAACATTACATTGATAGACCTTCTGGTGGGTCATCAGTGATCATAAACAATAATATCCCACACAGGATAAACTAAATACAAGTCTACAAGCAGCCACTATATCAGCAACCCTCCATAAAACAATAACAGTGCGTTCATTGTATATTCCTCCAAGCCAAGAACTAAAAGAATCAGAGTTAGATAATTTAATAAAACAATTACCAAGACCCTTCATTATAATGGGTGACTTCAATAGCCACAACCAGATCTGAGGAAGTAAGAAAACAGATAAAAAGGGCAAAATAATAGAATCAGTTGTGTGTATATATAATAAAAATACAAATACATATTTGCACCCAGCAACAGGCACATACTCTACAATTGATTTAACAATATGTGACTCTAACCTTTTTTAAATTACAACTGGAAAGTGCATGATGATACATGTGGAAGTGACCACTTTCTGATTCTATTAGAAAACAAGATTAATAAATTAAATAAAAGAACTCCAAACTGGAATCTGAAAAAAGTGAATTGGGATGGTTTTAAAACATCATGCCTTGCTGAATTAACCCCAGAAGCAAATAAAAACAGAGGAAGATATTTTATATTTTACGAACACACTACTAAATATAGCTGAAAAATATGTACCAAAAAGTTCCACCTATTAAAATACCATAGGCCATGGTTCAACAAAGAATGCCAA
The DNA here is from genome assembly GCA_037127315.1 of Ascarosepion bandense. Lineage (NCBI taxonomy): Eukaryota > Metazoa > Mollusca > Cephalopoda > Sepiida > Sepiidae > Ascarosepion > Ascarosepion bandense. Next base: position 499,309 of record JBBBDQ010002486.1, on the reverse strand, counting down.
AAAGCTGTAAGACTACACAGAGCAGCATTAAAGAAATTCAAAATAAATCCAACAAAAGAAAACTTAAACTCATTCAAAAATAGCAGAGCCAAAGCCTGAAAGATCATTAAAGAATCCAAATGAAATTTATGGAAAAATTATGTGGCTAAAATAAACAATAACACGAAACCAAAAGAAGTATGACAGATGATCCGAAAAATAGCAGGCAAAAATAACAATACTTCCACAAAACACCTCATTCACAATAATCTGAAAATAACTGACAAGAAAGATATAGCAAATCATCTTGCCGAAACTTTCTCGTAAAACCCATCTGCTAAAAACCAAAGTAAAAACTTCCAAACCATCAAAACCGGAGCAGAAAAAGTAAAAATAAAATGTCAAAACAAAAATACAGAAACCTATAACCAACTTTTTTCTGTAATAGAACTAAAAGAATCTCTTAACAAGGCCCACAATACTGCAGTTGGACCAGATAGATTCATTATCAATTCCTAAAAGAATTACCAGAAACCTCACAAAAATATCTCCTACAAATATCATATGGAACAGCAGGAACATCCCTAAAATATGGAAACAAAGCACAGTTATACTGATACAAAAACTATTCAAAGACGTAACAAATGCAGAAAATTACAGGCCCATTGCAGTTGTGTGTGCAAAACACTAGAGTGGATGATCAATGCCAGATTGACATGGTACCTAGGAAAGAACAAATTAATAACCAAATATCAATTGGGTTTTAGAAGCCGAAGAAGCCCAATAGATCATCTGATCAGATTAGAAACATTTATCAGAGAGGCTTCTATTTAAAAAGAACATCTTTGATCTAGAAAAGGCATATGATACAAACTGGAAATACAGTTTAGTAAGAGACCTCAAAAACCTTAAGCTAGAGGGTAGAATGCCAATATTTATTAAAAACTTCCTAGAAGATAGAAAATTTAAAGTCCGAGTAGGAAATATCTTCTCTGAAGAAAAGGAACAAGAAATGGGTGTACCCCAAGGTAGTATATTGTCTGTTATGTTATTTAATATAAAAATAATATTGTAAAAAACCTAAACAGAGGAACAAACTGTGCTTTATATGTGGATGATTTCCTGATATGTTATAAAGTAAAATCTTATGCCTCGATAAGCTAAACAAATGGATCACAGAGAATGGACTAACATTTTCAAAAGAAAAACAAATTGTGTCCACTTCTGCAACCTACGGAAACTCCACCTTGACCCAGTACTGAAAATCGATAATACTGAAATCCCAGTAGTAGATCATTACAAATACCTGGGAGTCATTTTTGACCGCAAACTCTCCTTCATTCCCTATATTAAATGTTTGAGAATGAAATGCAATAAAACTATACAATTACTCAGAACTATAGCACATGCTGATTGGGGAGGAAGCAAAGAAACATTAATAAAATTGTATCGCACTTTAATCAGATCAAAACTTGATTATGGCTGCTTCATTTATGGAGCAGCCAAAGAAACATACTTGAAAAAACTAAATACGATATATCACCAGGAAATCAGATTAGCTCTTGGAGCATATAGAACCTCTTCTGTTGAGAGCTTGTACACAGAAGCAAATGAACCACCTCTTAACTTGAGATGGGGAAAACTCGCTCTGCAATATTACCTTAAACTTTCATCATGCCCTCTAAATCCAGCTTTCAGTACTATTTTCCAACCACAATACACAGAGTTTTTTCAACAAAAAGAAACAGCTATCAAACCTTTCAGTTTATGGATTGAAGAAATCATACAAGAAAACTAAATAGATACAACACAAGTTCATGAATCAACTATATCTTCTCCACCACCCTGGGTAATATATCAACCAAAAGTTATTCTTGATCTGACAAAATACCCAAAATACAAAACTAACCCAATCATATCCAGACTACCTTTATGTATATACAGATGGAGCAAAAAACAAAAATAAAGTAGGATCTGCAGCCATACTTAAAGATCATAAGAAATGTAAAAGATTACTAAATAGAGCTTCCATATATAGTGCTGAAATAATTGTTATTAGTTTGGCACTTTATATAATAACTACAACCCATTGCAACAAATTCATAATCTTCACAGACTCATTATCTATGCTTACTGCTTTAAAAAACAAAAACCTTTCTGATCCTTTAATCACACAAGTATTAAACAGAGTGTATAATTTAACTAAAAGCAAAGAAATAATCTTTTTTTGGATCCCAAGCCATCTAGGTGTTCAGGGAAATGACAGGGCAGACTCGGAAGCAAAGAAAGCAATGGAAGATAAAATAGCAAAACTCAAAATTCCTGATTTTAAAGCTGTAGTGAAGAGAATAATTTTTAAAAAGTGGCAAAGTTATTAGGATGGATACACTAACAACAAACTCCAAAACATAAAACCCACTATTGAAGAATGGAACATTCAATATAGAAATAAGAGAACAGGTTTTGCTGACCCACCTTCACATAGGCCATACCTACATCACGCACCATCATTTACTGGAGGGCACAGAATCCCCAATATGTATCAGCTATCAAAAAAGATTAAGTGTCAGACATATACTTTTAGAGTGCACAAACTTAAATAGAGTGTGAAAGAAATATTACCAAACAAGTAGTTTGAAAAAACTATTTATGGAAACAAGTCCAAGCAGGATACTTGAATTCTTAAAAGAAATCAGAATGTACTAAAAAATATGACTGGTTGAATACTATCTCTCACACACATAGATATATGTATTTCTACCAACTTGATATATATTCCAAAATTTGGTTCTACCAAATGTGCGTTTGCAAATTTTGTATATGTAATACATATGCATATCATGTATGTCAGCTGGATTTGGCTTCAGATAACTTGTAGTGGTTGGTATGCCATAAAATCTAAACAGCCAAATTAAACATATACATTTTTATAAAATATTTTATTAATTTAAAATGTGTTAAATACATAAATTTGTTAAATGCATGAATTTGTCTAAATATATAAGTCTGTTATATATATTAGTTTGTTAAATATACAAACTTCTTGAAATTGTTCTTAATTTTTTGTTTGATTTTTAATAATTTGATTCAGTATTAAATGACCCAAGATGGGTTGATACGCCGTAAAACAAAACAAAACAAACAAACCTCATACATTCAGGGTACCTAAAAAGAATCCCCACATGAAATTAAAATTTATTTATATACAGTACAAAAACATATAAAAATTATTTATGTAATGACAAATGGATGGGGATATGAAACAAAAAAAACAAACAAACAAAATTTTCAACTTAAAATACAAAATAAATCCATTGATGTTAGTTGGACCCACCTAACCCACAAAATAAAGAGGCCGCTGTATTGTCCTAGACCCTCAGGTTTCCCCCAGTTTGCGAATAAGGGTGATTATCCTGGGGGCCTTGGGAAAATTATTTGGATCCTCTGTAAATTTCTCATCCACAGAGGTTAACTTTAACAGGGTCTTTAGAAGGCTCCTTCTTTGTGCCGACCATTCCTTTACAATTTCTTTTTGTCTACTTGACAAATTACTTTCCCCTTGTGGGGAGATTTCTTTTTTTATTGATAAGTGGGAGTAGAAGAAGGGGTAGAAGGAGACTTACTCGGGGTGAGTGGGGTAAGTTCAAAAAAGTGGCCAATGGGACTTTTTGTGGGGAAGAAGGGAGGCTCTTTGCCTTGGATGCGTAAGAGTCTTTTGGTCTCTTCCTCTTTTCAATGAGGAGGCCTGAACTTCCTCTTGAATTGGTTGCTCTCCTGCTGCCTGTTGTTTTTTGGGGGATTTTTTTCTCTTTCCTTGTGGGATATTCTGTTTGGGAGGAGACCTTTTTCCTTGTGCCGGAGGTGTTTTTACTTTTTGACTTTTCCATCTAGCCATCTGTCATTCCCTGTCTTTCTGGGCCTCCTTTAAAACATCCACCTCTTTGGCTGCCGATGCTTGGGACTTTTGGGTCTTTAAAGCAGGATTCTTTTTCAGACCTCCTTTTGCCAGGTGATCTGATGCTCCGCAGACCCAACAATACAGCCTCTTTCAATGACCACGTATATCGACCTTCCTCTACAGGTGAGGATATTTGGGATTTCCCCAAACTCTTTCCAGGAAACCGTCACCTGCAAAGTAATATCTCTGGTCACAAATCCCGCTTTACTTGTGACCGCCACCACCTCCTCCACTTCCTCATATTGTGCAAAGAACGCTCCAACATGATCCTCTGAGATGTCTAGGTAACACAGGTGTTGCGGGTGCCCATATATTCGGTTTGGAGGTGGAATGTCTTTGTCGATAATGTGGCTCCAGCCAGCTACTTCGCCTCCTCAAATGTGCTCAGCACGATGTCCCACATTGCTTAGCTTCTCTGTGCCACTATTCTAGCCTTGATTTGGAGGCTTTTAACTGCCTCCTCCACAACCTCTCTGCTAACCCTGATGAACTTGTGGGTTTTGCATCCTTGGTTAGCAGGAAAATTATTCTTAACTCGATCGTCTTTAGAGCCTTGGGCACCACCAGTAGTTCATTTCCAGAAATTAACTCCGTGAATTTATCCTTCAATGAATCATAGTACGATTCATCCTTGATCACTTTCCCTCCACCTCACGCTGTGGTGGAAGGAACTGGCAACTCTGGCCTTTGCAGGGCCACTGCCATCACCGGTCATTCTCCTTCAAAAAGGAGTTATTTCTTTCTTGTCTTTCTTACTTTCCAACTTCACGAATGAACAACCAATCCTACAAGCAAACAACTACCAAGCAAACAAATCACAACCGACCAACGAGTGCGCAAACAAATAAATGGCAACACGAGTAAGTTGTAAGACCAAAAAGATCTCATTGTCTTCCAGTGAAGGGGAAACAAGGTATGTCCATATTCATTACATCAGTCTTCCATACAGAAAGTACTTGTCTCAGGAACCCTATTATTAGGAGATTTTAAGTAGATCTGTAGGGATAAGAAATTAAGAATTAAAATCAACCCTCTTCACTTTTACAAAAATTCATAATGCCATGTGAAATCCTGGTTTTTCCCAAATAGAAAAAGCATTGACCATGTGCTTAAAGAAAAAGTTGAAACCAGATTTTGCAAGTAGGTGTTAAATTGATTTTGACCAATAGGAGCGACTTGCAAGACTTGGGGACTTAGTGAGCCAGTGTGAAATTCAAAAGGACAATAAAAGGCTCAGATCAGCATTAGTCAAGGCAGTCAAATGGAAGCAGTGAGAAAGGCAAAACTAAAATGTAACTTCAACTTCAAACTGACCCGGAGATTCTCTTTCTCCTTATTTCTCATGTACTGATTCATTCTACTTCTCCATCCAAAGACATTCCTACTGAATACATACATACGTACGTATGTACGTATATACTCTTTCAACAATTACTACTACAAACATTTTCTACAACTCTTGATACCCATAACTTTATCATTGAACACAAACTCTACCCTTAACTTCTTAATAATGTTTCTAATTGCACATTAACTCCTACAACTTATGTTATTCTTTCCTTTTAATAAATTTATATTTTAACATACAAAATGTATATTTTAATCTTCTACTATTCCACACTGTTCCTCACATTCCAACCTGCTACCAATCAACCTTCTGATATTTTTGATGATAATTCTGGAAAAAAAAACAGTAAGCTGTAGGGAGTTTGATTATGTCTGACACAAGGCTGAACCAAATAAACATTAACCATCTCCCTATAGCAAGAGATCTGAGGAATTTTATTGTTATGCTTGGTAGCAAAGGCGTGGGGATGAAAGGAGCCACCTTCTGCACATTTTTTTAAAGGATCCAGCAGTCAGAGATAATGTGGTTACTTTTCTTGCAGTAAGCACATGAAATATTAGATTCCCTCTGAACAGAATTTTTAAAATGATTGTTTCTTTTTTGATCAGACTCAAAATCTTTACAGCACATACCATGAAGAATTTGCCTGTATTGTTTTAGAGTGATTGAATGAGACACTGACTGGTCTGCTACTACAATATTATTGGGACATTTAAAACTCTTTTTAAGAGTTAAGGTATAAGAATCCGAAAGTACTGCGGCTTCATTAATTGTTTGGACATCTTTATCATCAAGATGTATCTGTAAATCATATGTACCACATTTTTTAAATTCCTCTATAAGAATTAACTGACATAAATTTTGAAAATCAATGTTAATTTTCTAACCCATTGATCAAAGAGATCCTCTTTTTCCCTACTGAATTTGATGTATGTCTGTCGTTTGCATTTTTAATATTTTTGAACTTTTGTCTGTAAGCCTCCAGTACTAATTCGTATGATTTTAGAATTGTGTTTTTTATTTTATTATAATCTGCTGCGTCATCAATACTAAAGGCTGAATAGATCTCAGCTGCTCTGTCTACCAGAATGCATTGTAGTAGAGTAGGCCAGCCAAATTTAGAAACTCATCCACAGAAAATGGCGTTTTTTTTTACAGAAAACAAATTAAGAAAGTTGAAAAAGAAAAAAAACAGACGAAAACTTAGTGAAACTTACTTATGTAATGCTAAGAGAAAAAAAGAAAAAATTGTTGAACCGTTTATGGAAAACAAGGACTATTTAAAATGTTTCAATGTTTAAAAAAAACTTCAGTTAAGTGAATGATGTTTAAAACAATTTTTTTTTTTTTACAAATTAATGGATTTAAGATTTTTGTCTAATTTAAAGTTTGGCAAGCTTCTAATTAGGTAGTGTAACACAAATCACGAAGAACTCTATTAGCCCCATAAAGAGCAGGGAAAAAACGAAAATACATATACAAACTAAAACAGAATTTATTTACATATATTACAAATAAGGTTTATAATAAAACTGGGTAGAGGTTTAAAACAGCATAAGTTCTGGTAAGTACAATTTAAACAAGAGATCCCCAACTAGTAGCAATCAATCTATCTAAACTTATTTATAAATGGAACTTTGTCTGTGTGTGTGTCTATGTGTGTGTGCGTATTCGTTACCCATAGACTCTGAAACGGCTGAACCAATTTTCTTGAAAATTTACACAGTTGTACTATAAGCGTCTGCGAGTGATCTTAGCTAGGTTTTGTGTTGAGGTACGCTCGATAAATATCGAAAATCGATAATTGAAAAAAATCGGGTTATAGAAGAAGTGGTCCAATTTTAATCAAATTTGATACACTCATAGACAAAGACATAAGAAACGATATTCAGAAGTTTCAAGGTTGCAGTTCTTACAATAGTGCAGAAAATTGATAATATATATATATATATATAAGGCAAGATGTTTGTGTATGTGTCTGTTTATCTGCCTGTATGTCTGTATTTTTTCAGCCCTTTTATTTTAGTTTTTGCTTCGGGTTTTGGCTAGGTATAATTGTAGTTTTTAGTCTCAGCCATGATACCATTTACTCAGAGGACTTATTTAGCCTTCAAAATTCAGTTTACAACGAAAAAACTTATTTGATATCGATACCAGGAAATCAAAATTTGACTTACATCCATTCATTTTTCTTTCAGTCTAGGGTTTTGCATTAACTGGAAACAACTATTGCTTTTTAGTATTTCGTGCCAACATCTAGAGAGTCTGAGCTCCATGACCATGGATTAGTTTTAAAGCTTTCATTACACCCGAGCAACGCCGGGCTTTACTGCTAGTATTAGTTAAAGTAAGTGGGTGAGGGGAAAATCTGCTTTAGTTAAGGGGGTGAAGCAAGAGATTAGATATATATTGTGCGAACAATGAAAATGGATTGTTTACTGCTAATAATAAGAAGAAAAAATTCTAAATTACTATTATAGTTTGGTCAACAAAATCAATTCAAAGAAGTAGTATCTATCGATGACTGTTTCTGTTCAGGTGTAACAGATTCTTTTGGCCAAACATTTGTTCTGAATCAATCTCAATCTGCATGCTGCTGTGGGTTCAGGCAACAACAACTGAAAACAACTGACTAATCTATTTGGACTCCCATTTACATATATGTTTTTTAGATGCTCTAGAACCCTGTAGAAGTTTCTAGAGACTTTTAGAAAGTTCCCAGAACACTTTTTCTCTATTATTACTAAATTTAAAGGGTTTGGTGAATGGGAACTTTTTAGGATGGCAAAAAAGGACCTAATAGCTATAGATTTAATTCATAGATTAGATTTTGTATTTCCTAGTATATTGTGTTCAAAGTATAAAGAAATGGGGTCTCGTAACAATAGTAATTCACATATCCAAATGTTTTACATTATTTTTAATCAGCATTTCAATTTGGTCATCATCAATGCAGGCATGCTAGAATGTTCTTAGTTTTTTCAAATCAAAATTTCCACTTCTGAACCTTGTGAAACATGTACAACCAGTACATGACACTATCCCCATAAATGGCACATATATTTTTTAACTGTTTGTACAGTGTTTTTCCTTTCCATAAATATGAAACATCAAATGATAAAAATGTATCCATTCTTTCTCCATTTTTACTTTGAATGTAAAAAAGCATTTAATATTCACAATCCATATGAAAATCATATAGAAAAACACATTGAAATGTCCCTCTTCAAAATATCCATATCTGTACCCACAATATATTTTCAGTATAGAAAAGAAAATCATGTACATATTTTTAAAAAAAGATATTAAAATCTTTTAAACATTTAATTATTGTTTTAATAATTTTAGTGTCATTAAAGTTGATGGTTATACAATTTGGATTTCATATATTTTACAAAATCTATTGATTGTATCATTGCTATTACTTTATATTACTTTTTTTCAGTGCAAATGCTGCTTATGTATCTCTCTGCTGTTATATATCAAGTGTTGAATATATTTGTACTCTTTTAAAAGTTTCTAAATTTCATAACTCATGCTTAAATAATTTTTTAATCCAAAAGCATTGCATTATGTAGAATGGGTTTTGTGTATATTTCTTGATTTGCTTTCAAGGAAATACCCTGAAGATGATTGTTTGTTGTATCAACTTCTAACCATAGAATACCAAAAATGAAGATAAAAAATATTATCAAAATGAAAATTTTTTATCAAAATATGAAAGTAGAAACCAAAATATTCATTTAATTTCATATACAAAATATATGTTGATATGAATGTGACTGGATTGCATAATTGTAACACTGTTTTATATATGTGTACATTTACTTTTTCAGATATAGACATATTGAATGGATTGCAGTGGTCTGCAAAGTTGGATGCAGTATTTGCAACTAATTATAAAAGAAATGATAATTTGTTATGGCAATACTTTGGTAGCCAGAGCGGATTTATGAGAACATATCCTGGTATGTTTGCCTTTTTTAATATCATTTTTATGTATTAATAAATAACTTGGAATAAGAAATGCTATCTTTATTATGAGAATGCTATCCAAGTGAGCAATACAAATGCAAAAGAACATATACCAATGTTTGATTGATTGCACAAAAGCATCTGACACAAAGACATTTGAACTGCTTGGAAAATTTTATATATATGGGAAAAATATTATAATAATCCATAACATTTAGTAAGAACAAACTGCCTTAATCTTGTGACAGAGAGAGAGTCAAACACATACACACACTTAAAGGGATCAAAATTCTTGGCACGTGAAGAAGGCCGAAATGTCATGTTATTCGTTTCTTTCATTTTCATTTTTATTAAGTTTTTTTTTTTTTAAACAGAATTTCTACTTCCAGAAAATATGGCAATATTAATTATTTTTCTTTTTTTTGGTCAAAAATTGGAGTAAATAAAACAGTAAAATAAATCAGCCTAATTGTTTACCGGTAGCGAAATCTGATTCAGTGTAAGTTGAGTGCTCATCAGAAAACAATGGAAATAAGAATTTTTGATAAAAAGAATTTTGGAGTAGAATGAACATCGAAATGTATTTTCTTTATTAATGGTGAAATCTGATCTAGCATAAGTTGAGTGCTGTTTAATTTGGATCATCAGAGAATGGTGGAAATGAACGAAAATAATTTTTTGCAAGTGAAATTGAAATAGCACTTTGAAGGTCACATGATTTTTGGCTGTAGCAACAGACACTCGTGTTAAGCGCATGGATGACCTGGCTTATAACCTGCCGGTTTCCTATATATGCTCATCATAATGCTGAAGTTGACAGAGTCGGTTCGTGACTGTGGATGCGTGCAGTTGTGTGATGAGGCAGGGGTACTGACAAGAAAGACCAGAACTATGTGAGTATACAGTTGACCCCCCCCCCCCCCCGGAGTAAGGTTGTTGACAATTTGGACCAATCAACCTCCTAACTAAAAAGGAGAGTAAAATATATTTTACTCGCACTTGATCCTATTGTTTCAGATGGAGGCTTGTTGCAGATTGTATTTGTTGTGCAGTGATGACGGAAGGACAAGGAAGAGGAAGAAGAAGATTATGAAATGATTATATGAAACTGATGTTTTTTGAAGAAGTTGGATTGAGTAGTTCCCGACAAGGAGATTTCGGATTTGAAAAGTTTAAGCGTTGCCCCGAATTTGTTGCGGATTGTTGAAATTTAAAAGTCACCCAAGGACTTTGAGAAATGTTCTTGTCATAGTGGTCGCAGTGAAAAACTGCTGAGTATATAAAACTTAATGTTTGTCACCAGCCCGGCAATATCAGAATTGCATCAGTTGTCGTTTGTACCAACACCTTTGAAAGGCACTGTGGACCCAGCATTTTATTTGAGAAGAATTCAAAGGAGACTGGAGAACATTTTTGAGAAGAGTTATATCTTCTGAGACAATTTAACAAGTTAAAGTTCTCTCTGTGTCTAGAATCCTATGTGTGAGTTGTTATGCTAAAAACTTTTATTTTCTGTAACCATTTTTTTGTATTCTTTTCTTGTATATAAAAAGTGCAACCATCGAATGGTTGTTTGATATATATGGGAAAAATATTATAATAATCCATAACATTTAGTAGGAACAAACTGTATTAATCTTGTGACAGAGAGTCAAACACATACACACACTTAAAAGGGTCAAAATTCCTGGTACCTGAAGAAAGTCAAAATGTCATGTTATTTGTTTCTTTCATTTTCATTTTTATTAAGAATTTTTTTTAAAATAGAATTTCTACTTCCAGAAAACATGGCAATATTAATTATTTCTATGGACAATAATTTTTTTCTTTCTATTTCTTTTTTACTGTCTTCTAAATGTTTAACACCGGCTCCCCCAGCTGTGTCTACATCTTCAGTTGACCGTGGACAAACAACACTTCTGCTATCTGGATCTAATAATCACAATGTGGGCAGAAAGCAGATTTAAACCAGTGAGCCAGTTGACTGACCTATGGATGCTCAGGGAGCTACGGCCAACCCCTTGAGTTCGGTTAAGACTAAACCCGAAGAAGAAGATGCCGGAGGTTGAGGGGCCAGGGTGGAAGAGTTAGGTCTGGTGCACATTGACCGGAATAAGCCCGTGGAGTGGAAGTGCTAGATATAAAGTCCCAAGATCAGGATAACCACCCAGGGATGAAAAGGGTTAAGTATATGGTACCATGATAACCAGTATTCAACCCGAGGGGTTAGAGTGTTAAAATCTTAACAGCATAAGATATGTAGATGACATTTCATTTAACTCAAAAGGTAAAATGCAAGAACTAGAAAAAATAATGAAGGAAAGTGAAAAGAAAAGATTAAGAAGACAGAATGTATGGTTGTCAGAAAGATAGACAGCCCAGTGTGTGATCTATAAATTAGAATCAAGCAGATACCACTATCCAAAGGTGTGTATCAGAATAGGGTAAGATATCTTCCAAAAATGACTTTGTTAGAAACAAACAAGTGTTGAACTGCTGTATTATATCCGTCCTTTCATATATAGCAGAGAATGTTCCCTTACAAAGGAAGAAGACTCAAAGTGACAGATGTGATTCTGCAGGCAGATAAAAATATCATGGACTGTCTATGCGAGTAACATGGAAAATTTAGGAGAACTAAAAAGACACTTGAACCTAAAATGGGAATTTATACTAAAAATAGAAATTAAAAGTAAACCTATACTTAAAATCAGACAGATGAAATTTATGAAACACATAATTAGGAAAGATCACTTGAAAAACATAACACTCACAGGATATATTGAAAGCAGAAGGGGCAGATGGAAGTAGTGAGTAGCCTACCATTTAGAGTTTGTGTGAATGGATGGATGGCAGAGCAGGAACAAAAAGGAATGGTAAAGAGTCCAATGTTGCTTGGACAATATATTTTGGAGAGCTATGACCACCCAAATCCTGGACAGACAGTGCACATAAAAGGAAAATAAATATAAGAAATTTTAACTTTTTCTTATTTATCTTTATATATTAAATAAGTTAAAAATAATGAAAAAATATATATTAAGAAGCTAAACATTATTCAAAGTAAAATTCAAATAACTTTAGATGTTTAAAAATATTACTTTTTGACTAGAGTTTTTCTTTTTTTATCATTATCCTTATTTGAAAATACTTTATTTTGATAATAACTTCTAATCAAAAACAAATATTATTTGTATTTAACTTTCACTTTTTAATTTTTATCATATAAAACATTAGTCTTAGGTAAGTTGAGCTTTTAAATGCAATTATTAAGAAATTTAGAAATTGTTGACTTTGAAATAATGATGAAGAGTTCATTATATAAATACTTTTACAATTTTTTATCAACTGAAAAATATATTAGTCAGTAAAAATATTTAACTAATGTGGTAATATGTAGCTGAAATTGAAGACTTGGCAAAACTAAAAATGACACATATTGGTTTAAAATTGCTATAAAATGTTTATATAAAGATAAATTACATTAAGTGATTTGAAAATATTAGCAGTTTATTCAAGAGTTCAATATATGCCAGTATTGATATTGTTAAAGTAATAATTTTTTATTAGAAAATCAAATTAAATATAACAATATTTTTATGTGCTATCTAATGTACTAAATACAAATATATGTAAACAATTTTAAATAGAATTGTCATTTGCACATGTTCAATTACCAGTCACAGGTAGCATGATAGTTGAAAGCCTCTTTCTCTCCTTTGACTTACTAATTGACAGACATATTCATGCTCACTCTGATAGACTCAAAGCAATATATTGTCCAAGCAACAAGTACCTCAGAGACACTGACTGAAGCTTGCTTTGAAATCTTCATTATTTCAACTTCATTTTCTATATTACCCTTCAGTAATCTGTCTGATTAATACATTTATTAATAGTTTTTTGTTTGAATTTCATGTTTTGTTATTTATTTTCATCTGGGCTCACATGAGTTCACCAAATTTTGTGGGACAAATGTACCAGGAGGCATAAGATGAATATCTTCCATTCCCATAACAAAAGTTTATGACACCAAATGAGGTATCCTGCAGGATATATATAGAAAAAGACACTTTGAAAAAAATATATTGTACCCATTCTGGACATTTTTCTCTTACAGCTCATAGCAACAGGTTTGTAAAGTTCTGGCAGACTGCTACAACTACTATTTTACATGTGATGTATGGTTACTTCACAGCTATAAACTTTTCCTTCACCAATGGTTCACCTCATGGAAGATTTTATTAGTCCCAGGATTTTTGTTCAAAAGAGATGCCAATTTTGGTGACAAACACAGATAAATATTCTTCCTCAGTATCATTAAACATGGAAGGACTGGCTAACTCACAAATAGACCAAATCCAAAAACTTCAATTCACCATAGCCAATCTTAGCAAGTCATGTCAGGGAATTCAGGACAGTATGGATTATCACAGGTGACATTTCAGTCAAAATAGACGCAGCAGCCAACACAACTCAAAAAGTTGCATATGTAATAATGGCAATATATTGGTATCACCATAAATCTGGTACTAACATTGAAAGGTGTGCAAAACCCTGCATATCTGTACGACTGAACCAGGAAAATGCCTATTCTGATGAGTGATGGCAACCACTGAATCTAGATATTCAAAGAAAATTATTTTACATTTGTGACTCATGTCATGGATATAAATTTTTAGTCAACACAAGTGCTGAAACTAGTGTTATTCTTCTAACACCAGAAAACAAAATCTATAAAAAAATAAAATTGACAAATATGATGGAAAAAAGCTCACATTAAATTTTGCAATATGAAAAAGTTTTTCATGTATTTACATACAAGCAGACATGAAGATGCCCATAGTGAACATTCTCAGACATTTCCGTAAACATCACTACCAAGATGCTAAAAGACAAAGAAACTCAAATAAAAATCTGAGGAATTACTTTTCAATATCTTTCAACAGATATCAGTTCAGCACTACCAAACAACAAGATTTTTTGTAAAATTCTTCATAAATTCCCAAGGATACAACCCCATTCATGCATACAGGTCCATTATTACACACTACTAAACACTATATTCAAATAAAAGATCAACTGACTCATTGTACTTCATGGAGACTCAGCTTGGCAAAATATGAAATTACAAAGGCATACTACCAAATTCCTGTTGAAGAAAGTGATATCACCACTCTTTTAAGTTTATTCAAATTCACCAGGATTCCAGGTTTAAGAAATGCAGCTCAGTATTTTCAGTTTGATAGATGAAGTGTTAAGAGGTTTATCCTTCATGTTTGCATAAATCAATGATGTGTTAATAACAAGCAAGAATATGGATAAACACCTGGAACATCTCATTTTAGATTAAAAATTAACATTGACAAATGCATATTTGGTGTGAAGAATCTCTCATTTTTAGGGCACAAAATCGATGAAACATGAATATCCCCTCTCTCTGGGGGCCTCTATACACAATTTCCCACAACCAAAATCAACTAAACTGCTTTGAAGGTTTATTAGCATGATAAATTGCTATCACAGATTTTTGCTACAATGTTCATCATGATTAGCCTCATTAAATAACATACTAAAAAGCACTCAGAAATAGAATGCAAAAGTTTTACTTCAAGGTCCTGATTTAAATGGTTTTCACAAAGCAAAGAAAGACTTAGTAAACTTTTTAATAAAAAAATGAATCTCAGTGATGATGAGAACAACAGATACTTCATTGAATGCTGTTGGTGCCATCTTACAATAAAATATTAACAGAGAAAATAAACCTATATCATTTTTCTCCTATAAGCTGAATTCTTCACAGATCTATTTATCTATCTGACATTTCTGTCATATTTTAGAAGGATGTGAATTCACGGTATTCGCAGATTTACTCCACTCACTCACTTAATCCCTCTACAACAAGCTTGACCACATGAAACAAGACACCTGAATTAACACTTTGGCTATACAATGCATAAAAGGTGAACAAAATATTGTAGTAGATGCACTTTCCTATACTTCTATATCCTCAATAAATACAGAAAGCTTAAGCTATGATAATATTACCAAGGAACAAAAGAGAGACTCAACTCAAGGAAGATACTTTACAGCAACTTTCATATTTTACAGGATATTGAAATCAGATTCTTTATATTAGGTTGGAAAGAAAGTCCTGAAAGAAAGATGAAAATTAAACAAATGCTTCTTTGGCCTTAAGCAATGTATTTATTTAATCAAGATAATATTACCCAACATTATCAATAACATAATCCATTCTATTTGGCAAATTATTGATCCACCAGCTGTAAAATTCTTCAAATTTCAAGGTAAACAAGCACTCAATATCAGTTTCAACTTCTTCACAATTAAAAAACTGCTTTTCCTCTAAAAAATATTGCAGTGATTTGAAAAGATGATAGTATGATGGAGCAAGGTCAGAAGAATTAAGAGGATTGTGCAAAACTTTCATATTTAGTGACATAATCTTTTCCTAAGTAACTTAGCCAATATGTGAGCTTGCATTATTGTGTAAAAGCAACCCACTTTTATGATTACCCAGTGATGCGTACTTTTTCTACAAAGTGCTTCTAATTAATGACAAGACTTCTCTGTATTAACTCTTTCATTTTTGTTTAGAATTTCCCAACAGATGACACTCTTCATGTACCCCCAAATACATTGCTATACATTTTTTGGGTGTAATCTTGGTTTGGGTATGGATTCACCTTTTTCACTGCTAACCATTTGTTGTTTTTGTAGGATAATATTATTGAGAATCCTCTTTTCCATTACTAATGTCAATTTTACCCAGGATAGTTTTGGTAGCAAGGCAACTTTTTTTAAAGCATTTAGTTGATGACCATTGACTAAATTTAGACATTTTTCAAGTTCATTAAAATGCTTTATACATGAAATGTGACTTGTTGTATTGAACTGTTTTCATAATTCTTGAGCAGATTGCTTAGGATTTCTCTCAAGTACAGTTTGCAGAAGCTCAATCTTGAGATAATTTATTTCTTGTTAAAACTGAGGGTAAAAATTCATATAAATTTCTAAGCCATTGTTTGCATGTCTGGGCACTTGACAGAATGAATATTTTTTTCTGCTCCCATTGCTGAAGCACCTTTTTGAACTCATCTAAACTCCTTTTAAAAATTCTCCTTTGATCTAAACTCTCTTTAAAAAAATCAATACAAATTTTACCAACTCTAATATTTAAGTAATCTACAAAAAAAAAAAAAAATTATGTAAAAATTAATGGTTATGTTATAGAAAAAGTACCCCCAAAGTAATCATGTCAAAAATATAACAGGATTATCAACTTAAAAAAACAGAATATTTCTCAAAATAATCATTTAATAATCAGTTTTTTATTTTCATGGAAGATTTCCAACTTATTTTTAAAATAATTTGACTGTATCAGTGAAAAAATAAATTTAGATACTTTTTACTTGAAAAATTCTTACAGTTTACTTATGAAATTTATAATTATCTGCAGGTTTTAACAGAAAAAACATTGAGTAATTCTTACAAATTTTAGGTATACATAAACTTGTGTACATGAACTGTCTGTAAAGTAAAGTATCACTTCAACAAGATTTGAAAGAGTACTTTTTGGCAAATATTTTCTGAAGCAAAGCTAGTCA
Source organism: Ascarosepion bandense (assembly GCA_037127315.1). Classification (NCBI taxonomy): domain Eukaryota; kingdom Metazoa; phylum Mollusca; class Cephalopoda; order Sepiida; family Sepiidae; genus Ascarosepion; species Ascarosepion bandense. Next base: position 482,421 of record JBBBDQ010002486.1, on the reverse strand, counting down.
ATTATTGACAAGATCTTATGTGTTTCAATTAATAAAAGCCTCATTATTTGAGATATAAAATCTAGATGAATGTACATATTTCAGAGGTTGTCAGATTAAAAATTCTTTTAAATGTGTGTATGTGTATAAAACATCTATTTGATTGTTTCAATCTAAAAGATTAAAGGATTGCTGATGTATTTTAAAATACTTATTTGATTATAATATTTGTTTGCATGTACTTTACAGCAAGTCAGTGGCGAAAACATGGGAGTGTTGATTTATTTGATGTACGAAGACGACCATGGTATGTACAATTTTTGTTTATAAAATTAAAATTGCTTCTGTGTATCATTACAACATGAATATGGGAATTGTGCACACATTTTTAGAATGTAGCCTTGTAATGTTTTTAAGAAAAATTTTGAAAACCTATATTAAGATGTAAAACAAACAAATTGATTCAAATTATAGCAGACACATTATAAAGACATAAGAATATTTTTAATTAATCAGTTTCAGGCAAAATAAAAACTTTTTTTTATTGAAACTTATTAATAAAATACAATATTTTGAGTGAATGACAACTTAAAAACAGAGCCTAGCATTTTTCTGTTAAGTATTCATGTGCACTTTGTGTCTACTATTATGTCTATGTTCAATATTATGTAACTAATTTTTTTTAATTACAAGTTTTATCATTTCCTCTTCCAAAATTAATTTCTATTTGTTTGAACATTCAGGTGAGAAGTTAATTGTGAAATACATTCTTGTTTCTTTTGTTTTTAATGCTTTATACACTGTTATGAATTTAAGGAAATACATTTGCATTCTCAGATAGTATCTTTGCTTTAAAAGATTATATCTGTTTGATGTTATAGGTATACACAAGGGGCCAGTTCACCTAAAGATATGATGATTATTATTGATACGTAAGTATAAAAAAATTGGGCTAAATCAGAAATCATTTATAAAAAATATATAAGATTTGAATGTTAACATGCCTTTTCAGTTAGCTTTTATTTTATGGGAAATTTTTGTTTTTTACTATTTGCACTTTTTAGATGATCGATGATTCTTAATAAATAATTTCTATTTCTTTTATTTCTTCTAGTCAGTTTTATCAATTCTAAATAATAATATTTAAAATATGTGCAAAAAATCTTTATAGGCTCAAAAGCACTCACATTTACTGTTGATTTCATGAGAAATTCATTTTAAGAAATGACTATACATGAATTTTTACTTAATAACCCATACTGATGAGACATTAAGAACAGAATTTGTAAGCCAAATCAAAAATTTACTCAACTGTATCACTTTTGTTTTTCTTTGCCTCCAGAGGTCAACTTACTTAGTTCAAACTTATTTTATTTCTTTTATTTGTATATTCTTCCCTCAAGAAAGCATATGATCAGTACATTTAAAGGCTATATTCAATTGATCTAAGATATCAATTATCTGAGATAAATATCTAATTATCTTAAATGTTTCTTTAACAAAATTTATTAAGTCCTTTCTCTTTTTCGTTGTTTAAAAAAAAATGAATGGAAAATAGAAATTTTGTAAAAATAAAATTAAACCTAATTTTTTCAACTTATTTTAAAATTAAAAAATGGTTTCTAAAACAAGATGATATGATTGTGACAATGATTTTCTTTGAAATAATAATTGAATAAGTAGCTATTTGTTTTAGCAATTTTTTTTTTTTTTTTGCATGTTGTCACTTTTTTTTTTTCTTTCTTGTATTTTCAAACTCACCCTGAATCATAAAAATATCTTCTGGTAGAAGATTTATGTTGTTTCTGAAAATTTTAACATAAATTAATTGATTTATTATATAACACACATGTACACACAATCAAACATTTGTTAGATTTGATATAAAAAAGTAGGTACCATGACAGATACACAATACCTAAGGTTTAATGTTGACTTTTAAAAATGAAAATCTTTCTTGAAGCTTTTATTTTAGTTTTAATTTCAAGCTAATAGATTAAATTTAATATATCCAATAAGCAAAATACTTTTTCTCTATTATAATTTTAATTTAAATTGACTAGAAGGAGTTTTCTTTGTGAAATCATTAAAATTGCTGTTTTGTTTTTTGCATCATTTTTAGCCATCTATCATCACAATGTAATTCTCATTATTAGAAGATCTTTAAAAAATAAAATATACTTTTCTAAAACTCTATCTGAGGAATATTAGCTTAATTAGTATGATTTGAAACAAATATTACTTACTTTAAGTTTAAAATATCACAGAGATGCCTTTTTTAATATTTCAGTAGCTGTTTATTTAAAGTGTTGACATATTGACAGTTTGCATGACAGATAGAAGTAGTTTATCTAATGTTTTTCTATGGTGCATGTATCTGTAAAAAATAATTGAGGAATATAACATGAGCTCCTCTTATTATATAATTTTTAAGTATTCAGTAATCTTAAAAATTTGATTTGTGTGTTCCTTTGAATTAGATGGTCATCATTAATGTAGTTATTTTAATTCTTTTGTGTGTGTGTTTTTTTTTTATGTCGGGGTTCACCAGTGAAGTAGGGAGATGGTTGAGTGCTTATTAAATTGGCCTTGTGTTAAACGTAACCAAATTCCCTACAACTTAAAGGTTTATCATAATCATCAGAAGGTTGAACATTAGAAGAATAAAGTATTTCATTTGTATGTTTAAAGTAGAATTTTATTAACAAAACTGAATAACATCAATTTGAAAGATGTGAAATTCTTAACTATGTAAATGTTAAAAGAAAGTGTAGTACGAAGTTAAAGGAATCAAGAGCTCATAGTTATAAAGTGGTCATGTCTTGTAGTTGTAAGTAGCAGTGTGTTTGTGCAGAAAGATTAACATTAATAAAGTCTGCTTCTTTCCTTTTTTATGGCCAGAGAGAAAGTGAAAAGGAAAGTAAAGCAATAAAGGAAATTATACTTATCAGATGTTAGTTTTAAGGAGCTAGTTGAAGTATCTTGTTGTTGTTGCTGTCTTCTTCTTTGTTGATTGCAAGAATGGGGAGAAGGAAGAAGAAGAGGTAAAGGAAATTAGCACTCGAGAAGAAAGAGAACAAATGTGTGATGGGACCTTATGTCCTGGCCAGTGGCTTGAAGTTTCTTTTGTTACATTTTAGCATATCATCTCTAATTTCTGCTCCCATCTAACTGACTGATTGATTCGACTTTCTTTCTTTAATAGCGATTTACTTTTTCATACTGGATTGTTAACTTCTCTTTCAGTTTTTCGAACTGCTTCCTTTCATTGGTTAGGAAAGAAATTTAACATTGGATTGTGAAATTTGGCTTCATCTTTTTCTTTCAGTAGGAAGTTAATGCTTTTCCTATTTGTCAAAATTTAGATTTCTCACAGAAGTGAGAAAAAAAAGTAAAAGTGAAGAAAAGAAGAGTTACTTTTAATTCTGTATTTACCACAGCTCAACAGTCCAGGAAGGAAAACCATAAATTTACACCTCCACTGCCTTGTGGTCATATCTAGATATGGAAAAAGCTATGGAAGTAAATCCAAAGAGAAAACCTGTAGTAGAGCACTGAAGGGTGTCAACACTGACAATTAAGTTGCCAGAAAGTTGTCATTTGTCAGTGAAAATGTAATGTCTTGTATTCATTTGGATCTTGTCGGTATGGCTGAGAGAGTGACATTGTGGCCTGGATAGTGCATGGCTTCTATATACCATTACTCCAGTTACAACATCAAAGGACTTAATTTTGACCAAACAGGTCTTGTAAAATAAATAGATACCTATTGTTGTATGTAATATCAAATAAAAATTTGTCGTGATTCTCCATTGAGTGATTTTGAGTATGTGAACTAAAAGAGGTTCACTTGTTAATAAAAATATCTCCTCCTTATCTATTAGTTTTATTTCATTTGTCCTGTACATTTTTTTTTCAGATAACTGAATCATGTACAAAAAATGTTTTATTTACAAAATTGGTCAGAAAGATTTTTTTTTATCCTCGTTATTGTATAATCATCTACTTTTCATGAAATATTCATTTTGGTGAATAAAAGTTGCCTTTAACATTTTTAAATGAAATATTTAAAAAGTTAGCAGCAAAAGTCTGTGGTAAAAATTTAGTATCATATTTATTATAGGTTAAGTTTAGGCAAATTTCCACAGAGACTATGATATTGTTTTATAATCAGTTATCTGTCTTATACTGATATTTTCATTTTTTTTTAACTATAAAAAAAAATCTTAAAGACAAATTACACAAAACTTCTGTTGTGGGGCCAATAAGGATATCACTCCCACAAGCTTTTTTGGAGAAAGGTGTGAACAGCCAAGAGAATGGGGGAACAAAGGCAGAGGTTAAAAAAATAAGCGTTGCTTTTTATTTATCCAAGAGAAATATATTTGTATTGGTACCAGGTCTGGTATGACCGGTTTCCTTCAAAGGAAGTTGTTTCGGTTGTATTGGTGAAATGAATACTGAGTTGATTGGTGGCGGTAGTTGGCCGTCTGCTGAATTGGAGAATTATTGGCTGCAGTAGCTGGTTAGTCGATGACACAAGAAGAATCTTTGGGTTGGTTAGGCTAAATACCTAAACAGGGCCGAGTCAGTGTTGTGTTACGACTTTTAGGGCGGATCAACACAGAGGCAGGATCATGCTGAAGTGTAGCATTTGATGAAGGCTGAATTCCTAAACGGGGCCAAGTTAGTGTAATGTTATGGCTTCCAGGGCAGATCAACCGTGGAGGTGGGATTGTGCCAAAGGGTAGCACTTGACAAAAGCGGAGTCAGAGAGGCAATACATCTTCTAGGGCAGATCAACCACAAAAGCATGATCATGTCGAAGAGTATTCCCTTGGCAAAGCTGAAGTCAGAGAGGCAATACATCTTCCAGAGAAGATCAACAGTGGAAACTGGATCGTGCCGAAGAGTATTCTCTTAATGAAGCTGGAGTCAGACAATATGTCTTCCAGTGCAGAACAACCACAGGAGTGGAGTCATGCCAAAGAGTATTCTCTCTACAAAGCACTGGAAGCTTACAAAGGTAGTGTACTACACTTTGATCCAGGCCACCTAGCCGAGCAGCCTCTGTTTGAATGAAAAAACAAAGGCTAACGAGATGTGGAACAATTTGCTCAGGTACTCCCTGGTTAGAGGGAGTAGACAATCATCATAGATATAAAAATTGCTCCCCATGTTGTTCAGTATTTGAAAAGCACTGCCTAATCCGATGCTCATGGGGTACGGTTTTGGACTCAACCATATTGGGTCAGTCATCCATTTTCTTGCATGCTGCTGGATTTAAATCTGCGAGATCAGAGGTTGTGAAGGTCAAAGTCATTTTTCTAAGGAGCGGCTAATAGTGGCCATGACACTTCTTAAAAACTTTTCATTCAGAAAACTATTGATTCTTTGTACAAATAGATTTTAGTGCTCGCTAAAAATGAACGTGGTGATTTTATTATTGTAGAAGTGGTAGTGTACATGGCCAAGCACTTCAGTTGATTAAAGTTGCAGTAAAATCACTTTTAGACACATTGGGAGAAAATGATTTTGTCAATATTGCACACGTAAGTAATTCATTAATATTATTTATTTGAAAAATATGTAAAAGATATTCATAAGTTGTACATGTATGTAATTAATACTTAACAAACAAGAATATGTATGTTGATTTTACTCATAATTTCCTTCACCATGGAGATAGCTGAATTTTACTCATATTGTTCATTCAGAAATACAATATACAAATGAAAAATAAAAAGGCCAGAAAATATAATCATGAATTAATGTTATACTTTCTTGCATATTAATTATCTACAAGTATAATTTCAGCAATACATTTGTCTTTTAAGGAATGCAATATCTATATAATGTTAATTTTTAGTTTATAAAAAATAGTCTCTATAATGTTTATAAGATGTTTTATACCAATCTATTTATGCTAAAAATATTTTTCTTTCTAAAACTCTATGCTTATTTTTCTTATTTCAGTTTTCAAAAGAAGCCCAGTTTGTTAGCTGCTTCAATGATACATTTGTACAAGCAAATTACAGAAACAAAAAGGTAAAGTGAATTTTATTTAATCATTTTTTTTTATAGCTGATGTGGTTTTATCTAATCATGATTATTTGTTCTTTTTTCTAGATACTCACAAAAGCGGTAGAAAACTTAACAGCACAAGACATGGCTAATTTTAAAGTGGGCTTTGAGTTTGCATTTTTGCAGTTTGAAAAGGTAAAGTCATTCTTTTACTTCTATCAAATATTTGCTAGTTTGTAGCTATAGGATGCTGGTTAATGTTTCTTGATTTGGCCTTGTCATACATAACTGAACTCTCTACAGCTTACAAGTTTTAACTAGAGTTATCATCAGAAGGTTGGAATGTGTAAATTGTGTAGAATAGTGTAAGAATAATAATCTAAACTTATTTATAAATGGAACTTTGTCTGTGTGTGTGTGTGTGTGTGTGTGTGTATATCCGTTACCTATAGACTCCGAAACGGGTGAACCGATTTTCTTGAAAATTTACACAGTTGTACTATAAGCCTCTGCGAGTGTTCTTAGCTAGGTTTTGTGTCAAGGTACCCCCGATAAATATCGATAATCGAAAAAATCGGGTTATAGGAGTGGTCTGATTTTAATCAAATTTGATACACTCATAGACAAAGACATAAGAAACGATATTCAGAAGTTTCAAGGTTGCAGTTCTTACAATAGTGCAGAAAATTTGATATTGATACCAGGAAATCAAAATTTTACTTACATCCATTCATTTTTCTTTCAGTCTACTCTTTCGCTTTAACTGGAAACAACTATTGCTTTTTAGTCTTTCGTGCCAATGTCCAAAGAGTCTGAGCTCCAGGACCATGGATTAGTTTTAAAGCTTTTATTACACCCGAGCAATGCCGGGCTATACTGCTAGTATACATTAAATAGAAATTTATTAAAAAGGAAAGGATAACACAAATAAGTAGCAGTAAATGTTCTATGAGAAAGTTAAGGGTATCAAGATTTGTAGAAAATATTTGTAGTTATAATGGTTGAAAGCGAATGTATGTATTCAGTAGGAATGTCTTTGGATGGAGAAGCTAAAAAAAGTTTAAAACTTTAAAATATAAAATATGGCAAAAGTACATGTAATACTCCCTTGCAAGATTTTGAAAACTTTTTAAGAAAGTACAATTGTGTTAAGTGAAAAATAACATAAAAAGCTATCTTATGAAACATATTACATTAAAAAGGAGATATTGAGAAATCAATTTAAAACATAAGCTAAATTGATTATACTAAGAGCTACACAAATTTAAAATTGTTTATATATAAAGTTTGATTTCCATTTTCATCATTGATATTTTGCTTCAATTTTAAAAATTGCAGGAGAGAGATTTTACACATCAATATGAATATTCCATTAAAATCAACTACTGTGTGCGGAATAACAAATTTGCATAAAATTTTCACTAATTTTACAAAAACATCTTAATGATTTTTCTTTCATGAAGATCTATGTAAATTATACGAACATGACTGAGAATTATATAAGGTAATAAATGAAATTGAGAAAGGAAAAAGCTAACAATACATTGCCATTCTTTTATTTCTTTTAATCATATCACCTTAAGCAAGACAATAAAGCCACTAGTATGCAAGGGTTACTGAATTTTAGAGAATATGAGAAAATAAAAACACTATTAAGTTGAGAGAACAATAAAAAACAAAAATTAAGAAGACAGAATATCTCCAATGACTGACATTGCATTTAAATTTTTGGAGGTCAAAATTGACTGGAAAGCAAGAAACCAGAAGAGTGTTTCATATGGAAAAAGTGTTACAGAAGAAACTGTTAGCATAGAACTTACGTTGTTACGTCTACTCATTTCAACTGTAAGATGAGAATTTGCTGCCAATCTAGTACTTCACTTAAATTCATAAAGTCTAGAGGAGAGTTCATGAGAACAATTACCATGAAAGTATAAATAGAAAAGGCACAGTGAAGCTACATTATTCTGGTGGGAAAGTGACTGAAGCCAATATAATTCAAAGCAAGTCTTTTCTATTAGACTTTCAAACCAACTTTCCTAGCAGAAGACCTAGAAATGGATTCCATATAATCTTTCCACTTCATGTCAGCAGAAAATATTAGTGAGTTACTCTCCTGGTGGTTAGTGTTATATATCTAAACGAAGTAAAATACGCATGGTTGCAAAACAGATTCAGACACTGAACAATGAAGAATAATGACAATTCTTGATGCAAGAAATATACACTTAAAATATTTATTTCTCTTTTTTTGAATAACAAAGGCCGTAATAAAGTGGAAGAAGACGAAAGCAGTTCAAACGTTCATACAAGTGATTATAGATTATAGTAATATAAACAGCAGAACGATACACTTAAGTTAGGTTTGAAGTGTTGTCATGGGGCGTCAAAAATCTGTTGATAGTAGCAGCACGAATCACCCTTAGTGGGTGAGAGAGGAAGACTGCCTGATTGTCATTTCTTCCCCTTTTTTATATCTTTGGAGTGGCTCAACGAGCAGTCCCTTTTGTCCTGCGGAAGATTTTGCGATTGGCTGCTAAATTGATTCAGCGGTCACACCTCAGTAATCAAGTAGACGGAACAATGTGTGGCAACGCATTTTGTCATTTTAAGACTGGAACTCTCGAAGATCACTTCCGTTTATCAAAGCAGGGTACGATCTTACGTTTTGTTAGAGAACATAACATTAGCATCCATCATGCAGATAAGATATAAAGGTTTCTTTCAGATGATTAAAAGAGAGCAATTTCATTTTGAATGCATTAAAATTACTAAGTCATTTTTTAGATCAACTGCCATTAAACCACTTAGACTTATTATTAAGACAGAAATAAATGGTTGTATCATCAGCATTGATACTGGAAAGGATGTTGAGCAACATAAAAAAGATCTAGAAGAGAGGCTATTCAAGATAACTTTCATTTTGTGATTCTGATGTAATGAATATGCATACACCTTGGTTCCCTTTCACAGTAATATGATTGGCTGGTGTCAGCCACAAATACAGACTAAGGTGGGAATGCCTAGGACTACACCTATTGGAAAGCCTATTGACTACGTCTATTGCATAAGCCCACGCCTAAGCATGCTGCATACAACTGTGACAAATACCAGTCCATTACGGCTACTTGCTAGATTTTCCTACCCGGTCACATTGCAAAAACCGCTTAGCCACATCGAATAATATATATATATCCCTTTCTGGGACATATCAGTTGGTGATGAAAATTAAAAACGGCTTCACAAGACTAAAAAACATATTATACAGTTGACAACACTTACTAATGAAGAACGTTAGAAAGACTCGTTCAACATTTACAGAAAGTAAGTAATTTTTCCCTCATTTTTTGTTTTAACGCTTATTAATGAGGAATGTTAGAAAAGGAAAAACTTGGGCAATGCTAACAAAAAGTAAGAAATTGCCCCCCACTCTTGTTTGGACTTAGAAGATTTTATTGTCTACATAAATTGAAGCAAAAATTTTTGTGGATACGTTGGCAGAATGAAACAAATTGCAAAATTAACTAAGGTGCTACAAGTCACTTACAGAAACAATTCCAACAACAACAACAACAACAATTTATGCAGTAACATGAAAGGCTTGAAAAGTTATTCAAACAACAGGCAATCAATCACTTTGGGAAGATGTAGTATCAAGGACAACAAAAGAACCAGGTTCTAGATTTTTTCTGCTGAACAAATTTCAAATTCACTCTTTGAATTTATATACGACCCTGACAGTGGTTTAACTTTTCCAGCTTATTTTCTAGGTTTGAAACAATATTTACAGAAAGATGTGAGCAATGGTCCAACGAGGAAAAAATCACTCTACTGTTGCGGAAGTTAGGAACAGAAGAAAATACAAAATAAGCAAATTTAATCCTCCCAAAGAAGCCAGAAGAAATTGCATTCAGTGAAACTGTAGAATTTTGTCGAAAGTTTTCGATAAAAGAGATAGTCTATTTCATACACGATACAAGTGTCTAAATATTGTAAAAGAAGAGAAGGATGATTTTGTCAAGTATGCAGGTATGGTTAATGCACAGTGTGATGCATTTAAATTTAAAAAATTGTCAAGCGACATGTTCAAGTGTCTAATTTTTGTGTGGGGCTAATGACACCGAAGGACAAAGAAATTAGAACAAGATCTGAAGATTATGCTACAAAAAGTAACAGAAGAATGTCGGCAACTTATAAACATAAAAAAAGATAATACTTGGATTGAGGAGAAGAGTACTTTGTGATATTAAATTGTAAGTCAACAGAAGTGGATACAGAATAAAGAAAGAAAAATTATATGCAGTTCATGTGGAGGAAAGTATATAAATAAGGATTGTTTCTTTAGCGATAAAATATGTTTTAATTGTGGGCATGCAGGCCATAGACATTTTCATTATCAGGCAAAACAAAAAATAAAATCAAAGTCGCAGACAAAGATGAACGTAGTTTTATTGAAAAATGAAATGGAGGAGAGTAAAAGAAGAACATACCTCAATATAAAAATAAATGGGCAGACTGTAAAATTATTACTCGATTCAGGAAGTGATATCTCAGTAATAAATGATCAAACATGGAAAAAATTTGGTTATTCACAGTTGACTAACACAGACAAAATTGCTAGGGGAGTATCAGGAACAAGACTTATATTTAAAGGTGAATTACAATGTAACATTTTCATGGGAAAAATTCATAAATTGAAAGTATATGTGCTCCCTGATTCAGTAAACCGCTTTGGTTCAGACTGGATCATATTGTTTAACTTATGGGAATTACCAGTAAATGCCTTCTGTAACAAAGTTAGCATCATAGGGAACGATAAAATGAAGAAAACAAAAAGAATAATTATGGATTTGAAAAGCAAATTCCCTCACGTCTTTTCAGAAGGACTAGAAGTCAACATCGAATTAATTTCAAAAGTCGATTACTTGGATTGGGCATCTCCAACTGTATATATAAAAAAGAAAAACCGAAAAATCAGCGTGTGTGCTGACTTTTCAACAGGCTTAAATGACTGTTTGAAAGACAATGCGTACTCTCTACCATTTCCAGAGGATATATTCACTAAATTAAACGGAGGTAGAGTGTTTTCAAAGATGGACTTGACGGAGGCTTACCTTCAGGTAAGAACGTGAAGAATGTTCGAAGGTTTCTGACAATAAACACGCATAATGTTATAAATTAAATCATCTTCCATTTGGACTGAATATAGCTCCAAGCCTATTCTAGCAAATAATGGACACAATGTTGGCTGGTATGGAGTATGCAGTCACATATCTACATGCTTTGAGGGAATCTAGCAGAAACCAGTGACAGAAATCTTAGTGACTAAGTTTTAAGTAGAAAGTCAGGCAGGGAGGTCCAGATGAGACAAGAATAAAATTTGAGTAGAATTTTCAATAAAAACATTCTGCTTTATCAATAAATAAATTGAATGAAAATAGAGAGGATATTTATTTAAGTCTATTACAGAGCTGGATGGGCATCGTGGTGCAGAGAATATCGACTTAGAACAAGAAGTCAAGTTCAAATTTCAGTTGAATTCATTGCATTCACTTATGCACAAATACTTTTGGAAAAGGTATTAATCTGCCTCTTCCCTCCAATTATGGGTTAAATAATAGGACAGATTGGGTTCTATAGCCTTGGTCGGCAACCAGTCTACCACAGAAAGTAATGGCAACCTACTGCGTGAAAATCTTCTGCCCAGTCAGTCATGCCTTTTTCGAGACATAATCGCCCAAGCATGTATCGTGTATGGCACTTAACTGATTGATTACAAAGCTGCAAGTAGTCATTGGCAGCCAAATTTGTCAGGAGCTATGAGGTGTCTCATTCCTTCTGCAAACAAAGTCTTAGGCTCTTTGAGGACATGTTTATAATTATTATGAGCAGACACAAATAGGCTCCTGTTATCAAAACTATCACGCTGGAACACCTGGAAGATGTGATTCCTGTGAACTATAGCAACAGAAAAGGTTGTAAACCAAGGAGAAGATTGTTTGTTTCACTTGGTATTTCTGAGAAGGGAAAAAAACATCAATGCCAAAACAATGGAAGTCTCTTTACTGAAAACATGATCCTTGTTTCAGTATTGTTTTGGTTCAGGCATCTTATGTTGAATATTTAGTAGATAACAAAATAAAATATCTCCATCATAGAAAGATAAATAGACTAGTTCATTTTATTATTTCAGCACCATAATTTTATCATTCTGACCAAGCATAAAATATAATTTTTTTTAACATTGAAAATTTTATTACCAAAATGTACTGTGAAAATCATTGTTGTTAAGGAATTTTGATAGATTCATTTTAGATATTCTTAATATGTCTACAAATATTCAGATATACTTATTTTTCTCATGTATTGAGTTTTCTCGCAAAAAAATAGATTTTAAAAAAAAAATTAACCCTCTGAAAAAAAAGAAAATGTTTTTTTTGCATAGATTCTTAGCATGCAAACAAAGTGTAATCTTCTAAACCAATCTAATTGAATGATTTTATTACATGTTGAGAGGTACATGTAAAACAATGTGGTTTACAACTGTAGGGTATATAGAAAATAAAAAGTGGCTTATAATTGTAGGAATTGTAAATTTTGCCAAAAATTTCAAGTGTAGATGTTTAAATACATGGTGTGATTTATGCTAAAATTTGAAAAATGCTGCAAACTTTTACAAATAATATTTTCATTATTAATTTTAAATTCAATATTAATATGTGAAAGAATCATTAAAATCAAACAATCAGCTGATTTTTACACATTTTTTTAAAACAAACGTCACAAAAGCTTAAAAAGCAAAAATACTATAAAGAATAGTACAATAGTGACTCTGGTAATGATTTTCCACTATAAAAAATATTTTTTCAAACATTGGAGTTCCAGCTATATATAACTTAACAATTATTATATTAATATTTCATTTTGTAATCTATCCTCTTTAAAAAATATTTTTTTTAATAAGGACCACATTAGTTTTAATATATAATCAAATGTTTTTTGAAAACATAACTGTACTTTTTGTAACTGTGGTAATCTAATTTCTGCAAACTTTATTTCTGATAAGTGGCTTGCTCAGAAAATAAGTGTATTTTTTCTCCTAAGTATATCGATTGTTTCATTACTTGAAAACTAATTATAATCATACCAAAATTGACATGAAGATGAATTAAAAGGTGGAATATTACAAATTAATTTTAGGTTGAAGATTATGACAAGTTATTGTTGTTAATCTCTTTTCTCATTCTAAAAACACTTTCCAATTCTAAAAATGCCTTTACATGGAGTGGAATTAATTCGAAAATTTAATTACAATATAAATTTATAAAATATATATATATATATATATATATATATATATATATATGACCAGATATGGCAGCAGTATTCAATGCCCGTTCATTGAATACTGCTGCCATATCTGGTCAGGTGCTTCTGCTATCCACCTAGGTGTCCTTGACAAAATCCAGTGAAGAATCTGTAATGTGATAGATCTCGACTTGGCAGCTCAGATACAGTCACTTTCCCACCGGCGCAATGTGGCTTCCCTGTGTCTCTTCTACAAATACTTTCACGGCTTCTGCTCCGATGAACTTAGCTCACTGGTGCCCCGTATATATAAATTTACTCAAGCCACAAAATTAGCAACTAGGTTCCACCCTTTTACTGTGAAACAAATAACTTGTAAACACAAATTCTACTCCAGCAGCTTCTTTTCTTGCACTTCCCGCCTGTGGAATTCCCTTCAATTTACTTGCTTTCCCGACAGCTACAATCTCCAAGAATTTAAATATAGTCAAAAGTTATCTCCTATCTCACTAATCTGCATCCTCTCTCTCAAGCTCCCTTCTTCGTCCACTCCACACTCATTAGTATTCTCATCCTTCTCTTACCCATTTCCTGACACCCCCTATAACCTGTCACTCTTTCTCATAACTTTCCTGCTATGTAACTCCCTGCAAAATAGTAGCAGTAAAATGCCTTGCTTGGGGCAATATGTTTATTATATATATATATATATATATATATATATATATATATATATATATATATATATGATATTAAACTGGTGATTCCTATTTCTATTTAATACAGTTTGCATGTTTAATAGATAAAAATATATTTTTGATTTTTGAATAAGTAAATAACATGTAGGAAAAAAGTGTCTTTAATTTAACATGTTTCACTTTGACAAGCTTCTTCAGAAATTTTTAAATTAAAAAAAAATCCAAATAAACAGTATATTGATTGAGGTCTGATTTTATTGGTTTGGTATGTGTCATGTGTAATGAAGCAATATTTTCAAACATAGAGAAAAAACAAAACTTTATATGTCAATGAAATGCTGAATTTTCATGCTGTTATATCAACTTTACTGAGTCACTATATATTAAATCCTTTATTTTTCTTTTATTCTAGTTTCGGAACATGTCAAAACAGAATGGAGTTGGAGCCCAATGCAATGAAGTGATTATGCTACTTACAGATGGAGGAACAGACAATGCCAAAGAAGTTTTTGAGAAATATAATTGGTCTAAAAACAAGACAGTATGTAACTGATTTTTTTCAATTTCACATTGTTTACATTGATGATAGAAATTACAGTCTAATTTCTATAATATAGAATGTTTAATTTTTATGATAACAATAAATGTATCGTATATTTTCCAATAAAATACGAAATACATTTATATAATAAAATATTACCTGCTTGTTAGAAATCCACTTCTGTAGTTCCTTTTTTTAAGAACTCAGGCTAACTGTCAGATCTTTCTATCAGCCTATTAATCTTTTTTTGACAAAGTATTAGAGACTAATCAAATCCAAATTGGTTATACCTGTCAACTCACAGGGTCTTTTTATAGACAAACAATATGGCTTTCACTTCTCTAGGTCAACTGCTGATGTATGAACAGTTATTACTGAAAGAGCTTATCAAGCTTTTGATAAGAATGGTGAGCTCGGGATGTTGCTTTGAATATCTTGAAGGTGTATAACAGGGTCTGTCTGATCTTTTTAAATATTAACCTATTAGTCTTCTATCTTTTTTTGTTAAAGTCCTTATCAATTATGAATTGGTTAAGTGCCTTATTACATTCTGTGCTGTCTCTGGATCCCCACACTACTACATAAAACGGTATCAACAAAAATATACTTCCCAACAAATTCCACATATTGAAACAGACAAAACTGGAAATATTTCAGTTTGATCACTTGGAATGTCTTCTTCATTCCAATGTGGCCATTATCATCGTGGTATTGCATGAGGACACTCTAAGATGTGATGGGATGTAAAGCATTGTCTGGTTGAGGTAAATAATATACAACTTCATCCAACAGAATGTTTTTTTTTTCTCTAACTTAGTAGCCTTTCTCTTTTGAATTCTACACTTGAGTCCTAAAATATCTCTATCTGCTTCCTAATTATGTCTATGTCAGGTAATGCGAGTCTTTCTCTTGGGGAGTGATGTAAATTTTCTTTGCGTATATATGTAGATTATATCTCAATATCATACTCATCACTAAACAGGACTTCCCTTCAAAGATATGTACAAACATATTTAAACATATTTAAACAAGATAGAAAATGAACAAATGAAAATGGATTCCATTTTTGAAGAAAATCAAAGGAAAAAATATTACCAGCAATATATTTTGAAACTTCATACCATGTGACTCTTGACAGAATCCTTATTACAAAAATATATCAATGAAACCTGATCTATAAACTGATTTCTTTTAAAGAATACGTATTCTGTTCATATGAATCTATTGTTAAAATCTTGTTGGCATTATTAATTAACCCTTTGAGGTTGACATGCCATAAAGCAAAAAAAAAAACAAACTTTGCCTGTAACATTTCTTCTAAAGCTTCATCTACTAATTTTCTTTGTGTGCAGTATGGGTGCTTTTTGATAGGCACATATACATTGGTATTGATATATATTTTTACAGTATCTGTCCTACCTAAATCTTTGTAATTCATAGTAAATCAATTCTTATTTTTCTTTAGTAGCTTATGTATCGGTACTGTAAACTCTTCTGGCACATTCGCCTGTTCTAATTCTCTCTCTTCAACATGTTGTTTCATTTCTGAAAGAGAGATGATATTTATACTGTCAATCTGGTTAAGACTAGCTATTGGACACCCTTGTTTCAAAGTAACTGCTTGGTTCATATGAGTAACGGTGTTCTATCCCATCACAACTACTGTTACTACTGCACTTGCTACTGAAATGCAACATAGGTTACTAACAAATCCTGTTTTTAATTGTTTAACCTCACAGGAGTTTGTTAACTTATTGTCCCGCAGTCCAACTTTTACCGTACATATGTGCATGAACTAAGGCTTTAATGTTACTGGACAAGCTATCCTAGTTATGGACGAAATGTGCCTGTCTTCTTCTAATGCTACATACTAATCTTGTAGATGTAGTGCTCTTAAATTGAAATAAATTCTAGCTTCATTTTGCTGTAGCCATTCCTGCCCCAATATTATATTCCTATTTAAGTTTCTCATTATGTAAATATTATGCTGTGTGAGCTGGCTGCCTATCTTGAACTGTTCATCTGTCTGTAGAGCCAAGCCACTCACAGTTTGTAGAATTGCCCTTTTCTTTAACACTTCAGGTTTGGTTTGCAGCACACTGTAAACTCTTCTATGTTTAACTGATACTTCTGCTTCTGTGTCTACCAGAGCACAATATGAATGTCTACCTAGCCTAATACTGAGTTGGGTGAGACAATATTATTTACTACATAATTACATTGGTAATTCCTTTCTCTGCTTGGTAGGCCACTTCCAACCACACATTTCCAGTTTCTCAAAAGCAGTTGATTGCAACTCTAATGTGATCATCACTGTTGCTTGCCCAGCAGATAATTATGCTTCTGCCTCTATTAACTATCTTTTCAGGTTGCTTATGGCTTCCTGCCTGGCTATACTTATTTCTATTATATATATCAGATGGAACATATCCTCTTTACTTGGAATTAGCTTCCACACTTGGCCTGTAAACATAGATTTTAGTCTGTCCCAAGTTATCTGTAGGCTGTTCGGTATCAGCCTTTTGATGTATCTCCCAATAACATCTGTTTTTTGCAGAAATGTCCTCTGTCTTTGATCTTCTAAGGAATCTACAAGCATAAAATAATACTTCATCTCTTCTACCCATTTCATAATCCCACTATTTCTTCTGTCTAAAGTCTGTATTTCAGATATTTGTGCATCCTCAGTGAATCGCTAATATTTCTAACCTCTGATGTGAGGCTCTAAATAAACTCAGCATTTTTTAAGTATGGGCAAAAAGAATATAGCAAGACAAAAGTTAATGAATACTTACCTTACCAATTGTCTGTTGGAGTGGTTTCATGTTTGTAAAACATATTTATGCAAAAATTTGCATGTCACAGCATCATCAAGTATCTGCTGCATTCTGTATCATATTTGGATCTCCATGTTACTACATAATGTATGTCTGATAGGTTCAAGAAAGTCAAATTGGTAGTTGATAATAGAAATGACCTTCAATCTGTTAATTGGGACAATAAATGGTTTGTTAATTTTAACGTCTCCAAAACTATATATTTTAGAGAACCTTTTTTACCTTTCGTTAGCATGGCTGAAGCTAACCTCCAGGAGAGTTACTCATCATGCCTTCTTGAGTTAATGTTTTCCACTGATATGAAGTTGAGCTATTATTTTGAATCAGTTGCTAGGTCTGCTGCTAGGAAAGTTGGTTCACTGTGTCATTCTAGACAATTTTTCCCACCAGAATCTATTTCATAACTTTATATATCTACTATTCATACATGCATTGAATATTGCTGCCATATCTGGTCTGGTGCTTCTGCTATATGTTATAACATATATATGGTTGCAAAAAAAGAACAAAGAAGAATTGAAGTTTCAACAGTGTGCATTGATAAATTTTCAGAATATATACACAATTGTATGAAAGGGTGACAAAATTTTTGCTATGTAGTTTCTTAGTTGCAAGTGTAAGGGTGTAATGAACCAGTATCAAAGACATGGTGGTGATGATGAAAGAAGTCTGGAGTGGATTTGTGAAGTAGTACTAGTAGTAGTACAAGTAGGGTGTCATTAGTTGGGTTAACTAGCGTCACAGTGGTGACGACAAAGGAGACCTGGAGTGGATAGTGAAGTTTGATCAAGCAAAATGTCTCTGTTAGATTCTGATTGAATGAGATATCAAACAGAAACAGAGGGTAACTGTGACAATGAAAGAGGCCTAGAGTGTGTTAATGAAGATGCCAAGCTGTTAGAAATGGTAGTGACATTAAGAGATGTCTGGTGACAACAACTGGCCTGTCAGCTGCATTCTCTATGTGAGAAGTCAGGTGAAGTCAGAAATCTGGTAGCCGTTACATTGGATTGACTGAGGTCATGGTGTTTATGAAAGTCAAATCTGTGGTAGTATGAGTGTTGGGCCGCTGACTGGGTTGATTTGTGTGAAGTTCTGGTAAAGTACATTGGTAGGTTGGTTGACTGAGGTCATAGTGTTGACAATGAGGGAGGCCAGCTGGAGTGGAATGTCTCTGTTGAATTCTGGTTGAATGGAAGATCAAACAGATTGGGGTCATGGTGGTGATGGCAAAATAGGTCTGGAGTGGATAGTTAAGCTTGATCAAGCAGAATGTCTTTTGGATTTTGAGGAATTGTGAAAGTGAAGTATGGATGCCATGGCAGTATTGATCCATAGTAATGTCTGGTGAGTTGGGTTATAGGGTCAGTTGACTGAAGTCATGGTGGTGGTGATGATGAGAGAGAAGGTCATGTTGACGACAAAAGCTGATGCCATTGTCAACAGCTGGCTTGTCAACCTGGCACTCTGCGTTGTTTATGAGGAGCTTTTTTAAAGCAAATCTGGTGGCATCCACACTAATCTTATTTTGATAGGTGGTGACATTTGTAATTATGTATTGTATTTTAGATTTTTGTATTGATTTTTTTTTTTTAGTGGACCAGATGTGTTGCTCAGATCTCCTACATAGAAGATGACTTTTTTTACTTTTGGTTTTATGTACTTAGCACTCACATCTGACCAACATGTAGAGTGAATAAGAAAAGGATCTAATCCTAATGGAATATAGCACATATATATATATATACACACAGATTCTTGACAAAACTCAAAGAAGAATCTGCAATGTTATTAGTTCTGACCTGGAATCTTGGCTTCAATCACTTTCCCATCATCATAACATAGCTTTCCTGTACCTTTTCTATAAATATTTTCATATTTTTGATATTTCTGTAATTGTGCTGATAAGCTTTGCTCTTCAGTACCTCAAAGTTATGCTTTTAAGTGCAGTATTAGATTGGCAACTAGGTTTCATAATTTTACAGTTGAAATTGATAGATGTAACTGTAACTTCTTTGCTAACAGTTTCTTCTGTCACAGTTTATTGCTATCGAGTCAACTTTGATCTCCCAAAAATTTCAATGCAATGTAAATTTTCATCTTGTTCTGTTATTGTACTTTCTCCTTAATGTTTTTTCTCAGACTCTTTAATTCTCTGTAATCTCTACTTTATCACCTTATTTGGCATGAAATAATTAAAAAAAATGAATTGAATTCTTTTTCTAGAATATTTTTCAAACAGATATTTTTAGAGTCTCATAAATATTTGGTCCTCTCTATATTTCAAAACAAATGATAAAAATTTCAGTTATGAACAAGCTAAATACAATCTTATTGAAATTTTTTGTTATTCATTATCTTGAAAAATGTCTATTTAATCACATTCATATCACTTTTTATTTGAATTTTTATTGTTTATTACAGTTGATAATAACTTGGCTTTACAAAAGTATTTTGTGCTATTAATTAGTCTATCAGTATTATATTTCCAGCAATATACTGACATTTAGTATTCATATCAATCAGTAATAATGGTAGGCATGTTCAAGTCCAGCATAATAAGAATATATACCATTTTTCCCAGTGCTCATATTGCAATCTTTCATGTTAATGATTTTCTTTAGCATTCTGTATTACTGGCTCCCATATTCATTTCTATGCTTGGATTTTGTGACCTAACATATGCACTGATTCCTTAAGTTTACACAGTTTAGTGTTTTCTATCAATTATTTCAACTTCATTCTGTGGTGATCGCCTTTCTTCCTCCATATGTGGTCAGCTATGCCTGATTTTTCTATCTCCCCTCATGTTATGGCCTTGTGATGTTCTGGATGTGTGTTGTGGTGCAGTGGGTATCAACTCGGAATAACAACTTAGGAGCTGAGTTCGAATTCAAGTTGAATTCCTCGCATTCACTTATGCACAAATACCCTTGGGAAAGGTATTAATCAGTCTCTTCCCTCCAATTATGGGTTAAATAATAGGACAGATTAGGTTTTTATAGCCTTGGCTGGCAACCAGTCTACTGCAGAAAGCAATGGCAACCTACTGCAGGATAATCTGCCCAGTCAGTCATGTCACTTTCAAGACAGGATCATCCAAAGCGTGTATCATATATGGCACTTAACTGACTGATGTTCTTGTAGCCTTACCTTAAGGGGGTGGCCAGTCTCTCCTTTATATTTTTTTTCCACAGCTATATGAAATGGCATACACACAGTCCATAGTCATGTTCTCCTCTTGAAGGTCTCACTTGAGAGAGGTATCTGCAAAGTGTAGAACATCTTTTGAAGGTCGTCCTGATGTTATATGGACCACAGATCCTTTGTATTTTCTCCAATAATCCCTTCACATTGTGTAGGCAGACCGAGACTGTTTTCTGAAAGTTGTTATCCCATCCTCATGTGCCCTCTCCTCCATGCTCGTTGGAGCTGTTGTCATGTACTCTGAGTAGTTGTTAAATTGTAGGGTACTGCTTATACTGACCATTTCCTGTTCATATGTCTCTGGGTTGCTGCTTATGGATTTTGCTCTATGTATCAGGCAGCAGACGATCTCTTTCTGTATACTATATGGGTGATAGGAGTTAAAATTGAGATATTGTCTGATGAATGTTGGCTTGCAATATACAGATGTCTTGAACCCCCTCTTTGTTCAAGATATTAGTATATCCAGGAATACTAGTTTGTTGTAGTTCTCTTTTTCCATTGTGAACTGTATTGATCATCTTATTGAGTTCACATGATCCAGTAGCATCTGGACCTCTTCCTGGTGTTCATTAGTTATGTTGCTTATGCTTCTAAAGACATTTTTTTATCTGAAAAATTTTAGCTCTTTCTTTTCATATTATTTCTTTTATTCCATATTTTTTAAATATTTATGTTTTCATGGTTGTTATTTTTCATATTTTTCTGCTAATATATGCTACTTTTAACTTTTGATTTAGCAATGTAAGCATTTTATTTTTTCAATTGCCAGTTGATTTTATAATTAATTTCTGTTATAGGTTCGAGTGTTTACATATGCTGTAGGACCAACAGCAAACCCAACTTCTGCAATCAGGTGGATGGCATGTGGTAATCGAGGTATGATTTCTTATAAACTTTTTCTTTAGTCTTAAATGTGATTATAATGCTTTTAACCAAATGTAAAATCTGTTAATATATATTAACATGTACTGTCTAAAAGAAGAAGTTATGGGACCTTATTATTTGGAAAACCAAACTTAAAAATAAATTTGCTAGTTTAGAATCTTTCTTTACATGCTGTGTCTCTTCTGTCCCCCCAAAAATACGGAGTATCTGAAAATGAGTACCAACAAGAAAAGAGGTAGAAAGGAAAAATATATATATATATATATATATATTTTTTTTTTTTACATTTATATAGAAACAAAGTTTTTCAAATGAGCAGGCCATCTTACAGGTCTGCCTGAACGTGTCTTTTTTTCTTGAGGATGTTTTTCAAGCATCAGGTCTACTGGCATCAAGTGTGGAGGTGCTACTTCTAAGTATGCATCTTCCAGTGCTGTAGGTTTTTACCTGTCCACTGTAATATTTTGTTCTTCATCTTTATTGAGAACACTGAAGAACTTGTTGTGTCTCTTAATCACTTTAAAGGGATCGCAATATGGTGGTTGCAGAGAATGCGACCTAGCTGTATTACGGATAAATACATACATGTCTCTAAGGCCTTTGATTCATATGTGTTTATGCACTTATTTTCCCCTGAAGGAGAATATGCCATCTTGGCCATGTTTCTGGTCAGTCTTTCCACAAATGACGTCACATCTCACCCTTTCTCTGGTGCATCGAAGAAATATTGTGCCGGTAGGCACAATGTGGTTTCATATAGGGCTTCTGCTGCTGAGCAATCCATATTCTTTACTGTAGTGCACAGACCCAACAGTATTAGTGGAAGATAATCTAACCACTTTGCATTACCAGTAAGCACTGCACAGAAAGAGGCTTTTAAGCTGCGATGTAACCGCTCGACCATGCCGTTCACTTGGGAATGATACACTGTAGTGTGGATGGTCCTTGTGCCTAGAAGTGCTGAGAGTTTATGAAACAGTTCAGACTCAAACTGTCGACCTCTGTCTGTTGTCACGTTTTCTGGAACACCGAATCTTGCCACCCAACTGGCGAGGAAGGTTCTGGCTGTTGTGTATGCTGTCATGTCAGGCATCAGTAATGCTTCAAACCATCGAGAGAATCTGTCAATACAGGTCAACAGATAGCATTGACCCTCACATGTAGGAAACAGACCAGTGATGTCGATGTGAATGTGCTTGAATCTCTCATCTGGTATTGGGAATGTGCCTAGAGGTGCTCATGTATGATGATCAACCTTGGCTTTACACACATCTTCGCCCATGCTCTCACATCCACTTTCATCCGTGGCCATATGTACCGGTCAGTCATTAGGCGTATTGCTGCATTCACTCCAGGATACGATAGTCCATGCACTGCACTAAATATGTCCTTGCGTAAGGGTGCTGGAACATACATGTGCATTTGGTTCATGCTGATGTCACTTACAATTTTCTTGTTGCTGGTAGGATGGGTAATTTTCACCAGATGCAATGAAGTTGCATTATTCTGCAGTAGATTTTGCAGGTGCTCACCATTTTTTCGTTCCTCAGCTAAAGTGTTGACGTCGATGGAGGGACCCAACGTGAAAGAATTTATTCCACGTGACAAGGTATCTGCTGGGATGTTGTCTGCTTCCTTGACATGCCTGACATCCGATGTGAACTGGAGGATGTAGTCCATCTGGCGAATCTCTCAGGGAAAGTATTTGTCCAAGGAAGACTGCAAAGTGCCTAATAAAGGCTTATGGTCTGTGAGAATGTGAAACTGCCAACTTTCCAGGAGTTGACGGAAATGTTGCACTGCAAAGAATGAAGCTAACAATTCTCTGGAAAATGTGCTGTATCATGTTTCTGCCTCTGTCAATTTCCTGGGGAAGAAAGAAAGAGGTCTCCAATCTGTATCACATTTTTGTTGCAGGACAACTCTTATACCAATTACAGATGCATCTACTGCCAGGCACAGTTCATTGTTGTGTTGAATGTGAGATAACTTGACAGTGTCTTCTAACATGGACTTCACCTTGTTGAACGCCATTACCACATTCTCTGTTAATACAATGTCACAGTTCTTCATATTCGTCAACATATCAGTCAATGGCAAAAATACTTGCACACAGTGAGGAAGAAACCTGTGGTAAAAGTTTACTAATCCTAAAAATTGATGTAACTGTCTCATTTTAACGGGAATAGGAAAATCTCGGATAGACTTGACTATCTCTGGCGATGGGGAAATTCCTCTCTTTGAGATATGATGTCCCAAAAATATGACTTCAGATTGACCAAAGACACACTTTAATGGGTTTAAAACTACACCATATTGCTTCAGGCATTCAAACACTTGACGCACATGGTCAATGTGTTCCTGCATATTTCTGCTAGCAATGAGTACATCATCTATATATGCGCAGATGAATAGCAAGTCACGCAAGACCTGGTCTATGAACCTCTGGAATGTCTGTGCTGCATTCCTCAATTTAAAAGGGACTTGCAAAAATTCAAACATTTCAAACAGTGTAGTAATAGCTGTTTTGGGAATGTGTTTGGGCTCCACTGGTATTTGGTGATATGCTCAAATTAATCAGGTTTGGTAACAGTGTTCAGAGCTCTGTAGTCTCCACATGCATGCCATGTGTTAGGGCTTTTGCTAACTAGATGAAGAGGTGAAGCCCATTTGCGACATATGCCTAATTTCATCATCTATTGAAATTCTGCTTTAGCAGCCTTTATTTTATTGGGTGCTAAGCATCTAGCTTTGCTATGAACAGGTGGACCTTTCATCTCTATGTGATGTGCTATAGAGTGGCAAAACTACCTTATGAAAGGAGGAAATAGAGATTGATCCTGGTCTGCATGTGCCACTGCTGGACATAATGGAGTACCAACCTTCACCACACCACATGCTGTAAGTTGTGTGTCTGGATCTCTTAGGCACTGGCTAGTCATATCTACCACAAGGCCGAACGCTTGCAAAAAATCAGTACCCAAAATAGCGCTTTTTACATCAGCCACTATAAAAATGTGGGTAAATGACCTGCATAAACCCAAATTGAGATCCATGCACCTCTCCCCATATGTGGGTATTAACGAACCATTTACGGCTCATAAAGTAAACTTAGATGGAGGAGATTTCTTGTCAGCTGACGTTGCAGGAATGAGGGACCTCTGTGCCCCACTGTCTTCTAAAAAAGACATTCCAGAGTTTTTATCTATAATGTACAGTAGGCGGCCAGAGCGGGATGCATCGACAATTGATACCTCTTTATTCTGTCGGTCTAGGCTTTTCTTTACCCCTTATAATTGCAGGGTGGGATACAAGAATTTGCATTCTCCCCAAATTTTTTGTGCTTCCAGAAAATCAACTTCTCCTGCCCTTGTTCCCTGGAGGTGCTGCGGGTATCCCTACTCCTTTGCCTTTGTTTCTCCTTCAGTGTTTATCTTGCAGTATCATCCACCATCTTATTCACGTGTGCTTCCATCCACTGTTGCCCCTCCATTAGTTTCATGAGCAGGTCGTCCCTATTTGACATCTGCACACTGGCTACAGCTGATGACTAGGTGGACAATATGCCAGCTATATGGTCCACTATTACAGCCAGTTGTTCGACAGGCATGGACTCATCCTGTGCAGCAATGGCCACCTTATACTGAGTTGGTATTAATTGGAGGAAAATGTGTTTAATGATGCTCTTATCCATCACTCCCTTCACCAACTTCTGTAGCTGTTTTAAGAATTGTGACGGCTTGCTATCTCCTGTTCCAATATCTGTGAAATCTGCTTGTGCATTGAAGCTGTCACAGAAGTTGTAACTTTCTCTTGAGGATGTTGTACGGCTTCTCCATAGGGAGAGTGATAACTCTCTTACCTTGGTAATTACGTCCTGAGGTAAGACGGACACTATGTAGCTGAATTTCTCTGTTTGGCTAGATATCGCTTTTTGCCTAAAAAATAGGTCTAATTGTGCAAAAAACAAGGCAGGGTCGTTGTGTACAAGCATCGCGTTTAAATTGAAGGTTGGTGTTGCCATTTAAAATTTTAATTTTATTATCTATTTTATATTCTTTATTCTATTTTCTTTCTTTATTTTTTTAATGTTGAGAACGTGGAGGCTGGCTTGCGCACGTTGCTTCAATATAGTAGCAGTCATCACTAGTAGCATGAGACAGAGAGGACAGGGAGGGTGTGTGATGTAGCCATTTAAATCAGCCAATCACATAGAAGGTGCCGAGTATGAGTTGAGGAAGACGAACAGGCCGCCTTATTGGAAACGGATATTTTCAATGGAAAAAGTATTTCATTCGGATGTTTAAATGTTGCAACAAACACGTAGTTCAATTTTTTTTTATTTTATAAAAATTTGCGTATTCAGATCATGTCGTGGTCACCACTTATAATATTAATTTTCCTACTCGTGGCCAGCATTATAAGTAAGCCCTACTTAGCTAATTTCTAACCAGGGAAAGGTAAAACAATACTATACAAATCCAAAATAAATTAAAGAGGAGCTGAGCCCAAATACCATTTTAGACATTTATTATACATTGACAAAATGTAAAGATATATACACATCACAAGAAATAAAAAGTTTGTTTAACTCACTGTGTGGGGTGTTTGTTTCTCTACGCTTCTGGTAGGATATAATTTTTTTTTTTTTCACATTTGAATATGTTCTAATGTGGTGGAAGTCATGGCTGTCCTTTTTCTATCCCTCACATGTAACTCGCCAGTGTCTTTTTCAACTGGTGTCTTTTCTTGTTTGTCCCCACATCCACTACACCACAATGCACATTTGTTGCATATTCTCAAAAAGATGTACTGCAATATACAGAAAATGATGATTTTCACAGGTGAAATAACAAATTAATTTGAATTCTAGTACCTTTATTTATGGTATGCAGTAATAGGAATCAATAAAATTGAGTGACATTATAAAAGAATATCTCACTATTTATATATAAATTATACATGAAGTATTATGCTACACACTAAAGGAAGAAATTATTATGATACACTGAAGAAAATAGATTTTACTGAAAATTTATTATCTATATAGGAGTAAATTATTGCTCTGGTAACACGCCACAGCACACATTTAAACAACTTCAGTTTCTAGCAAAATAAAGCAAAAAATAACATGTCTATAGAATAAGTTTTACCTAGAATGACTTGAATTATCATAACCTAACCTTAAAACATGTACCGGTAATCCTGACAAAAATTTGTCATTAGAAAAGCAATATCTCAGCAATGTTTTTGCGAAACAAAGATGAATGCAAATTTGACATAGAAAAAAAAAGCTATTAGTTCTTCATTTCTGTAAGGTATTTTGTGATTTTAAATGGATGAAGTTTTTCTCTTCATGTAGTAGCAAAAAAGGAATAAACTTAGGCTACATAGGAGGCAAGCACAAAGTAAAGGAGCTGTACTGTAGTCAGGCATGAACAAAAACAAATGTATGGTATGTAAATCTTCATATCAAATATTATATGGTAAGTGTTTTTCCTCATTATTTTGAGGTAACTTTGTACAAAAAAGAATGAAAACCGTTTATTTGCTATAAAACATGTTCAGGATGAGTCCTAGTACTGCAGTATTTAACAACTGTAGGTCTACTAGCATTGATTCTGATTCTGAGTTGAAGTAACTCAGAGAAGAGACATTTTTACTTGACATCAAGGTAAAGCAGATAACGAAAATATTTTCCATTGCTGGAAAATGTCAGTCACTCAGAAATGGATATTAAAAACACAGGTGCAGAAAATTCTTATCTAAGTAACAATGTCAATAGACACTTGTTTTTGGGCGAAGCCAGTTCAAAAAGGTTAATTGTTTAAGAAAAAAATCCCCGAAATTGTTTCCTGATGAAGAAAGTTCGCCGGTTAAGTCCAACCCAGAAAAAGGGTATGGGAAGATGACGTCATAAGACTGAGAGGAATCTCATTGGTCCTGTAAACCAGTGTCAAAAGGGGGAGATGATCAACAGTTGACATCATGAAAGGAAGACTAATCCCATTGGGTGATTGGGTAAACCAGAGGCAACAATGAGTAGCAGCTAACCTCAGCATTCTATTGGTTGCCAAGATGAGGGGTTAGACACTCAGTGACCATCGGCCCCACACCGTGGTATGGGCATAAATACAGGGTCCTGAGGGACCAAAATCAGTTGCAGCTCCAGTGGCAGAGAGTTCGAGTTCCCGATCCAGAGACATAATGATAAAGAGATAATTGCCACACAGTTGGGTGCCAACCATAGAAAATCGCCACCTGCCAAAGACAGTTCCCAGCTGAAGAAGTAAAGAGACAGAGAGATGATTGCCATGCCGTTGAATGCCGACCGTAGAGAAGCCTGTCGCCAATCAACCAACCAGAGTTAAGAGACAGACACAAAGAGACTTTACAAAGTTTGAAATTGCCAAATGAAGAGAGATTTTGTGAGTTGATCCAACCCAGAACAAGAAATCCTCCTCAATTCCATTTCCGAAGACGAACCGCGCTAACCTACCCACAACCCAGCACTTCGGTGATTTCCGCGACATTCCGAAAAACAAAAATCAAGTTGACTAGACTTATAACGAACTTAGAACTCTGTTCGGAGCAGCGAGCTGTGGCCAGCCAAATTTCTCATTATTGCTTAGGAGAATAATTCAATTTACTTAAGAGATTTCCGTTCCACTACCAGTTTGATAGAAGCAGGGATTGGGAATTATCCAAGAGACTATTGTGTATATTCTGTGTATAAAGACGTTATTTTATAACACTTCAGATGTCGGTTCACTTATTTTTCTTAGTTCTATATTTCTTTCTTTTATTACTTAATTGTGTGCATGCTTCCCAGTTTGGTTTAGTTCGGCATAGAGACAGCTAGTGGAGAACTCATGTGACTACCTTGTGATTAATAAACACAATGTGGGACAAGGGAGATCACCGTGACAGAGTCAATTTACGACCAGCTATCTGGATTGAAACCAACAGTGACCGGGTGGGTAGTTGCATAGAGTAAACCTTGCCATGCATCAATATTGCTGGCAAAGCCAAATATCCATAGTTCGAAGCTTCTGTTCTTCATTTGGTGGAATCAGCTGGGTGTAGTTTATTATGAGCTGCTCCAACCATCTGAAACCATCACAAGAGATTGTTGTTGACTACAGTTGATGCATTTGAGCTTAATGTTGAAGAAAAATGTCTGCTATATGAGCAGAGACAAGATAAAGTGATTTTGTGCTAGGCCACATGTTGCAAAATGGGGGAAAATTTATTTGAAAATGCTTAAATGGGAAGTCGTACCCCACCTACCATATTCACCAGACATTGTCCCATCTGATTATCATTTATTCTGATTGATGGTAGATGGCTGAGCAGCACTTTCATTCTTATGAAGATGCCAAAAAAATCATTGTTATCCTGAAAAAATGTAATTTTTCTGTTAATGGTTAGCGATGGACAATACTTTCAGTGATATGTTTCTTACTAATTGTTGTAAATAAATCATTACTTTTCATAAATATATATATATGTGTGTGTGTGTGTGTACATATATAACAAAATATATATATATAAGTATTTATTTACACAACTCTGTAAATGTATTAAATATATATCTGCCAACAGTATGTGCTTGTATATATTACTATATATCTATATATATATATATATATATATATATAGTAAATTGAAACCTTTTTATAAATTATTAATTGAATATTTTTCTTCTTTCAAGGGTATTTTTCACAGATACCTGCCATGGGTGCAATACGTTCAAAAGTCCAGGTAAGTTTCTTCTTTCTATTATTACTTATTTTTAGCTACATTTGAAACCATTGATGAAATACAAAATTAATCAAAATTAATAACTGTTAATTAAAATTAATAGCTTTTAAAACATTATCAAAGAGAAAATGATCAGACAGATTTTTTTTCATTTTGTTGTTTTTTGTTGATTACTAGAAGAAATGTGTTTAATGTTTATATAATCTTTTTTTTTGTTAAATATCAGCGATTAAAGAAAAGAAATTCTTTTAGTATTTGTATATGCTGTGTATATACAATTTCATTTATATGGCTGTTTAATTATATACTGGAAATTAATTTATATAAGTTTTATTTTAGATTTTTCTTATCACTTTAATGAATCAATAATTGTTAGAAAACTTTACTTAGATGGCTGTTATATATTTATTAGTTTCTGATTTGATTATTTTTCTCTAATATAAAATAAGGATATATTATACACTATTTTTAATTTATCACAAGAAACTTTATTGATAAAACAGTAAAGACAGTTTTAAACTGTTTCCAATAATACTAAAATCATCTTAAATTCATTAAATGATTCTTGTAAATATTAATGGTTATCTTTGTATAAATACTAATTAGTGTTTGTAATGTGAATGTTGGTCCTGTTAACAAACTGAAAAAAAAACAGAAGATTACTTATAAATATATTTTTCTTATATAAAATTCCATCTGTTTAGGTTTAATACTCCTATTTTTATCTTTCTGTTTCTCTTTCAAACTTGTGTGAAAAATTAATATAGAATTCATATACTTATGATAATCTTTCTGTTAAATGCAACTATTGTATAAAGCATTAAATATTTTATGATAAAACAGCTATACTTCATTATGTTACCAGGATGCATTTATATATAAAAATAATATTAATAATGTCTAAAACGTTGTAGTAAGGGATTCTATTGAGTCCTACTTGTTATTACAAAAAGTTTTAATTAATGAAGTAGCAGTAAAAATAAGGAAATTAGAAATAGAACGTTTGAAAGATGCTAGAATGCTTGAGAAAATTCCAGTAGATTTGAGAGATTTCAAGAAATATGCAAATTCGGTGTTAGCCCCTATAAAAATAGGTTTTGGGAAGAGAGTAGTTAGTTGTTAACAGGATTTTCTGACATTATCAACTCCGGCCTGATTCGTGGATCTGTGCATCCAGTCGAAAGAATCTCTAAGAAAAGTTGCTGACCAACTAAAACCTGAAAGAAAACCTCATGGAACTTGGGTAAATAGATATTTACTTCACTAAGTTAACTGGGTAAAGATACTTGACACCTTCCTTCCCCTTCATAATACTTACTCATCACTCTGCTAGTAGTAAACTCTATGTTTTCTATTCTAATGCAAAAATTGTATGTATTTAATATATTTTTGTTTTGTGTTATCATAAATTAAATATTTGTGATTTAGCTCTGAGTTTTGGTCAATCAATTTTTTTCTTTTGTTACAACTTAACACGTAACAATTATAATGTACTTATTATGAGTTCAAATATATTAAAAAAACAAATTTGCCTTTGTATGGAATATTCAGATTCAAAGAAGAAATTTTGATAGAAACAAAATCTGAAATTGATGATTGAGATATCTTATCAAAATGCTTTATCTATTGTTTGTTTTCTATTGATACTATGTGGAAATTGTATATGAGAATGTACACACCTTTGTATAATTGATATGCTTTATCTATAATATTCATAATATTTCGTATTGGTTTTACATGCAAGTTATTATATATTAACATTAAACACTTTTTCCTGATTTAAAGTTCTTGTACAATTTGAATGATGGATTTGATTTACTGTTGAGAAACTTAAGAGGAGGTAATGAGAGATATGATTGTTATTCTAAAATTATTAAATATCATTTTGTTTTCTACTTAATAATATTATACAGTGCAAAAGCATCTCTTTTGTTGCTATTTGAAAAAAGTTGACATGGTAAAGTAAAATGCATCAGGCATAAGTAAAAACAATGACAAATAATAATTACATTGAATGAAAACATAAATATCAAAATGTTACTTTTTTCTATTTTTGCATACTTTCATTTTAATGATATTCATGCCTTTACTTTTCAAATGTTTTTTTAAAGTAATAAAATAAACAACTTCAAGATTGTCATCTTTGTCTTATTGTTTGTTTCCTAATTTATCTTAAAATTACAAACCAAACCAATTTGATTTCACAAAAGAAAATTTTACATGCTCTTTTCTTTCTTGTTTTCAACTTGTTTTCATGAATGTGTTAACAATGGTCTGATGTCTCTAAAAATGTATGACTATCATATTTAAAGTGTTTAATTATAGTGTATGACTATAATTGTTTGTACTTTCTTAAACTTTATATAATGGGCATGCACTGATTGATATTACTTTCTTATAAAAAAAAAATTCCAAAAATTATTGCAATTTGTAAAATTGATTTTAGTTATGAACATTAAAATTTTAAATAGGCTTCCTGAAAATGTCTTAGAACATTGTTATTACTCCACTTTATATTTAACTAAAAGTGAAATGTCACAAGGATTGTTATATTTTTCAGCTAGCATTTTTATAATACTTTGATAGAGTAAGATTTCTGGATGTTTTACTACTTTATTCCTAAATTATGCATGTATTTGTATTATTTGTATTATTATTGATTTTATTATTATTATTATTATTATTATTATTATTAGTTATATAGTATACTTAAACCATATAACATATTTATTATTATTGATTATATAGTATACTTAAAACATAATATTTATTATTGATTATATAGTATACTTAAAACATAATATTTATTATTGGTTATATAGTACACTTAAAATATATGACATTTATTATAATTTGTTATATAATACAATTAAAATATATGACATTTATTATAATTGGTAATATAATATACTTACAGAATAAAATATTATTGGTTATACAAAAGCATACTTATTAGCAAAATTGCCCTTAAAGCATGATGTATTTTCTCAATATTGCTCGAATTCATTAATTTATCTGCCTATGACTTACTGCTCTTTAGATGTTTACAATTATGCTTGGGATTGGCAATACTGGATTCAAAAACAATCTCTGTAACTATTTATTATTTATTCTTAAATACTAACACATTCATGCCAAATTAATCTTTACAAATTCTTAAATGCTTGATACTATTTTTTTATTTCAAAATATGAGTCAAATCTAAAAGCTATAGGATTTGCTAAGTAATTTATCATTGCACCAGTTCTGACTTTTTAAGATTTTGTTGCTAGCTTTAATTCAAATCCTTCTTCAATGATTAAGCATTTCAGACCAATTTACATGTTGTTATACGCATAAATACCTTTTGGATCATCTCTTAAAGCTACTAACTTCTTCGCTTTGAATTCATTTCTCTCATTTGGTAATTACTTGAAAGCATAATAATATTTTGCTTTTTACCTTCAGTTTATTTTTACCTGTCTTCCCTACCCACCACTAATTTATTTTATGATTCAATCTAATCGTTTTTAGGCCTGTCAGTTACTAATTTTGTATATAGCCTATCTCTTTGATGTGGCCTACTCAGTTTGTTTATGTCCTACCTCAGTAAGGGTATATTAATAGATATAAGTATTCAGCTATTGATTGAAACTAATTATTTTCCCTAATCCTTACCAGACAGTTATAATACTTCCTTATAATACACTTTTTAAGGTAGGCCACATACTATACCAGTGACAAAAGTTAATAGGCCACATTCAAAAGGTAGGCCACATCCTTTACTGGTGCCTTAATTTCTTTATTAGCCATGTATATTATAAGTATTATGATTTCTTTTGCTTATTCTTTTGCTCAACAGTTGTCATCATTCTTTGCATTGAATAAACTTTATATTTGTCCTCAACTTTGATATGTTGCAATATATTAAAATTATTCAATTTTTATTTGATTTTGCAATAGCTTATGTTAAGTAATTAACTGAAGCTTGTTGAATGAATTCAACCTAAGAATAAAAAATTATTAGGGAAATAAATATTTTAAATGAAAATATAGTCTTTATTTTTAGAGCTGAAAATATACATACATATGATTAATTAAAGAATAAATAGGAAAATGTTTGTTCTTTATTTCATCTTTGTCAGATTTAATCCATATTTTCTCTATTCACACACACACATATATGTATATATATATATAGTACAGATGTACTTATGACTTTTAATTTTTATAGGTTAAGCCTCGAATGATATATTTTTTAAAGATTGTAGCTATATATTCTCATAACTTTTTGAATATAATATTTTTATAGTTGCCATTGTATTTTGATTCTTATTGGAATTAATTTTCATTTAAAAAAGATATGATCTGAAATTTTTCATGATTTTAAATTATTTTATGTCCATGAGATTTCTGATTTCAGTAAATAAAATCAGAATATTGTTTTTACAACAATGCTTTATTTATAAGTATTAAAGTATCTTGTTTAGAGTTTATTACATGTTTAGATTATGTAGCATTCTTTATAACAGGCTATAAAAATAACAAAAAATATAATAGAAAAATTTATTTTTGCAATTCTTTCATTATATTACATAATTTATACTTATTACTTAGGAATTTGATTTTAAATTTTCTCAAAGTTTCAATTTATTTCTCATTTTTATTGTATTAAAAATTCAAAAACAATTATATTAGATATAAATTGTTTAATCTCTGTTTTCCCTCCTCATCATTTGCTGTTATTTTTCTGTGTAAATGTGTCAGTATTGCAATGAACGAAGTGTTTGTATTGCTAACATAGGCACTGCCTTGCTATGTTGTTTATTCCAGCACTATATAGGAGTTCTGGCCCGACCTTTGGCCCTTAATCATTCCGAGTACATCAAGTGGGCTGGGGTCTACCAGGATAGCCATGTAAGCTGGCTATTACCTCTTCCTTTTACTACTTCTCATACTTGCCTATCTTTATAGCTACAGATTCTCTCTTATATTAACTGCTACTTATGTTTTAGATGTTCTCTTTAGTGCCTGCTTAATGACTTATTGTATCTTATAATGTATTCTTGTTATAAACATGACAGTGATACATGTGTATGTGTAGTATACACATACACACACACACACACATATATATATATATATATATATATATATATATATATATATATTAAAGAATATTATTTATGTTTGGTCTCTGCAACTGCTGCTGTTCTTATTGTTATGGTTTGTTGTCACTTTTGTCCGTTGCATTTATCTGTTTTCTGTCACTGCTTCTTCAGTTTTTGAATTCTGATTTTAGCCTGAACAAAATAAATGATAGTATGCCATAATTTTATCATTTAGAAATAATTGTTTTAATTACTTCTGTTTGTACATTTGGTATTCATTTGGAATACTTCACTAAAAAAACAGTCCATTTTCTATATATAGGAAATTATATTATAGCTCATTTCATGTTTATAAAAATTTGTTTTATTGTCTCAGTTTTATTGTACTCATTCTTTTAAGCTGGATTCATAAATATAGTGATTCATTAAAAACAATTAATTTTAGTTATATACTATCCAATATTATCAAGCACATCTCAGATGCAATCTATTCAGGCAGTAATAGAAGGGGTGCTGAAAAGCTTTCAACCTAACCAAGAAAACTTCTCCTTAAAAAACTGATTTTAATGATTTTTTTCAAATTTTGGGTAGAACTTTTCAGTATCCGTTCATGTTATATTTGTGTCAATTCCTTTATCTATTTTATCTCTGTTGATATTAATATTAAATAGAAGTTTATTGTGTTCACTTTGTTAATTTTAAATGTTATGTTTTTCTAATTTTAAATCACTATAATCATCCTTTTTCAAAAATAAGGAAAGAATATAACGTCAA
The DNA here is from genome assembly GCA_037127315.1 of Ascarosepion bandense. Taxonomy (NCBI): domain Eukaryota; kingdom Metazoa; phylum Mollusca; class Cephalopoda; order Sepiida; family Sepiidae; genus Ascarosepion; species Ascarosepion bandense. The sequence continues at coordinate 447,311 of JBBBDQ010002486.1, read as the reverse complement.
GATAAAAATATCTTCTTGATCTAAATGCAAATTTATAATGAGGTTTAATACTTCTTATTACAATGTAACACAATTTTTAGCCTTGGGTTGCAACAGTTATCTCTTATTTGTTTACGCCTAGCAAATAGGAAAAAGGCTAATATTTCTTTCAAACTTTGCTTTTGTGACCTAGGGTATTTCTGAAATTTACCTATTCCAATTGGGAAATCAGGCAAATATGAACATTCTTGTTTACACAAAGTATAAACAAAACTACATATGCTTCAAAAGTAGCATTTATTTTTTTCTAGAATTACATATCAGGAAGGCCAAAATTTTGAAGTCTCTGATAAACTTTCAACCATACTCTTCATATTTCAAGACACCTAGCAAGATCTTGAAACTGCTATATTCCTCTTTGAGCTGCACCAAGTGAGCCAGGGAAAGCAATGGATACATGTTTTCAATTACCTTAAACAGACCAGTCCATTCTTGATAGAGGAAAAGCTTTTAAAACACTGATAACACTTTCTGTCATCTGAAAGTTGCACACTTTCATCTAACGAATTCCACTATTTGAGTCTCAACATCAAAAACTCAGCATTAGACTTTGTGAAACCAAAATCTCTAAGCAGGTCGTTGAGATCTTTTGTAGTATGAATTTCTCTCCTCAGCTGCATCTTTATAATCTGGATCAATGACTTTATCCTCTTCTGAATTGCTGTTCTCTTCTGAAAACATCTTTTCTCTCTTTAGAAAAGTGGGTACAGGAAGCTCAGGGTAATGTTGCACTGGGACCATGGATGACAGAATGTCTGGTTATATAATAGCAGGAACATTCTTGCTAGCTCAATGTTTGGAAGGATCCACCATGCAGAAGAGTAACTGAGTGATCAGTTGGTTCCTTCCAAATTCATAGGATTGTGAATTTCTTGGCCTTATTTTCCCCTTTGTATCTTTTTATAAAAGAGAAAAATAAAAATATGAATATAAAATTGCAAATATATTTCACCCATTTTTATTGCAAAAATTCTAAAAAATTACATTTTTAATTTTTGAAATTTCTAAGAATCATGCCCTGTATTTGTGAAATTCTGACTTTAGACCCCAAATAATGTAGCAAATGCCACAAAAATAGAGAATCTTGAATATAGAACATGCTTAATATGCCATGTTTTTATGGCACTTGCCAGTGATCAGGTATAGAAAGCATCCATGATACTATAGACTCTGATGTGTGATTGTTGAAACATCTAATACATATTTTTTAATAACACTGGTTTAAAAAAAAAGAACAAAAAGTAAAATATATTTAAAATAAAAAATTTAAAAACTTTTACATTTAAAAATTCCACTATTCAAACAAACAAAACTTTCCATCTTATCTACTAGAATTCACAGGTGAAATGTGGTGCCCAGTGTTTGTCTTAATCCCTGACAGGCATGCCAAAATATGACTCTTAGGCAAAATGTGTCTGCTGGATGCTTATAAATGCATCTACCTCCACTAACATGTCTGCAATTGGAGAGCTAGAAGTAAACTGAACTGTTGAGCTTACCCTCCTTGTATTTAAATTGCCATCTATCTTGAAACTTTTAGAAAATTCTTGAAAGTTCTTAAATCTTCTACAAAATTTTCTTTCAGCAACTCAGCACTGAATTTGTCTGAAGCATGAGAAAAAATAGGTTAGTTTGAAAACATTAATGTTCAGATCACAAAAAAAAGTTTGATGGGAATAACTGTCATTTCTTTTGCTTTCTAGACAAAAGAAAAAAAAATTGGAAAATTTTGTTACACAGTATTGTCAATGAGGTACATTTTAGCTATTACTAAATATCAAATGATACATTACATGGCATTTAAAAGCTTTATTAAATTTAGATTAAAATCTATTTCTGAATAACATGAACACAAACACACAGATAGATATTGGAATTAAACAAATTTTTATTTTGTATTGTTGCTGATGAAAATAGCTATTCAATGAAATGTAATTTTTGGAATATATATATATATATATATATATATATATATATATATATATATATGTGTGTGTGTGTGTATATATCCGAGTGAATAAGGAACGAAGAAAAAAAAATTTTTTTTTTTTTACAACGTCCAAAACATTAATTTAAAACAGTGCTCGATATAGAATATATAGAGCTGTGAATATTTATTCTAAATTATATTTTATTACATGTACAAATTTTTTTAATATATCCACTACAAATCATACATTTGTTTTGACATTGAAACTACAATGTCTCATCAGGTGGTGTGGACAGGAATGGAAAGCTTCTTTTCTTATATTTGGTGAGTTGTGTGTGGGATGTTGGTGGGGGCAGTGATAAGGGAATAAGTATTGTGAATTCTCCCTTTGAATTTTGAAGAAAGTGGTGTGGGTAGTGAACACAGCTGATTAATGAGTGTCTTGGAATACTGTAGACAGATTTAACATTAGCAGATAGCATTGTAAGTTTTATGATCTTGCCACTAGACTTTATCCTTTGGGTTTCTTAGAGGAGCAGAGTAGGGAAGGTGTAAGGGGTGGGGGGATGGGATTGGACTTACTGCTTATTTGTACAACTATAGAATATTTTTGTATTAAAGCACAGTTTTTATAATTAATCAAATTTTGTATATTTAACCTTAATTTTGGATTTAGGAAATCGAAATCGATTTTTCCTTTTAAATTTTAAATTAGATCCCAGTTTGTGGTGTGTAATAGGTAAGATTCAATGTAAGAGGTAAAATTTAATGTAAGTATTTAAGGTAATAGGTAAATGGGTGATAGGTGTGTTTGTATTTAAGGTAATAGGTAAAATTTAATGTGTGTATTTAAGCACAGTTTTTATAATTTTTTTTTTAATCATATCACCCCAAGCAAGACGGTAATGCCACTGATGTGCAGGGGGCTACGTAAGAATGAAAAGATTAGAAAAGAGAAAGCCAGAAACCACATCCTAAACAGGAAACAAGGGATGAGCCTCTTCACCCGTTCAATAGATGTGGGTGGAGTGTGAACCAGGCGATAGTTTAGTCTATCTACTTCAATTGAAAAAAAAAAAAAGAGGTAAAGAATGGAAATGAGTAAAAGATTGGAAATGAGTAAAAGATTGGAAAAGAGAAAGCCGGAAACCACATCCTAAACAGGAAACAAGGGATGAGCCTCTTCACCAGTTCAATAGACGTGGGTGGAGTGTGAACCGGGAGATAGGTGTAGTATGAACCGGGCGATAATTAATCTAATTTTGTATATTTAACCTTAATTTTGAATTGTCCCATCTTGAAGTTAACTGACTGATTAAAAGTGAGGTTATACCATATGATTTTCCTGTTCCTATTTTTGCTTTTGACTTTTTCCACAAAGTTAATTTTGGATAATTGATATTCACTTTCTTTAAGGATTCTGTCGTAAATTACCTTGTGTTTATCAAATATTTCTTTATTAGAGGAGTGTGTGTTAATGCGTTGTTCTACTAATGATGGGATATGCTTGATAATGGACTGTGGGTGATTAGAATTGGGGTCTATATAGATTGGGTTAGCATTATTTTTCATGTAATGTTGGACAGTGTTCGATACTAAGTCTAATGTTATGTCTAGGAAGTCAACTTGCTTGATATTAGGGTTAATTACTACATTAAGACCAAAGAATTTAAAGACTTTATGGATTAAATTTCTAGTTTTGTCAACCTTACCTCCAGTAGATTTCTTTATTAACCTGAGTCCATCATCACTATAGAGTCCTATATTGTTAGTGTCAATTTCTTTATTTGTCATGGGGTTGTACAATAGGAATAGTCCGACTAGATCTGAAGATTCTGCAGAATCCAGGGCTCCCATAGATATATCAAAATTATCAGTTGAATTTTTTGTCCACTGTTCATGGTTGTGGATGAGAACTGATTTTCTACAGTTGAAAATAATTTGATTTCATCCTTTGAGATGTCTGAGTAGAATTCCGTGAATTCCATGGCAAGATTAAAATGTCCCTCAGATATCGATGGGTAAAAATCCACAATGTCGAATTGTAAGAAAGTGGCGTTATTTTTTTTGCCCATTGATAGCTGAGGGCCTTTTCAATCTTACCTGAAAAATAATGCTAACCCAATCTATATAAACCCCAATTCTAATCACCCACCATCCATTATCAAGCATATCCCATCATCAGTAGAACAACGCATTAACACACACTCCTCTAATAAAGAAATATTTGATAAACACAAGGTAATTTATGATAGAATCCTTAAAGAAAGCGGATATCAATCATCCAAAATTAACTTTGTGGAAAATTTCAAAAGCAAAAATAGGAACAGGAAAATCATATAGTATAACCCTCCTTTTAATCAGTCAGTTAACTTCAAGATGGGACATAAATTTCTTAAACTAATAGATAAGCACTTTCCTAAAAATAACCCTCTAAGCAAAATCTTCAATAAAAGTACTAAGCTATAGCTGCTCCAACAATCTAGAAAAAATAATTAAAGTACATAACAGCAAAATATTAAAAGCACACACCAAAAATAACTCCAACACTAATATCACAGTCTGCCCCATAATAACAGCCACTGTAACTGTAGAAACCCAAGCCAATGCACCATGACTAATAAATAATTAACAAAATCCCTGGTATATATGTGTTCGATTTCATCCGTGGAGAATCCTAAAGATGAAAAAATGTATATCGGAAACTCCATGAATGTATTTAAAAAGTAATTTTACAATCCCCTCTCATCCTTCAATAACAAAGAAAAACAAAACATGACGTCTCTCTCCAAATACTTTTGGAAATTAAAAGACAAAAATAAAACACCTAAAGTTAAATGAAAAATCCTCAAACAAGCAAGAACAGCTAAATCAATAAAGGAATCATGTTTCCTTTGTCTTCAAGAAAAAATCAAAATCATTAAATATATGAATAGCAACAAGCTTTTAAACCAGAGGCATGAAACCACAGTAAACTGCACACACATTAAACAACTAACCTTACAATCATGCTAAAAAATACTTACGAAAGCCAGAGCTAGGACCCTTTAGAAATGATACAACTTGATAGTACTAACAACACTCTTACACACCACAAACTGTGATCTAAAAAAAATTTTTTTTTAAATCTTTTTAAAATTTTTATAGAAAAAATCAATTTCCTAAATTCAAAATTCAGGTTAAATATACAAAATTAGACTAATTATAAAAACTGTGCTTAAATATACACATTAAATTTTACCTATTACCTTAAATACAAACACACCTATCACCCATTTACCTATTACCTTAAATACAACATTAAATCTTACCTCCTATATTAAATTCTACTTATTACGCACCCATTACCTACTTACCTATTACCTTAAATACTAACATTAAATTTTATCTCTTACATTAAATCTTACCTATTACAAACCACAAACTGGGATCTAATTTAAAATTTAAAAGGAAAAGTCGATTTCAATTTCCTAAATCCAAAATTAAGGTTAAATATACAAAATTTGATTAATTATGAAAACTGTGCTTTAATACAAAAATATTCTATAGTTGTACAAAGCAGTAAGTCCAATCCCATCCCCCCACCCCTTACACCTTCCTACTCTGCTCCTCTAAGAAACCCAAAGGATAAAGTCTAGTGGCAAGATCATAAAACTTACAATGCTATCTGCTAATGTTAAATCTGTCTACAGTATTCCAAGACACTCATTAATCAGCTGTGTTCACTACCCACACCACTTTCTTCAAAATTCAAAGGGAGAATTCACAAGACTTATTCCCTTATCACTGCCCCCACCAACATCCCACACACAACTCACCAAATATAAGAAAAGAAGCTTTCCATTCCTGTCCACACCACCTGATGAGACATTGTAGTTTCAATGCCAAAACAAATGTATGATTTGTAGTGGATATATTAAAAAACATTTGTACATGTAATAAAATATAATTTAGAATATATATATATATATATATATATTCTATATATATATATATATATTCTACATATAAATTCAATTTATTTCATTTGGAGAATATCTATTTCAATAGGATTTTAAAAACCTGTTTCCTCAGCTACAATTAACAGATATTATGAAAACTTTTTTATGTGACTGTAAGTAAAGGTTTTATTGAGAAAAGAGAGAAAAAGTAAGGCATAGAGTGGAAGGTGTATCTTTAATGTGTAGATTATAGAAGCTGGAAAGAAATAGGTCAGATTACAGGCACAGTAGTTCAACATTAAATAGTAAATATAGCTTTAAAAGTGACCTTGCATATAAACTTAAGTTCTAACCAGTATCAACTAAATTTAGATTAAGAAATTAATAAAACTTAAATTGGAAGAAAGATAAACATGATGTCAATAAAGGGGGAAATAATTTATATTTAAATTCATGATTTATAGGGATAGGTTGGAATAGGGGAAGGGATTAAGAAATATAGTTAATTTTATATTAAAGAAATTTAAACCTACTTTTATGTTGACACTTGCTAATCAATTCCTTTCTTTGATTTAAAAGTAAATTTTGATTATGATATTTTAATATCCTAATTTTTTCTATTAAGCACAGATTACATATTACTATTAGGAGTATGTACAGAGCCCATTAACTTTCAATATATTTGGGAATTTCTTCCTTCAGTTCTCATTACCTTTGGGAAAGAGTTGTTTGAAATTTTAACTTTGGTTTGATAAAAGAGTGTCTATGTGAGTAATATATTTGCTTCCATTCCCCTGCTAAGATTCCAATGTAGGTATCATAATTTTCTTTTCTTTTTTTTAATATCTTTGGGGGAAATGGTAGCTTGGTAGATAAAATTGGTAGATTTACCCTCAACAGGACATTGTTCTTTGGATCTGAAATTGAATTGTAGGAGAGTTTTAATTTCCATAGAAATTCTTTAAAATCTGGTTATTATGTAGATTGATGACGTTATGCATATTATTAATGCAAGAGTAGCTAATTTTAATAGTTTTTCTATTAAATATTTTGCTTAGAGAATTCTCCTTGTGAAAATGTTTACTTACTAATTTCAGAAAAAATTATCCAATGTTTATATTTGATAGTTTACAGAATGGAATGGAATAACCATATAATTTTTCTTTTTCTACATCTACTCTTAGCCTTAGACAGGTATTAAATAGGATAATTATCTTTAAAGTTGCTACTTTGGAGAACGTTATTATACAGCATTTTGTTTTCATTAAAGATCTTAAAGTTGAAAGATAATCGGCTAATTCTAGTACTAACAGTAGTAGGTATCTATTTCACAATAGCATTGGGATGGTTAGAATTAACATTAATGTAGTTTGGGGTTTCATTCTCTCTATGGTAAAGTTTGAAGGAATTGTTATTGAGATTAAGGGTGATGTCTAAAAAATTAACAATCTTTAGAAATCTCAATTTTAAATCCTAGTAATTCAAAGACCCTAATTATTTTCTTTTGGGTTTGATCTGTAAATTTAAATTTACATTAAGTTGTCTATTGGATCAGTTTTAATATTTAATCTAATATTACTAGGATCCATTAAGATTACTTGCCAAATCTTTTCCTTAGATTTATTATATATATATATGATGGACTCTCCCCGTCGATTTCGACGTATGAGGTTCAGACAACTTATATTTATAAAATTCATTTATGCTTTTGCCTCTGATGACTTTTTAGTCCAGCAAGAGATTTGCAAACAAGATCGCAAATAGAACATGAATGTAGATTGACCGCTGCAGATAGTGGTGCCGCTGCTAGTCGTTTTGCTCTTTCTCGGTTTTCTTTCAGTTTGTTTATGCCTTCAGATTGAAACTTCTGGAGACCTTCAAAACACCATGATCTCCATTCTTTGCTGTCACTCACTATATATATATATATATATATATATATATATATATATATAAACAAAAATTTGAGAACATAGTTTTCTAAAAATGTGTTCTATCATGATTTATCTTATTGTATTATTTCATTTATAAGAATTTATTGATTGGTATAGTTATAATTAAATAAATATGGTGGATGATATCATCTGACTAAATATTTTAAATTGTAAATTTGTTTCTACTTGGCATTGATGATATCTAACTGTCAGTTGGTATGTTACATTCTCTTATATTTACAAATGATTTCTAAAAGATAATTTTTAAATAAAAACTAAAGTTATAACAGGAAGACATGAGACTTTTAGAAGGCATTAATGAACTAATAAGATAACTACATTTTCTATTGAAGAGTCAATAACAAAGGGAGATTACTAGGAAACACCCGTTCCTAAAAGTAACAGGCAAGTGTTCTGAATATTGCAAACACATTATATGCAACTAAACAAATAGATTCTGAAGAATTCTGAGTGTTATTTGTTGTAAAATATCATTTGATAATTGTAGCATTTGTTTATCAAAACAGTATTATTATAATTATGCTGATTTTTTTAAACTCATCTTTTGGTAGATCATTAAGCAGATTAAGTTACCTGACAGTCGTGAATTCAATCCCAGGGTTGGTTACTAAGATAAAATCTATATATGCTTTAATTCAATGAAAGTGGCAAGTGACATCACAGGGACAAAGTGAGTAAATAGAATTAATTGATGGACAGTAAAATAAACATAATCTACCTCCGCAGACTGAGTAAACAGTTTGACAGGAAATTTTCATATGGTTATCAAGACACCGGAAATTAGAAAAATGGATGGTACAATAGTTGAAACATTGAGATGATATCAACCAAAATAAAGACACTAGTTTGAACAAATAAGTATAATGATAATTTTTCATATAAAAGAACTTTAACAAAATGTATTATTGTTATATAAATGATTAATTCAACTATTATAAATATTTAAGCAACAACATATTTTTTTAATTTAAACTAAAATTTATTCTATGTTTATTTACAAAATGGTTTGGATACAATTGAATATACATTAAATTTGAAAAATAAACCCGTTTAAAACAAAATCAGTTACCTATCATAATTAATTCTGTGTAATTGCTGAGGAAAATATTAGAATAAAAAACAAAAATTTCTATTCGCAATCAGAAAGTTATTTTGTAGTTGAAATTCTCATTGATTTCCATTTTAATATAAAATGAAGGTATTTAGATTTTCCATTTGATTTCTTTTCATTGAAAATGCAATATGCATAAGTTTTTATGTTGACAGCAGTTTTATTAATTTAAAATAAACTATATCTTATACCAAGCTGAAACAATTCACTTGATTGTTAATTTTTAAAATCATATTTTCATTTTCATAGTATAAATAAATTAAAATTATAAAAGATAAAAGTTTTTAAGTTTACTGAATAAAAATCAAAAACTGATCAAAAATCAAGATTTTTTATATTTTAAAATTATACATGTGATTAAATATACAAAATAGTTAATAATGAGACAAGTTTTTAATGACTGCAGGTTAAAATCATTATACATACCAAATTGTAGATATACTGTAAATAAAAAGAATGCTTATATTTTCTTTACATAAGCATTCTTTTTTCATTGATTAAAAATTTAATAATTGATTAAAAATTTAAATTAAAAAATAAATTTAATAATTGATTAAAAATTTAAATTGCAATATAAGATACATGCATTTCTTAAAAATATAACATTGAAATATAGATTAGTATAAGATTGTATCAACATTCAGAAAAAAAAATCAGCATCTATAACTTTGTGATTACTCCATTAAAATATTCAGGCTAAAACAGTAATTTTATCTCAAATTTTTTAAACACATTCTGTACTTCCATTTCATTTTTTCATAATTTTTTCTGCTAATCAGTCAGGGTGCACTTTTTATTTATGAAGCTTTTTTTTTAGTGTTGTATTCTGGTTTTCAGTTACCTAGTGCTTGACAATTATTTTGACCAGCTGTTTTTGGTTCTCACAGGGGTTGGTTCTAATCTAAACATTATCAGAATGATCAGTTTTTTTTTTTTTTGTTATTGCTAATGAGTTATTTTTTACAGCAAATTTGGTAGAGTATATTTGTTTCTCTGTTTTAATTTTCACTCTATGCCAAATATTAATGTTACTTTAAACAAAACTTTAAAATAAATTTATATTTGCTTTTTATTTCAGCTCTTTTAAGAGTTGCATGATTGCTGCTTTCAATTAATTCAGTTATATTTTACTGAATTGCACAAAGCAAACATGTTTCAAGGAAATGCTCTTTGGGTGCGTGATGATCTGTTAGCATTTTATTATTTAGTGTCTTAAAAAAATGATATCAATCATCTTTATTATTTTACCTCAAAATAAACCTCTTTCTAATTATAAATTGACAATTTTTATTTGTAGTTTGTACAGAGAGGATCACTAAATCAGCTCAAAGACCATTCTCCAAAATTAGTAAATTTTTTAAGCAAATTCTTTTGCCTTACTAAAATCATATTTTGTCCAATCTGTGTTATCTACAGGAATTTTTACAACATCTGGGTCGTCCTAAAGAAGTGAAATCAGAATACTTTCACCACTGGTCACTTGGATTAGACCGTTCGGTAATTCTTGCTGCTGCTGTTGACTGCAGTTGCAGCAAACAGCTACAGACCATTGTATTTGGGAAGGCACTATGCAAATGACTTTTTATTGCTAAATTGCATGTTGCATCCAGGCCATATGGAATCATGAAAGTTGGTTGAGAATTTTCTTCAATAGTAATTGTTCTTTTTAATTATTATTTAATATAATAGGCAAGAAACAAGCTTTATCCAAATGGTAATGTATTTTAGATATAGAAATGTTCATTACTTCATTTTATTACTCTTATTTCTGTGTATTATTAACATACATTTGTTATACTAGATTTATTCAAATAAATGATAGCTTTAAAATTTAAATTACTGAAAAGTAAAAGTATAATTAGAAACCTATTTGATGTGATAATGATTACATTATCACATCAAATAGATTTCTAATAAGTTTATGATTATTTATAAATATATGCCAAAACATCAACCTGATTAATGTTCATTTCCAAGTAAACTTTATTTACCAGAACCAAAACCTACATTAAACTGTAATTTAAATTTGATACAATCTATGTTTAAGTATCTTTTTGTCAGTCAAATACTGATTGCCAACAAATATATTTTTAAGTTATTTTCATCTTCTTTGCTTTTGTGGATACAAGTAATCTACAAATCCCTAATCCTTTAAATGTGCATTTTTCAACATGTTAATTTAAGAATATATATATATCTTAAACTTTGTTATATGGATAATTAATGTCACACTAAGTTATTCAGTGTGACAATTGCTATTTGATTGCTGAAATATTTGTTTGCAACTGGCACAGCCATACAGCTTAACTTAGTTAAATAGCATGATAGCCTTGCTACAGGTCTTTTTGTGACAATTTTTAATGCCTTTGTGTGCAATATTTTCAGTGATTGTTTTGTATTTTAATACTAGGCCTATAAATTTAGGTGAATTCTCTAAAGCTATATGAATGGATTATATGAGTTGTTTCTGACATTTGTATTCAACTTTCTGCATTTGAAGTTCTGTCTCTCTTCTCCATATCTATTGATTTGTCAATATATTTTATATATTAAAATGTAACTGAGCTTACTGAACAGAAAACCAAAAATAAGTGTTGCTAAATGTCAGATCTTGATGCAAAGGGCTAAAAATAAAGGGTACAGAATGTAGAAAAGCTTAAGATTTATGTCATAGATTTCTTTTTCAAAACTGGAATTAAGTATTGTTTTACTAGTATTTAACCACTGGTTTTGTGTTAAAAGATCACAGATTTTGTTTTATTGCACACTTTCTTCTGGCAGGATTTGATATGAAACAAAAGCATTTTAAAATCTCTACAAGGAATTTCTTTATCATTCCTTAGTGTCTGGTTTGGATTTTAATATTCTCTTTTATGGTTTAACATCAATAAAAATTACTAAACAAAATCTTCATAAACTCATCATATAAATTTACGAAGACAATGTTTTCAAGTAAAAATTATGCCAAAGTTTAAGAGCATTTATTCTATAAGTGAAAATAATTTCATAAAACAACATGTTTATAATTTCCAAATGCCTACCAGTTTTGCTTTATTTTGGAATTTCATACTATATTCCAATTTTATCTTTTTAATACAAATGGTTTCTGAAAATTCTTGTCTGACATATTTCTCCAAATTAATATTTCTATAACTACACATCAGAATACTGAGTTTGGGAATTGGGACAAATGGAAGAATTTTCTAAACTCTCTCATATATATCCTATCATTTTTCTTTTAAAAAAAAATCACTTTTTTTCAAACATGTATTTCAAAAGATTTTCCCGCAGTAAGTGGACATTTTTTTCTGCAGTAGACTGGTTGCTAACCAAGGCTAAAGAACCCAATCTATCCTGTTGTTTGACCGATAGCTGGAAGAAAGAGATGAATTAATAACTTTTCCAAGTGAATGCCCAGTCAGTCATGATTCTTTTGAGACATGATCACTCAGTCATGTATCACATATGGCCCTTAACTTGACTGAATAAAAAAAATTAAATTCATCGTCTTTTGATAGGTGAATATAAAATTTGTTTAAGACATGTCAGATAATTACTGTTTGTTAAAAATGCCTAACTAAAAATATTTTTGCAATGATAATGATAACAGTAATTTCTTTAATCTAGGCCATGACACCAAGTTAAATCTAGAAACTTTTCATTGTAAAATACAAAACAAAAGCAATTTGGTTGAATATATTAACTTGGATTAACTTTAGAAATCTGTAGTTGTTTTCAAATGCCATTACTGTTTCCACAAAAAATAAATATAATAGATATTTGTTTGGCCTCAAGCTGATCATAAAGACAGAACAATTTAATTTATTATGTGAAAGTGTGATGAAAAATAAATACTACCTCTGTTCTACAATAAGTGACCATGTTACATTAAGAAACGGAATTGAGTCACTTATTGTGGTATGGAGATACTAATTTTTTGCATGTCTACAGGTACAAAAGAGCAAATAATTTTGATTTGGACATGTTTAAGAGATTTTTGTTAGTCTTTACTATCAGGAAAAAGCATAAGAAATATTTTTGCTAAGTATTTCAGACATCTTGAATTCTATGAATTTTTGTACCAGTTTCTCTTGTATTATAATTCAAAATGCATCATCTTGCATGCCCATAACACATTATTCACAGTTGTTCTCTTACAGCTTCAAATAATTTTATTTTCAGAAATATTTACATTCTATTTCTGATTAAAAAAAATTACCAAATGTGAAATGCATTCCATATTCAAAATATTTACTGTAGATTATCAAAAGTATTTTCAAATGAAAATCACTTCAAGTAGGTATGGACATAAAAAACTGCTTTAACAACTTCAAATCGGATAAAAACTACCAATTTTGATTGTGTATCTACAAATTTGGTATTGTTTGAAAGTAGGATAACGTCTACAACTGTATTAATGTTATATAATTTTTGTGAGCTATTCAAATGTTATAATAGTTTAACCTGACTAAATATATAACTTGTATTTTCTGAAAATTTATGATTGAACCTGAAAAGAACTACTACATTCAAATTCAGTAATATTGCATAGAGTGGGTCATTTTTAAATTAATGTAAAATTTTATTTTGTATCTCTTAATCAAACAGGATGTTTAGGATGTGAGACTTGATGAGTAAACATGTTTTATGTGTTGATTTCACCTGAAAAGAAAAGTATCTAATTCTTAATGAATATTCACAAATTTTGAATTTAAAAATATAAACTAAGTTATGTTTTTTATATCTTTGTTCAACCATTATATAAATTCTGCTTTCTTGAGAAAATAAATGGTTTCCAGAGTGAATGTTACATAGTAGTAAATTTTACTACTGACTAGTGTGTTAAATAAAAGTGTCTTTTATCCCTCCGCTCTCCACTCAATTTTAGGTGTTATCATATTCTGCCGATAAAACAGAATAGTTTTGCTCATATATTCTCTTTCAATTCTACTTTTGATTTTTATTTGCCTGATTTTCCACTTAGAAAAGAGTCTCTGTTGAGTGATATGTATATAACTCCATCCATGGTTTCTGCTATCATTTCTAATCTGGATTGCCACAAAGCATGTGGTGCTGATCGTATCCCTGCAATAGTCCTTAAGAAATGTGCTCCTGAACAAGCTTTTGTTCTCTCTAAACTCTATAATAATTGTTTTGCTGCTTCCTGCTTTCATGCATGTTGGAAATAGTTCTCTATTGTTCCAGTCTTTAAGAACTCAAATGAACCATCCAACCCTTCTAACTATAGCCTTCTACATCTTTTGGGGAAAATACTAAAGGCCCTAATCAACTCTGAACTGGTTAATCATCTTACATCCCAAGGTTTTCTTTCAAATAAGCAATATGGCTTTTACTTCTCTAAGTCATCTGTTGATATATGAACAGTTATTGCTGAAAGAAACTGTCAAACTTTAAATAACAATGGTAAAGCTCAGGTTGTTGCTTTGGATATCTTGAAGACAGAGTTTGAAGGCAGGATTTGACAGGGTTTGGTATGCTGGTCTTCTTCACAGGTTGGAAGGTTATGATATTTCTGGCTGAATTTTTAATCTGATTTAATATTTCTTATCAAATTATAAAATGAAGGCTGTATTGAATGACCATTCTTCTGGATATTTTTGCATTAATGTGAGTGTACCTCTTGGGCCTACATTGTTTGTAATTTTCATCAACTACCTGATGTCATAAGTTCTCGAATCAGTATCTATAATGATAACACAACTATTTACTCCTGACTGGAACAAGAAATAGCTTGTTACTTTTAATGCCTCCCAAACTAAACTGCTCACTTTTAATCATCTTAGAGAACATTTTTTGCCTTCCATCAACATGACTGATGCTAACATCCAGGAAAGTGAATCACTGCACTTTCTCAGGTTAGCATTTTCTGCTGACAACAAGTGGAAAGATTATACTGAATTGATTGCTATGTCTGATGTTAAGAAAGTTGGTTCACTGTGTTGTGCTAGACAATTTTTCTGACAAGAATCAATATATTTATAAGTATACCATTCATTCTTGCATTGAATATCACTGTCACATTTGGTTTGGTGCTTCTGCTATGTATTTGGAGATTCTTGATAAAATCCAAAGAAAAATCTTCCTGACCTGGCATCTTGGCTTCAGTCAAACTCCCACTCCCACTGCTATAATGTAGCTTCTATAAATACTTTCATGGTAATTATTCTGATGAATTCTATAGTACTTAGACTTTATGAATTTAAGTGTAGTACTAGATTTGCAGCTAGGTTTCATAATTTTACAGTTGAAATGGCTAGATGCAACTGTAAGTTCTATGCTAACAGTTTTTTATTGCACTTCTTGCTTGTGGAACTCTCTTCTGACTTCTTGCTTTTCAGTTAACTTTGATCTTCAAAAATTGAAATAAAATGTTAATCATTATTTTTTCTGTTTTCTTAATTCATGTTCTTTTATTGATCTCTTTCATTAGTAATGTTCTTTCTCCCCATATTTTTGTGCACTCGGTAACCCCTTGTGTCTTGATGGCTTTGACTTGGTCAAGGTTAAATGATTAAAAAAATGTAAACAGTAATTATTAATAGAAAAAATTTACAATATGACTATTTGTATAAATGTTGAGGTAAGAAGGCACTTATATTTAAACAAATACAGTTATATTAATATTCTTAAAAGATTAAAAATACTTCTACATAAAAACTCATGCTCAGAAAGAAATATTGATTATTTGATTAAAAATTAAATTAAAAACTAAATTAACTTGTTTTTCTTTACTGAATTCATTATAAATTGTTTCAATAATTAAAAACAAAAATTAGTTAACCTATGAATAATAGAAATTGCTTTCTAATTTAGAGTATTTTTTGTTTGTTGCATTGTAAAATGATAATAGCATGTGAAGCATTTGTGCATGATGACTATATTTGTTATATCCATATAGTTATTTACTAAGTATGGGTGAGTAAAGAATAAAATCTATCTCTGTCTTTAGAGAAAATAATTTTTATATATCTAATTAGCTTCATGAAATGAAAACCTGTTCAAGTACTGTGTTTCTTCTATAAATTAAAATGATTAGGCAACTTTATCAAGAAAAGACACAGTAAAAGCCAACTAACTTAAAGAAATAAAACTAATTTATATTGAGAGGAGTTGCTTTTTTATTTGAAAATACTCTCATCAATTTTTCTATTAAAATTTCACTGTCTTTCAATCTTTCAAGTTGAGAAACCAAAATCTGATATTGTCACAGTCGTTATGTACTGTTTTGCACATGCATTTCTGTAAATACAAATAATTTTTCATATATATATATTTTGCATTTAATTCCTCTGAAGATACAAACACAAGATAATTGATAACTTAAATATAAAAAACTATATCATTTTTTGCATACTAAATTTTAAATATAAAAGTCAGTGATGCATGAAAATTACCAAAAAAGAAAATTCAAATAAACAAACTTATTTTATGTTATGTATTTTTTCCTTAATTAGTCTGACAGCATTCAATTATTTTTCCTTTATTTTTATGTTTAATGTTTTTTTAACCTTCTTAAATGTTAGCAAATACTGAAAATTCCAGGCAATATTTTTAAGTTCTTACAGCTAAAATAATTATAAAATCAGAAAACAGTACATGACTCCCTTGAAGTACCCGTCACTACTAAATGTCTTTTAACTAAAGAAAATCATTAAATTGTTAGGAAATTTTTATTCACAACATAGTGAATTTGTTTTTTGTCTTTTTAACAGTTATACAAATTTTAATTTTAAATGTAAAGAATTTGAATTTGCATAATTTTAATAATGATTGATCATTCATTTTCTTAAAGTTAAATATAAATGAAGTCACTATATTTTAAAATTCAGTGAAATTACATTTCTAAGTGGTGGGGTGGAATTTTTGTGTTCATACCTACATAGCATCTCATCAATATTTGTTAAGTGAGAAGAATTTTAGAAATTATTTTTAGTTTGATTTCAGCAACCATCTAACTTTCGACTATGTTCATTTTGTTTTGTAGATTTTCAAAAAGATTTTACTGACTATTAAGAATTATCAGTTTTTTAATGTATTATTGAGTGCTGCAAAATAGATGATAGAAATTAATTTTATCAGTTGCTCATTATAGTAATATAAAGGCATTGCTAGAAATGTTTGGCTTGTTTAAAAATATTGTATGTTTAATTTTGATTGTGTTAATGATTTCATTTATTTATCTGTTTTTATTTGGCTTTTATAGATTTCCTATTCTTAGTCATAATATTTTATTGTGAGCAGACTACAGTTGCTATTAGTGATTTGTCTACTAATGTTGAATGTTCAACTGGATCATTTAGTGCTATGTATCTTTCACTATAACATCGTAGCTAACATAAAGACCTTACTTTGTTCAAAGGAATATCTCCCTGTTCTCAGTCGACCCTTGGTCCTTAAAAATGCCAAGCAAAAAGAGTGGGTGAACATCTACCCAGATGAAATGGTATCTATAAAACACCAGCTTGCCATGATGTTGATCAGACAGCTTCCTGGTTTATGGTCAGCGTGTTGCCTGATCAAACAACTGGCACTCATGTCTTTGAAGCCCATGTTTTGGTGGTAACAGGCTCACCCTGTAATACATAAGTAGAAATAAGACTGGGTACATTGATTTTGTGACAAAAAATATCCATCTAATTGTCTCTAATTGTTTTTGTAAATTAAAAACTATTTTAATGACAACAAAATTCAGTATGTCTCTTGGTGCTACAAATGTCTTTTGGTGCTTCTGTTATTACATTCATTAATTTAATTTCCAATTATTAATTTATCTTCTTGAAATGACTATTCTTTTTTGTAAACTTTACATTATTTTATACTTAAAATTACTCATAATTAATTTTTATCAAATTTATGCCTATAAAATGTTTCAATAATTATCAATTGGCATCATTTTCATATAGCCTTATAAAAAAAAACTTTCATTGGTATTATTACAGCTGCCCTCTGCTAAACTGCCACATATAGCTTTTAAACCTATCAATGAATCATATGCTCACATTTTCTATTAGAATAAGATAAATCTGAAAGTAATTAAGAAAATAGGTAAAACAATTGTAGATAATTCAAAAATAATTAAATTTATTATACTTCTTTTAGTTGGGTACAGATGTAATTGTTTCTTGTTTATGCATATTCATAAATTTATCATAATTTGAGGACATTTTAAGGAGCTTGTGAAATATCTAGATGATAGATTTGGTTGTTTTTAACCATGTTAGCATTTATCATAAATTGTAATGCTGTCTACTGTAAAAATGAAGAATTCTCAAGATATAAACTTAAGCTAAATGCTTAATAATGAAAATTATTTTGAAGATATTCTTTTGATCATTGAAAGTTTCATATTAACACATTTCTAATAAAAATTTTGCAATTATACCCAAATAAAGGGATTTTTTAAATCTGCTCACCACAACATTCAAGTTTAATTTTAACCTTAAAAAATGATTTCAAAAAAAGAGAGAGAGAGTAAAGAGTAGTAAAGCATATTAAAATATACACTTTCCTCTTCATTAATAGTGACAGAGAAGCTCTGCAGTTCACATAGAAGGCCAGCATACCAGACTTTGTCAAATGCTTTGGAGATATCTAGAGCAACAGTTCGGGTTTCGCCGTTCTTGTCAATAGCCTGGTGTAATATACTCAGTAGAACTAGTGAAGGAGAAACCACACTGTTTGTCAGTGAAGAGGCTGTGGGCTGTGATATGTTGAACCAACACGGCATTGATGATGGCTTCAAACAGTTTGCAAAAAATTGATAGGAGGCTGATAGAGCGATAATTGGAGGGGTCAGAGGGTTCACCAGTGTTTTTATATATTGGAACCACGGAGGAGAACTTCCAGCAGGCAGGAAAGCAAGAAGCAGAGAGGCAGTAGTTATAGAGTTTGGAGAGAACAGAGAAGAGTTCAGGGGAGCATTTCTTCAAGACAATGATTGGGATTATGTCGCTGCCGCTCGCTTTATGGGGGTCAAGCTCTGAAATTCTGTTAGAGAGCACTGAGGGAGTAATGTGGATGTCATTCAGTTGGGCTTCAGTTCAGGATGGGAAGTTGGGTACAGATACTTCAGACGAGTCCAGTGTTGAGTTAGTGGAGAATCTGCGAGCAAAGCACTCAGCCTTGTCTGTTGTAGAGGTAAGGACCTCAAATTCATTGATTAGAGAGGTGATCGAAGGTTTGCTGTTGTTTAGTATATTTTTACGGAGCCTCCAGTAGTCTTTGGAACCAAACTTACAGGATGCTATGTGCTGCTTCATTCATACTAAAATGATATGCAAAAACTATATCAAACACACAAAATAAAATAAAAAATAAAAAAAGGATAGACATAATAACCATTCATATGTAACAAAAAATGTAACCAGAAAATAAAAATGGTTATATAGTTAATAAAACCTGGCCTGTACTCATTTATTATCTCAACCTCATCTATACCATAATATCATAGATCTATAATTTTTTCTCTTCTAAGATCATATTTTATCATCATTTTTTGATGCCAATTGTAATCATAAAATTCATTTTAACCAGTATTTGAATTTCTAATATTTTCCTCTCATATATCAGGATTGAGTCCTCAGCAATAATTGAAAATAAGTTTATGAAACCTGACTTAATTGATGAAAGCAGGTTAACTGTACCCAGGCTTTTTAGTTATTAGGCAGGGTGGTGTCTGTTCTGCATGCAAATGTCTACAATTTCCACCAATTAAATGCATCTCTACACCCTTACTAATGTGGTAAGTTTTCTCCAAGCTTGTATTTTCAGTATCCATGGATAAATGTGCTCTTTTCAATTTGAAGCAATACTATAATTGTTATTTTTTCATTATTTGTAAACCAAAATATAGTTATCTTTTTTTAAGTGTGTCTATTTTCTATAATTACAAAAATATAAATAGTTTTCAGATTAATTTTCAACAATAATTTTTTTTACTTGACTGTAATCAGGATATTTTATAAACTTTTGCATAAAATTCAAATCATTTTATCAGTTAATTATCATTTTCCAACTATAAAATGTCATATTACTTGATGAAATGGTTGTTAAAATTCAGTTCTTTCCCTTAAAATCATAATTTATGGTTTCTTATCATTTTTAGATTTTGTTGAAATATTGTATATATTCTAAATAAATTATACTTCTACAAGTCAAACCTTTTGATAAAAATTATTTATTATTTGGGATGCTGATTTTATTTTGATTTTCTTTCTCTCTCTTATGATTATTAACTAACAATGTTCAAGTAAGATTTTATGGCTACATTATGACAAATATAATATGCTTATATCTGCTTAAATAATAAATATTTTTAGTTTTCTACCATCATTTTTCTAATACAATTTATTTATTTATTACATACACACACACTAAATAGTTATAGGTCAGATTTAAATTAAAATTAAACCAGTAAACAGTTATATTAGAAAGTGCTCAATACATGTTTGAAGGTAGATGAAGATTCAACATGTAAAGCATTTAGATATTTAGGTAGGGATGATCAGCTAACTGGTTTCGTGTTTGGTTTTGTTTTGACTGATGGCTTAACAGTTAACACTTTAACTATTAAGTCATGAGTCAAAAAATTGCCTGACAAAACCAAAAAGGTTGAAACAATGGTAGCATAACCGGCTGATCTTCCATACCTACATATCTGTTTGTTTTTCTAAGAAATGTTGTTTAACTGTACTCTGATCAGAAAAACATAGTCATGTAGGTAATATCAGACAGATTTTAGTCAACAATACAATAATCCTTACTCATACACACAGTAAAAAGAACCTTCAGATATTGGAGGCCATCTACATTAAATCCAAACAACCCACACTTAATAAAATCACATTTAAATCTGCTCATAACACATTACATTACATTTAAATGTATGGTTCTGTTATCATTTCGAGCTCTCACGTGGTGTGACGTCATAGAACCCGTTACAAATTTACGAACTGCTTTTGCTATTTTTGGTAACTGTTATTGTTGCTTAGTAAAGTTTTATGCCAACACAAGATAAAATCGTTGCTGATGGTGGATGTTTTTATGTTAACATCCTTGTAACCTCTCTGAAGATGGCTCATGTGAGCCGAAAGCTTAGAACCAACTTAATAAAAAAATTATCCAAATGAAAATACACCTGAAATTAAGGCCAAAATGTGATATTTAGAACGGCTCATGATCAAACATAATAGACATTCATTGTCTCTTATGTTTAACAGTATATGTTTAGAAAATTAACTGCTGCCTCAATACACTAAATTTAAGTTATATATATATATATATATATATATATATATATATATATATATATATATATGATGTTTATCTGCACGTATATACATATTTACCTCCTTATAAGGAGGTAAATACATGTATATGTGCAGACAGTCTTTGAGATTTGAAAAAAAATATCACTTGACCAGCAGTGGAGAGTGAAAGAAAATTTGCTCACTCCCAGATCATTTTACTCTACTGACTCCATTTTCTTAATAGTTGCCTTATGTAAACATAGTGTGAATCAGTGACAGAAAACAAAAAATTAAATTTTAATTAAAATTTCAAACATGTTAGAAAGGATTTAAAAAATTAAAAAAAATAATAACAAAATTTGATCTTTCCTCTTAGTAGCATAAACATTTTGATGATAAAACTTTGTATTAAGTTTTTTTTTTTTTTTTTGACAATTGAGTGGAGGTGTTTCTTAGTTTCTTTCTTCTGTTTGACTACAACCTCCATCTCATAAATGATAAAAAAATAACAATGGTGTGTGGTTGAAAGAAGTATGCATATTTTTTTTTTCTTTCTTTCAAATGTTAGTTTTTACTTTTTGTAAGCAATTTGTGTGACAGAGACATTTTGTCTCCACTCTGGAAGTTAATTAAAGTAACATCTTCAATGACATACTTTTGGGTTGTAAAAGTTAGGTTGGGTTTTTTTTAATATTTGAATGGAAGGACACATACAGACATATTTCATCAATAGATTTTTAATCAACCATGGAGGGGGGGGCAAGTAAAGTAATAAACTTTAATTGCTCAATTGTCTGAGTCCTGCAAGTGAAATCTCAAAAAGGCTGTGTGCTGATACACATCAATATATAAATATTAATCAGGTGTGAATAGAACAGTGTTAATGTTGTATAACAGAGCAAAAAAATATAATAAATATACATATTATTCTACATTTTACACATGACTCTGAGTTCCGTGCATTTTGCAATCATCAGGTGCATATTACAAAACTCTGAGACATGCCTAAAATGTAGGATTATATGTATATTTATTAATATATGTTTAGGCCAGTATGCAGATAAGATATATATATAAAGTATATTTAGGCAGTAAGTATTCATCCAAACAAGTTTGATTAAAAAGAACCAACAAAATCTGACTGTTTAATTTTTTAAAAAATTTGTTTATGTGTTATTGTGTGTTTATATATATATATAGTTTTCTAAACATATACTGTTAAATATAAAAGACAATGAATGTATATTATGTTTAATCATGAGCCGTTCTAAGCGTCGTATTTTGGCTTTAATTTCAGTTGAAAATAAAGACAAAAATTCTGCAACATTTGGATAATTTTTTATTAATTTGGTTCTAAACTTTTGGCTCACATGAGCCATCTTCAGAGAGGTTATTAAGATGGTAACACAATAACATCCACCATCACCGATGATTTTATTTTGTGTTGACATAAAACTCCACTAGGCAATGGCAATAGTTACTTAAAATAACAAACGCAGTTCACAAATTTGCAATGTGGTTCTATGACGTCACACCACGTGATAGCGTGAAATGACAACAGAACCATGTATTCAAATGCAATATAATGTGTTATGACCAGATTTAAACGTGATTTTATGAAGTGTGGGTTGTTTAGATTTAATGTACATGGCCTTAAAAAGAACCTTCAGATGTACATATCTGAAGGTTCTTTTTACTGTGTGTATGAGTAAGGTATTGTTGACTAAAATCTGTCTGATATTACCTACATGTTTATGTTTTTCTGAGAAAGGTGACATGTAAGTCTACGGGAGAGTGGAGAGCGTGGTTGTAGTAAAACCAATATATGTACTGGGTTTTTTATTAGTACCAGAGATACAATCTCTGAACAGGCATGTAAATTGATACACTACATTGGTTTTTTGTAGAGAATTGTAGAGAATTTAGTTTAGTGCTAAATGTGAGCCAAAAGCTTAGAACCAAATTAATAAAAAATTATCCAAATGTTGAAGTATTTTTGTCTTTATTTTCAGCTGAAATTAAAGCCAAAATACGACGTTTGGAACAGTTCATGATTAAACATAATAGACATTGTCTCTTATATTTAACAATATATGTTTAGAAAATTATTTGCTGCCTTGATACACACACACTATATATATATATATACACACACTATTAATCTATTTACTCATTAAGATTTCTGATATGTTATACTCAGACAACAAAACTAGAACCGTTACAATAAAAACACTTATGTTATACTTTAAGTGTTATAGCAAAACCTAAATAAGAGATTTGCAAACAATAAAACATAATTGTAATTAAACAATACATAAAAAAAGTTATTCAGGCCTCATAAACCAAAACTTCTTTAATAGTTCTATCAATAATGATAAACTATGATCATACAACAAAATGCAGAAAGTAAATGTATAATATTGGATTATTATTTTATCTATTGTTCATACAGAAAGTAATCTAGTATTTATTCCATTGGTAAAGTTCAGAAATTCTGCTTATGCTGACTATGCAGTTACAGTATTTGCTTTGCTTCTTTCTTTTAAACTACTGATCCATAAACCAGATAACCTTTTCAGCTCATTGTGTATGGCTAGATCTCTTTTTTTCATGAAAGAGATTGTTTGCAAATTAACAAAATAAGGATGAATATTTCTTTAGCTTTTATTAATTTTGTTTTAGACAATTCTTTTGCAGAAAGTTTTATCACAGTTTTTGTGTCTTGGTTAATAGTCTTGCTTTAATGGTTGGTAAATTGTTTTGCTTTAATGGTTTAGTGGTGCACAGCTTGTCATGCCCCATACACTGTAACACACTTCATGATGGACTGTGCTGACTTTTCATTTATACAAAAAAAGTATTACGATACAAAAACAATAAAAGAACTATTTGAACACACCAAGATAGACCATTTAATAGCATATTTAAAGAAAATAGGACTATACAATAAAAATTAATTAAAATAAAAATGTATACAATCTATTGCATACAACCACTCTAATGCATGCAACAACTTCAAAACAAATGTGATCCCAAAATACAAAAGCTGACCCTTAAATGACCATAATTAATGGTTGATGGGTCGTTAAACTCAAACCAAACCAATGGTTGTTCTGGTTTTTAAAATTGCTAAAGGCATTATCTTTTTCTCCTCTGATGACAAAAATGAAATTAAAGGTATTAGGTTGTGACTAAAATAATGGCTAATTTAAGAAACATAATTTTATTCTTGAAAAATTAACTATAGAAATGTTGAAATTAGTCAAAATACAAGCCTTAAGCATCTATGCACCTCTGTCATTGATCAACAAGATTATTTACTCTCCGTTGATAAAAAGTTCTTGACTGTGATGCAATGAAATTTTTGAAAGCTGATTCCACCTCTGATTTGGAGATAAAAGTTTTGCCATTAAAAAATATGCTTAAGTGTTTAAAAAAATGATAATCAGTGGGTCAGGGGAATATGAAGGATGTGGTAAACTTTCATATCCCAATTTTTATGGGGTTTTGCAATATCATTCTTGCAACATGTGGAGCAGAATTAGACCATGTCATTTCCTCAATGCAGGTCTCGTTTTTTGCAGTTGTGCATGCATTTCAGCAGTAAAGCTCTGCATAAATACTCTGACTGGCTTCTAGAAAGCTGTGGTGGATAACACCAATTGCAGACCACCAGACAGTCACCATAATCTTTTGCTGATGCAACTTTGGCTTTGAGAAATGTTTGGAGGACTCATCATGATCAAGTCATTGACCTGATCGTTTACGGTTATTATAAAGGATCCACTTTTCATCACAAGTGACTATTCAGTCATTGTTGTTATGCAGAAAGAGCATTGAGTACACTTGTTTTTGATTTTCATTGAGATCATGAGGAGCCCATTTATAGAACTTTTTCACCTTGCCAATACTCTGCAAATGGTGTGAGACTGTTGCAGTGCTGACACCAAACATCTGAAATATTTCTCTGACACTTTGACATGGGTTTTGCTCAAAAACTACTTGCAGTTGTTCATTGTCAAGATTGCATGACTGTCCTCTACCTTCTTCATCTTCAAGGCTCTCATCACCAGTACAGAATTTCTAGGACCACCATCATACTGTCCAGTCACTTGTGGATCCATCTCCCATGCTTTATTGAAATTGGCAGAAGTTTGGTGGGCACTGTACCCTAATTTGAACTTGTGCAAGAAAAGTAAATGAAGATCATGTTTTGTCACCTTCATAATTAAGGGTTTCTATTCTTCAAGAATATTTATGTGTGAAAATAAGTTTAAATTATTAAAGACCTCACATTAATTATGTACACCAAAATATATATACTGTGAATATATATGTTAAAATTGCTTTTCGAAATACAAAACTTTGAGTGACCATTATTTTTGTAATAACCTAATAGTATTATTTTTACATTTTTATTTTCTTTAGGGTTGATCGGCTAAGTAAACTTGAGATGAAAAGCAACTAAAATTTAAGATGAAAATACATGCTAGTTAAAAATTAATAATAATGGTGAGCTCAGATTTTGTGAAAATATTTAAAATTAATTTATTTAAAAACTAAAAGCTCTGTTTGATTTTTTTCTCAAAAATGTGCAATATCAGATGGAAAAATTTTCCTTGTTGGCATTTTTGTTATTTATTTTATTTTAAAAAAATTGACCTGTTTTAAGTCAAGAAAAATATGACATTTCTATTAAACTATTTGATAGATCAGTTTAATGGAAATGTCATATTTTTAAATATATATATATTAAAGAAAATGTCATATCATTGTCACGACTACAACTAGGAAACAAAATGTAACTGATTTGAAGCCTATTAAGAGAAACAAATCTGAAATACACAAAATCTTGTGAATTTATGTTGAAAGGATTTACATTTCTGGTAGATTTTTCCAATTTTTTTAATGCTTTTATTCCTTTAATATTTTCCTTAATCTTATTTAGTTGTAATGTTGTCTTGCAATAAATACTAGAAATTACCAAATGTTTTGAAAGAAAATTTATTTAACAAGTGCACCTTTGTTCTTGGATATTGTCATTTATTATTGTAATTTTGAACTTTACAGTTTCAGCATTTTGCATCAACTAACTTAATAGTTTATAAATGTTGACCATTATATACTTCAACATTCATATCAAGTAGGTTTGCTGCTGAAATCTAAAGAAAAATTAATAATTTTTTAAAGTTTTACTTTATTGTGAATTCATACAATTTATCGATTTTTAATTTATTTTTATCTACTATTTAGGGACAAATATTTCTGAAAAATTTACTTGTAAAATTTGTTTTCACACACTATTCATGCAAAAGATTTGTTTAGGATACATTGCACTATTCCTATATAAAAAGCAGATATAAAATTTTAAACATTAATCTTTCAGCTTGCTAATTATTTTGGATACACACCGTTCAACTGTCACTGACTTTTTTGTGTTTAAATAATTTTTAACAAAAAGAAATATAAAAATTATTTTATGCAATATTCACTTTGATGTGTAATATTTTTTTATATATTTTTAATACCATGTCTCTTCTGGATGTAACTGATCGTGGCTCTCTATACATTGCTCTTTTTATCAGTGAATTGTGATGAGAACTTGGAAAAAAAAATGTTCCCTGTTTTTGGATTTCTCTACAGTTTTGAATTCAGAGTTGTCTTTTTCCTATTCTGGCTGCTACCCAAGGCTAGATGTCCTACTCTACTCAGCTATTTAATCTATAATTAGCAGAGAATATATGGATTCTTATCTTTCTCAAAGCATTCATGCATAATGAACACAGCAGACAAGTCTAGAATTTAAACTTGGCTTAAAACTTCTACTGATAATCATTGCACACACTACCTGTTCATCCTCTGCAACATTAGTATGTACTATATTATTACTCTCTTTTTTTACTATAGGTTTGTATGGTTACAATTGAATGTTGTAATTTATATTCATAAAAAGTGTATTATCATATTTACAGCAGCTTACCTAAAATATTGCTTATTGTTTTATTATTTG
The DNA here is from genome assembly GCA_037127315.1 of Ascarosepion bandense. Taxonomy (NCBI): domain Eukaryota; kingdom Metazoa; phylum Mollusca; class Cephalopoda; order Sepiida; family Sepiidae; genus Ascarosepion; species Ascarosepion bandense. Next base: position 420,056 of record JBBBDQ010002486.1, on the reverse strand, counting down.
TGTGTAGTTAGTGTTTTAAAAGTTACCCTGTAAATTACGATCACATTTAGTCATTGCTGTGTTTGTGAATTCATTCAGATAGGACTTAAATTTTGTGATCATTGTTGATATTGTTTTATAGTTTAATATATAAATTTTTTGTAATATGCCATCCCCATTAAAATATTTCCTTTTCAAATTCTTATTCTCCACTGGGTTGAATCCAAGATTTTTTTCTGCTCCCACTGTTTAAATGTTATACTTTGAACTGGAATACTTTAAGCTTTTTAGTTTTGTTAGATCTTTGAACTATTGATAATCTTTTATTTTATAGTAACCAATATAATATATTTTTACTTACAATGTTTCCTTTTTAAAATCTATATACAAGGTGTGATGGGTGAATTTTCATTTGTTTGTTTGTATTTTGATTTTGTCAACTGTGCATTGTAGTAGGGTCAGTTGGGCACTGTATGTGATAAAAAAAAGCACCATGATGCAATTCACTCCACAGGAAATTTGGAAATTTCTGTTGTACTGCTTGGAAGATCCAATACAAACATTTCAGAGTGTTTGAGTATCAATCTAAGGACAGTGCAGAAGATTTGGAAAGAGTTGAATGAGTATAATGGTGATTACAAAGACTGCAATCTCTTGATTATTATGTGATGCAGTTGAGCGAGAGACTAAGAAAACTCCTTTTCCTTGCCTTCAGTTCATGTTTGGCTAACACCAAACATGAACTGAAGGCAAGGATTATGGCAGCATTCACCAACCATCCAGAAGAAATGCAGGAGATTCCAAGGTCATTTTGGAGGTTGTGGTTGTAGCCAATTTCAGTTTTATTGAATAAATTTACTCTTTAGTATTTCAAAATATTTTTGTGTAATTTTGGTAAATATATCAGTTAAAATGAGATGTCAGTTTTATTTTCATTTTTGTATAATTTAGACAATAATTTATCCATCTCAGCCTACAAATGTATTAATCTGCTTTTTTATCCAACATATAGATTTTCATTTGATTCATAACTATGAAACATAGTAAGAATTTATTCTGTATATTTTATACTGATTTACTAATCTTGTTTTAAAAATTTTCATTTATTTAAAACTGTAGTCAATCTTGAAATTGTTGAAAGTTAAAATGTAAAAATGATTCTAATTTAACTGATAAAATTTTATTTATGTATAAAGATATTTTTAAGTTCCAGTTCAGAGTAATTTGTGTGTAGTATCTCTTGAATTGTGTACTGTGGTGACACTGTTCACAGTATGGTTACTACTATATTGTCTTGTAATATCATGTTCTTGCTAAATGATGAGCTTTTTGTGTGTAACCTATCAAAATCTAATTATCTTTTTCATAATCTATTTTTTATTCTCACTGCTTAAAAGTTACAATGAAAGTTTTCCTTATATATTGTTACATGCAACTGTATCATTTTCAAAATTTTTGTATAATTAATGACCAAGAAAAACTCATGCGATTTTATTTGGCTACTGTTTTTCATTTCAAAGTTTATATGAAATTTGGATGTATCTGATATGTTTTAAATCTCTTTTTGTTGAGGAACTGCTATTTAGCTGTTATTTACTTGATATGTTGATTCCCAAAATGTTCATTTTCAATATATTTCTGTAAATATGAATAATAATTGAAATAAGATATCCATTTTGACCTGATAATTCTCATTAAAGCTACATTCATCTTAAAAATAACTCAATAATTATAAAAAATTGAATTGAATATTAATAAAAACCTTTTTAAAATAGTGTTTATTAACAGTGAAACTTGATTAAATTACTTCATTAAATAGAATTGGCTATCAGTGCTATTCCGATTTTGTTTCAAAACTTGTCTTGTAAATTAGTGTATCCAGTTTTCAGTTAACAAAATATAATAATGGCTTTATACTTTCAATTAAAAATAGGGATTATTGTTTAAGGTCCACAAAAATGAATTATTTGTTCATACTTTCTCAGCTGTTGAAATGTGAGCAAGTACTTAAAGCTATTTTTATAGTTAAAAATATTAAATATTTATTGTATGTAATCATTACCTTAAGTACATCTATATTTTTCAATGTTGATATTTGTGGTTGTAAGTTTGTTTTTTTATCAATTCACTCACAGCAAGGAGATAATGCCACTAAGATTCAAGGGTCTAGTGGAAGAGAAGAAAAAGACTTTAGAGCAGTGATTCCTAACTTTTTTTATGCCCAACATTCCTTAAATTTATCTAAGAATAAAGGTGAAAGTGACCAAAATAAATTTGTATAATCAATTTTTAATAATATGAAACACATGGAAAAATGAAACACATGGAAAAGAAAAATATTACAACAAATTAATAGTTTTATAAACCCTACAAAAAAAATTTAATTTTCATCCATGAAATTTCTTTAAAAAAAGCTTCTTGGATTTGGCTACACAATGTGGCAGGAAGCCATCAGCAGTGGTTTGCCAGCAGATATAAAACCTAATTTTGAAATGGATGCTTGAGAATCAAAGCGGCCCTTTTAGCTTTCAATGATTCAACATCATGGCCTGCAATATCTGCTCTATCATGCCAATTGAAGAAGTGTTCCTGCAGATTAGATGGCTTCAAATTTGTGTTTGAAAAGATGTATAAGTGAAACCAAACTGCATATCATCATCATTTAATTTTCATTTCTTTGATATAATGAAGGCTTAATTATTTATTTAAGAATTATAATCTGAAAAGAAAATAGGGATAAAGTTGATTAAAAGAAAAACCACAATAAGTAAAATAATGTTAAGTCTAATCACTGTTTATTAGAGACACAAGAGAAATGAGCACTGCACAAACACAGAATGCACTGAGAATGAACTGACAATGCACTGACTACCATAGCATTACGCCTGGGTTTATATATCCTGTGAAACTTTCCAGAACATTCTTAAATATTCTGGAAATGACATCATCAATTCAGTTTGATACTTCCACAAGTTTCTCACATTACTACATAACATAAGTAAATAATAGGAAATAAAAATTGAATGTAATTTGCTACAAAAATGAACCAAAAAGTTTGACTCTCGTTTTAATGTCTCTATTAAAAAAAGTGATTGGGTGATACCATTTAAAATGTCAAAATGCTCTAAAATTCATTGAGAATCTCATTTTACTGAATAGAGAAAAAAGAGGACATCCCTACCTTTAATTTGGACTTTAAAAACATCAATAGTTTTCTTGAATATGTAGGACAGTACCCTTAAGATAACCAAAAACTGAAATGTTATCTTGCACCACCTGGAATGTGAGCATTCCTGGTTAGGAAACTCTGTTTTAGAGGAACCAGAAGCCAAATAATAGCATCAATTTAGTTTACACTAAAAGTTTAGGGAAGTATTGGAAGTATAGTGTTGACGTTAGAAGAAACTGGAAATTCAATCCTAAACAGGAAACAACCTCTACTCCTGTGCAAAAGACTAGGAAGAAGTGGGAAAATAATATACAAAAATATTCTTTCAATTTATCTTTAAAAATGACTTGTAAAGATTTGTACAGTAGACTTTTTAAAACTGTATTTAATTTATCAAAGTATGCAATAAATACAAAAATACCAGTTTTTAATTTTTACTCATTTGCAATTAATATTTTGTCAAAGGAAATAATTTGTTTATCCAGAATAGTATCTAGATTTCAGTTGTTGGACTAAAGCTTTTTTGACATCAACATAAAAATTACGCTTAGTTTCAACTAAACATAATTTTTATGTTGATGTGCATAACAAACCTGACATTTAATGATATCAATTACTTAAACATCTAAGTCATCCAATTTAATAAGAATATAACCTTATTTAAAAAAACAAAAAAAATATTGAATGACTTTAACACAGTTTCTTGTTATTTTCAAAACTCAGATTTAAAATGAAATTTAATACTGTTGTGATGTAGATAGTCTCATCTGTCAATCTTTGTTACATGATTTGTCACAGATCTATTTTTGATTAATAATCTTCAACTCTTGTCTTGATAATATGCAAATATTACTTTTACTAAAAGAGTTTATTTTTAATTGTGCCCTTATTTTGTCTCCTTTTTACTTGATACACTTATATATGGTTCCAATCTAATATAATGTGCCAATAAACAGTATGCATGCCTCTAACAGTTCTCATTCATAAATGATTCCAAAATATATTTCCTCAAGTGTGTGTTCAACAGTTCCAATCTCATATCAACCCTTTTATATTTCCATGATTCCACTTCTGAATCTTTTGGGCATGTATTTAAGCAATGGACAACACCCCATTCCTTGGAATAGTCAATATACAATTTCTTCTTAATCATTGTAGATTGTAATTAATTTTTAAATAACCACTTCTGTATATTAATAATCAAAATTTTACTAAAATTGTCTGAATTTTTTTATTTTGAGAAATATTTAACATTTTTAATAAAAATCTGTTGTCATTTGCTAAGGCAAAATTTTTCTACTGAACTTTTTAACCTGATTTTTGTGAAATATCTATATAAAGTGGTTTATTTACAAGATTATACATCAGAGTGGGGTGCATTTTTATTCAGCAGTTGTTGCATGATAATCCTTGACCTATTGATACCTGTACACAATGTTATAACATGTAACATCAATTTTCAACTTATGTCAAAGAACCTCTCTGTGAGACCATGCTGTTTTATTTTATTGCATGAACCATTAACATATATTTTTATGTGCTTTTTGGTATCTTTTCAAATTATCAAATTTGCTTGCATGCATTATTGGAGGTGCATATTTTGCATACTTGATATATGTGGAACATATTGAAACAAATGCAAGGATACTTTTATACTTTCATTTTAAACCATTTCATATATTCAACTTTCAAACTTTATGTAATGCCATTCAGTTTCTTGTTTAAAATAATGAGAAAATTTAATTTCTGTAATATCACTAAATTTTAGATAGCATCAAACATTTGTAAGAAGATAAATTTCAAGATACTTGTGTAAGATATATTTGAATTTTTAGTAATATTTCAAATAACTAATAAATTTCTAATATTTTTTCATACTTTGTAAAAATTAAAAAAATTAAAGATTTTATTAAATTTTATGTTTTTGCAGATATTAAATATGATTAAAATTTGCTATTTTGTTATGAATAATAATTTTTGTAGCTTGTAAACTTTATAAAATAGTATAAATTTTTCATAATTTTTTTATTCTTCAAATTTAAAATTAAATACTTTTGTACTGGAAGTGTTTATAAATATGCTTATTGTAGCTGTTAAATTAATGTAAAACTTAACATTTGCAATTTAAAATGTTTTATAACTTGGTATCATCATTGACTTTAGTTTTTTAAAACTGATTTTGTTACTCTATACAAATGTTCATTTTATTTTGTGTATATTCATGAATTTTAATATTACTTGAAATATGTAAGTGCTTATAAACATCAAATATTTAAATTATTTACCTTTAAATTTTAAGTTTTTGTCTTATTTCAATGCAAACTTAATTATGTAAGTTTTAAAATAATTTGTTTACTTACATTTTTTTTATCATTTCCTATTGTGCTTTCATTGTAAATATTTTATACAATTCAATTTTGTATCAGTTTAATTAAGAATTGTTTGGTTTATAGGGATTAGGTATGATGACAACAGTCACACTTCCTGTATACAACAGAACAGCAGGCGCAGTAAGTTACCTTAAATTCTTGATTTTTTTTTGTATGGTTAGGTCTTGAAGGCTGTCACAATGCGTTTAGTAAAATAAAGGAAAGTAAAGCAGTTTTGGGGTATTACCTATTCATTATACATTAATATTTCGAGATCAAAATCTCATCTTCAGAATGGCAGAGGAGCGTGTGTCTGTCCAAGTGAGTCTGTCTGTGCCTTTCAAAGAATGGTCATTCCTGGCTGCTGTTGCTGTCATTAATTGTAGCAATTGCTTTGTGTGTGTGTGTGTGTGTGTGTGTTTATGATATATATATATATATATATATATATATATATATATGTGTGTGTGTGTGATTTACAGTTGGGACCTTTTTCTGGTCTGATGATATTGGTCTGCTTTAATATGTGGTTTATCTAAGTATGTGTGACCTGACCGTTAGTTTGACTTTTGTCTAAGTTGAAGAGGATTTGTTTTATTACTGTTGTTTTATCTATCTGCTTTATCTTGTGGTGTGTGCATGTGTGTATATGTTCTGGTGTACAGTGTGTTATAAGAACCTCTCCTACTTTGCGGGGGAAAAAACAGCATAGCATAATAAAAATGGCCACAAACTTAATGAAAACAAAAAACTTTATTTTTGTTTTTTGTTTCAATAATAAACTGAGTTAAATCAGAAAGCATAAAAGCAAGGATGTCAGCCCTCAATACCCATCCAAAGAAGCAGCACACACAGAAATCACATTCAAAACCCTCCAATATCTATATCATTTCATCCACAATACACATAAAATACACAATTGCAACAAAAATAACTTTATCTATAACAATAAACTAAACAAAAACAGATACTTAGTACTACGTACCAACATTCACTATCCAAAACAGCTTATCTCATCTAAACAAAATCCAAATAGTTACACCCACTTCTAAAACCATTATGGATATAATCAGAACTAAAAACACCCATAACAATAATAATTCAGAACCAAGCATATACAAAATAAATCGCCCAAAATGTACCTCACAATACATTGAAGAAACATGCAGAAATTTAAAAAAATGTATGTATAAACACAAAAGGGACCTTACGCATAACAATTTATCAAATGCACTAGTCATACATAGAAATAAATTCAAGCTCAATTTTGATCTAAAAAATGCCACACTCATCAAAAGAGAAAGTAATTTACTCAGAAGGAAGATCACTAGTTTTATTCTAATCTCACATTTCCTGAAAGAATTATTACTTTCCCAAGCCAACATACATGACCACAAATATGTTGAAAAATCAAAAGAAAATGGTTAAATCCATCACCTCATGTTTTTGAAGATGTATAGCACATATGCCCATCTCATACCATAATTATCTAATCACAATTTAAACAATGTTCATTTTTAAAAATTCTTGAATATTACTTGCCAGACTTTGAATTATGACACTTTATATCCTCCACTTATGAACTGAACTTATATGCGGAATATATATATATATATGTGTGTGTGTGTGTGTGTGTGTGTAATTAGGCAGCAAATTTTCTTTTAAACATGTCAGATTAAATAAATTGCAAACATTGTGTCTGTTTTTTTTTAATAAAATCCATTCATACTCATGGATAATCTTTTGCATTTTGAAAGATGTTAGAAATGAGCTGTAATATTGACAGATGTTATTATCATTCATTTCTCAATGTACCCAAGTACTTTCCATCTCTTTCCAAGATCATCTTCAGGGATGTGAGTTATGGTAATAAAAAATAACCGCAAAAATGTGTTGCTAAAAATTACTGTAAATTTTTTTCTGCTTCAAATATAATGGTTGAAAAATTGCTAGCGTTCATTAGAACGTGAAAATTATCCAAAATGGAATTTTTCATATTTTGTAATGTCATGGTCATGCACGTGTTAAAGCATAAAAAACTGTTCTTTTTACAAACATTTTAGAACATTACTACAGCATTCATAGCTGATTCTATTAATTGATGGCTTAAGTGTTTTAATGAATATTCCCTCAAGAATCTGTAGTTTGCTTTTGTTGTTTTCTGGTGTAAAATAATTGTATTATCGATCATACATTTTTTATATTGTGAATGTAGACAGGAATGTTGTTGTAGATGTCTAGAAATGGACGAATGGTCAGACAAGTGTAATGTAAGATGTCTAGTTAATGTAATTGTTGTAAATCTAACATATGTATTTGTTTTTTTGTCAGAGATACATTCTCTCAAGGGACATTTGAATTGATATATAATGTTGGTTTTATGTAATGCATCAGTTGGTGGGGAGGAGTTATTATAGACAATTAAATTAGTAATATTGTATTTTATATAATATATTATTGACAATAATATTGACAATAATTATTGACATGAATAAAAATATATTTTTTTACCCACCAACTCTATATCAACTACAATTGAAAAGGATTTATATAAACTCAACATAGAAGTAGTCACAATTATGTGTAAAACAATAAAACACTTAATACAAAATAAAATAATAAATTAAAATTTGGAGATATTTATTCTATTACCTGTAATAATTTCCACAAGGGGTACATCAGAGAAACCATAAGGTATTTAAATAAAGATTATATGAACACAAAAGGAAACTTTACAAAACACCACATTGAATGTCTTCATCATAACAAAACTGACCACAATTCTGATATTAAAAATGCTACTGTAATTAAAAGAGAATACAATTTACTAAGAACAAAAGTCTTTAAGAACAAAATATATCACACAAAAATTTTCTCTCCATGTATGCGTGTGTGTGCATGTGTGTGTGTATATATATATATATATATATATATATATATATATATATATAAAATATTACTCTGTTAAATAAATGAATTTAACATTGAGTTCTCTTGAGTTCGTCTTCTTTGGAATTTACCCGGATTACATACCAAGTGTACTACATTATATATATATACACTACCGGCCATAATTATTAGGCCATCCCAGTGTTTTAAAAAAATTATGTATTTCATACTATTTTTTAGTATTTATTGCCAAGTGAATAATTGTAAGTGAAAATAGAATGGTTCTTTTGTTAATACTGCACTATAACACGTGCATCAAATGAATTTAGAAATATTTAATAATTACCTATATTGCAGTATCATCAATGAAAGAATGAAGAAAATATGGGGTGATTCGGACAAGTTCAATAACAAAGAACCATTCTATTTTCATTTAGAATTATCCACTAAAAATTGTATGAAATATATAATTTCTTTTAAAAAACTGGAGTGGCTTAATTATGGCTGGTAGTGTATGTATATATGTATGCATACATATGTGAAAAGAAAGTTGAAAAGCTTAATAAACAATGATCTTGGCTTCTTCAGGTTAGAATGAAAGACAAAACTGTGTGTAAGGAAAATGTGTTAGGATTTTTGCGGATAAAAGGTCTAACAAAAATTAAATTACCTTATCAGATCTGTCAACCAGAAAGCCAGAAAATGTTTGTTTGTTTTATATATATATATATATATATATATATATATATATATTTGTTTTAGCTTTATTTTTAATGCATATTCATATATGAGTAGATGCTGTGTTTTTATTATTAAACAGTATATTTATTTATTTACATCAATTGTCCTGAATATTCAAGGAATCTTGTTAGAAAAATATGCACCCTCTGGCAGGATTTGAAATGTATCCCCTAGTGAAAATTGTCATTAGAATTGATATACCTTGACTACTTGCTCATGTAGGTTCTCTTGATCACAAACAAAGCCTTAATAATGTTTTTGAATGCACATTTCTCCCAGTATATGAGTATCCATTAAAAATAACATTTTTATAGATAAATAAAAAATATATAAGATTTAATCCATTTCCTCCCAGAATTGTTTATTTATATTAGAATATAAAACAGATAGGATATGTATATTTAAAGAATTAGGAGAAATGGTTGAAGGTGACAGCACACATGCATTGAGGGGCCAGATGCCACACTCGCCTGCACTTTTTGGTGTCTTTCTCGGTTTTGGTTCAAGTCTCAACTATCAACTGACTGCTTACTTCTAATAATTTCACGTTATATCCTGACACTTTGTTTACATAATTCCAAAGCCCACATTATCTGATCTTGGGTCTGCTGGTTTCAAAACAATCAAATATTTTCCTGACATGAAGAAATTCTTAATTTTGACAATAATCAAATATTTATCAAAGCAATGTCTGTTTTCCTTTGGCTAGCATTTTGCATATTTTACTTTTTCATAAAAATACACTTGTTCAGGAAATATAATCATTGATATATATATATATATATATATATATATATATATATATATATATATGGTTTAATTGTGATAATGTTTAGCACCAAGGTTGTCATTTTAAAGAGAAAATATATTTTGGCAAACAGGTTTTTATTGTAAAGTGCTCGATATCAAGGTGGAGATAGTGTTGATAAGTACAAAAAGTCTGTAACTTTAACTGAGCAGATTCATGCTGACTTTGCAGTTTTGTGAAGACACCATTATGATGTTCTCACTCGTCAGGGCTATTTACCTCTAGGTCCTAGCAAAAGTTTTAAATTATTCCTGGAAGAAAAGTTAGCAATAATCAGCTTTAAAATTCAGAGTAAAATATTCTAAAATACTGTGCAAAAGAAACAAAATAATGGGAACATGTTGACATACAAATAAGTACCAACTTTGTCTCACAAACAATAATAAAAACAAAATCAAACAAAAACAAAGCATACAAACAATAAAAAAACTTAAAAAAACTTATAAGTATAAGTGCAATATACAATTACAATAATAAACAGAAAAATAAACAAAAACAAAACATAAAAATAATATAAATATAAAAAATTAAAAAAATATATACAAACGCTCAATCACAACAAAAACAGAAAATCACATAACAAACACCAAATGAAAAATAAAATAAAAAACACATAAAACTCACAAACACAAATATACACAAAAACACCCAACCGTGACCCAGAAAACGTAAACCATCATACAGCAAAACATACCAACACATTAGGAAAAAAATTAAACCAATAAAAGAAGATAGTAATACAACAAAAAGCCCAAGTGAAAATAAAACAATTAAATGAACACTCATTCACTCCCACAAAAATAACACCATTCTCTATATAAACAAGAAGAAAAAAAACAAAACCTACCGGCAAATATCCCTGACAAGGGAGAACATCATAACAATGTCCTCATGAAACTTTAAAATTGCCATGAATCTGCTCAGTTAAAGTAACAAACTCTTTGTATTTATATCATCATCATTTAAGCATGAGTTTGACAAGGTTTTCTTGATAGCTCCATAATAAAACTGTCATGAAAGTTTCACAGCTGTATGCTTTTTTCTTAACACCAATGAATTTAAGAGACTGGAAACTCACTGTTTTTATTAAAACACCATCTCTAGGAAGATTACCTACCAAGTTTAGAGAGTAGGTGTAGAGGTTTTTATTTCAGAGATTTCCTTCTCTTAAGCAAGTTGCTATCCAAAGCTAAAGACTCTTACCCAGCCTAACTTTTTCTTTTTTTTAATGATTCCTATTTGGGGGGGGGGGGGGTTAACTATTTGCCCATAGCTTGGATCCTAACAGGTGCTACCACACCAGGTCAGGGTGGACCTAGGGACAACAGCAATTAAGAGGTAGTTCCATGCTCCTCTAAACCTCTGAATCAGAGGTCTTGCTGTCGGATTTAGTTTATTGTCATATATATAATTCAGTGAAAAAAATTTGTTGAGAACCTTGACAAAGTTATATCTAATTTTATGTTTAGCATCTGCATAAAATTTTCTTTTAATCATAATATATTTTAGTTTATTAAAATTAATTTAATAGTAAGATATGTCATTTTCTCTGTAAATCTGTAACAAAGTTCTTTGTCAAATGCCTTTATTATTATTAACTATAATTTTCTTCCCCAGAACAACCAAACAATATTAGGTGTCATGGGTGTGGACATAACCACTGATGACATGCTGAAAAAGATACAAAGGCATCAGGTATTTTTTTATTTTACTTTTCATTGTTTAGTGATCTGTATCCATTTAGAGGAAACATTTTCCTCTTTTCAATGAAAATAGATGTAGAAGTGTTATTATTTGCATTATATATATTTTTTTATATATGTTCATCAGTCATGTACCAAATACTTAAATCATTAATCATTCAAAGAGTTCCAAATTATGCTTCTAAGAAGTCAATAAATGTCATGTTATTACAATGTTTTGTGTTTTTGTAATCTTTTGTAGTGAGCTTAAATTTAATCCATTTCAAAATAGCATATAATATTATGTAGTGGTATAAGGCAATTGTATCCAGTATGACAGTTGGGGGGTCCAAAATATTTGTTCAGCTTATTATTTTTTTTATTTTCAGTATTAAATTAATTGAACAACATAATTACAATATTTTATTTTGCTCTTTTCAGTCACCTTTCAAGTCAATTTTTATTATATTTTTAGTATAATAAATTACTAATTTATAATGTATTTCATTTTAAAAATGTTTAATTTTATATTTAATAAATATTGATAAATTACCAAGATTACTAATAATGTGGACGATTACAATTTCTTGTGCACACATGATTTCAATATTTTTATAATTGGAAAACTACTGATGAACTCTTCTTTTTTCTAGCTTGGTCCAACCGGGTATGCTTTTGCCATCAATCGTAATGGTTATGTGGTTTTCCATCCTAACTTAAAAATTCCAGTAAGTAATGTATTTTAATTCATGCAATTCAAAATCTGCAAGTTGAGTATTATACAACCAGTCAAGTACCAGTCATGATGAGTAAATTCTCATCTAAATTACACAAAAATGAATATAAAACTGACATCTCAGATATATTTACCAAAATGACACAAAAATATCTTTAAATACTAAACTTATTCAATAAAATCACCAGTTGGTTCAATGACAGCCTCCAAATCTGTAACTCTTCTGGGTAGCCTCCTTGTTAGTGAATGCTACCATAATCTTTACCTTGACATAGAGTTTTCCAGCAGTCACCCTCTTGACCGAGGACAACACTACCTTCTCAAGACACTTTATGTAAGCCTCCATGAGTTTGAAGTCCTGTCTGAAAATGAATGGAGGCATAATGTTGCCATCACTCCAAATACCATGATGTTGATATCATCCAACTTTTTTCCAAATCTTCAGATTGACACCCAAATATGCTGAAACATTCATATTGGAGCTTCCAGCACGTATGCTAAGCAGTACAGCATGCTGTTTCTAAATTTCTGGCAGAGTGAACTGTATCATGGTGCACTTTTCTTCACAGTTGGTGCCCAACTGACCCTATTATACTGTGTAGTTGACAAAATCAAAAGCAACATGCATGTGCAAAATTAATAATATAAAATGGCGACAATATATCAGCCGCACCTTGTATATGAAGTAATGAAGTGGGAGTGGCTGTAAATGATAACACAAGACTTTAATATTTTATTATTTGCTCAAATATTTTGTCAGTTATTCTTGGCAGTCTGTGGTTTGCAGCCCTGCATCCTGTCCAAAATGCAAAACTTTTATTATCCTATGATACTTGCAATGTATGAGAAACTGCCAATCGCCTCTCAGGTGGTTGAGTCATATGTCCAACAGTTTTGCTCACACATGCACATATCAGATACCATCTGGAGTCATCACTGACAACTGGCGAAATGTGGATCTCTATACTTGGATGAGGTCATCTCAGGTTAAATTTGTACCGAGCTTGATGGTCTCGTGTTAACAAAATAAGATGATGGAAAAACATTTTAAAATAAGTAGAAAAAAAGCATTTTTAGTAAATGACAATTTTTAAAGAAATCTGTTCATTAACACTATTGGCACAATTAAAAAAAAGATAACAGTAACTGATTCATAGAACCTACAAAATAATGCCCATTAAACATATTTAATACATCGGATTTTACACAACTAGGTTTGCATGCTACTTCATTAAAGTAATTCTGTAACATTATTTTTTAGCCTGGCCGGGTGGAAGTAATTATATTAGTGGTATTATTAATTGTGCAAATCAAATGGAAGAAACTGTGTTCATATTATTAATTTTTATAAATCACAAAGAGCCAATTAAAAAAAGTTATTGTTCTAATATGAACACAGTGCTACAAGGATGAATTTATATATAAAAATAATATTAATAATATATAAAAAGTTATAGTAATGGATTCTATTGAGTCCTACATGTTATTCCAAAAAAGTTTTAATTTAGAAAGTAGTCGTAAAAATAAGGAAATTAAAAATAGAACATTTGGAAGATTGTAGAATGTTCTAGAGAGTTCTAAAAAGTCCTAGAAGTATGCAAATTAGGTGTTAGCACCTATAAAAATAGGTTTTGGGCACGGAGCAGTCAGTTGATAGCAGGATTGGTTGACCTCTACAGCTCCGGTAGATTCAGGATGTATATCCAGCTGAAAAAATCCCTAAGTCGAAGACAAAAAACTAAAACTTGCAACAGTTGATAAAAGGATGTGCTGACCTCATCAGTACAGGTTTGATTCAGGATTGACATTCCAGCTAAAAGAATCTCTCTAGTTGACGACAAACAAAAACTTGAAAGAGTTGTTAAAAGGATTTTCTGTCATATCAACACCAGTTAAGATTCAGGGATCGATAGATGGCCGAAAGAATCTCACAGAAATGTCTGAACAACTAAAACCTGAAAGAGAATCTCATGGAACTATCTGGGTAAATACATTTTTTTGCCTCTTTCATTGACCAAGCCAATAATTAGTGTCTTTATATACGCATTTAAGGATTTCCAAAAAGTATAGCATTTAATTTCTCCAGCAACATAACTAGGTAAGATATTTGACACTTTCCCTCCCCTTCTCTTCCTCGTAACACTTCGCCTTACCTTCCCTTTCTCTCCTATGTCTCTTGATTTGAATGCCAAAACTGTAGTGTATATTTGTAAATATTTTTATCTAATGTTTTGTGAATTAAATATTTGTCTGTATTTTAACTCTGAGTTTTGCTCAATCATTTTTATTTTCCTTACGTTACAATTAACCCATAACAGCGGGTAATAAAATTTATTCCAGTGTAGGCAGAGGAAGGTAAGGGGTTGCAAAACCCAAAGCCAAGAGATATGAATGAATTCATATTTTGCAGGTGTGCTATTGTTAACAAGCGGTGACGGTCGCTGGGAGAAAAACAACTGATGTTTTGAGATACACCGCAGATAAAAGAAAAGTTTTAAATCAAAACATAATTGTTGATTATCAGAAAGGAATGTCACCACTAAAGGAAATATTTGATAAGTGAAGACAAAAAGAGAGAAGTGGAATTATAATTTCCAAGCCTGAGTTACACTGCAGATAAAAGTAAAAAATTTTTAAACAAAACATAGTTTTGAATTATCAGAAAGGATTGTCCCAAATAAAAGGAAATATTTGAGTACAAAAGGTTAAATTCCATGAGAATAAAATGAAATTTAAAATTTAGTTGGAAAAGATTTATAAACATAAAAGCTAGATTTTCTTTTTTTCAGCATTAAAAAGAAAAAGCCAAAAAGAAATGATGTCACCAAAATAGAAGCTGTTTTATTGGCTGAACTAATTTGATTAATGAGTTATTAAAGGAAAAGAACAGAGAGAAAGGTGGCTCTGCCCAATGATGTGAGCAAAAGTAATTTCATTACTCAGAAATTAGATTTGCATGTTCATTATCTTCCCACCAGTGAATTTTGGACAAGCATAAATACAGGGGCCATCAGCAGAGTCCAGCAGAGCACTGGCAGAGTCTAGCAAAGTCAGGCAGAGTCTGGCAGTGTCTGGCAGTGTCTGGCAGACTTGAGAAAGAGTCCAGTTGGCTCTCGGCCCAGAGATGTGATGATGAAGGTAAGGCACAAAGACACTGGGCACTCACCGTAGCTGACTTAGCTGAAGATGTACAGAGACCGAGATATTTACCACGCCATTGGGTGCCAACGGTAAAGAAGCCTGCTGCCGACCGACCAAAAAGAATTAAAGTCAGACAAGTAGTGTTTTTTACAGATAGAAAGAGTTGTTGCACCAATTTGAGGCAGAGAAGGCAAATTACTACCACCGTCGCTGCTCACCACACACAAAACTTCGGCAGTTTTCGTAAAGCTTCAGTGAGAAACGAACAAAGACATTTTGAATTGTCACAAACTTGAAAACTCCAATTGGAGGGAACTGACATTACCAACTAAAAACTTGAATTTATGCTAAGAAGACAAACGCTTCTCTTGGGAGAAACTTCCGCTCTGTTGTCGGCTATGTAGAAATAGGGGATTGGCGATTGTTATATTTTATTTTTTGTTTCTTTTTGTTTTTATATAAAGACTTTTTCCGTAACTTATTCAGGCAACATTCAGTTTATTTTTGGTGCCGTTTTCATTACTCCAAATGGGCACATGTCCAGTCTGGTTCAACTAGCAAGATTTCAGCGTGTCTTCCTTGAGATCAAAATTCACAGCGTGGGTGGGGAAGAACACTGTTGTAATAGCCAACTTGAAGGCCAGCTATTCAATCAAAGCCATCAGTGACCAAGCAACCGAGCGTCGGTTCACATTCCCTAAATGCTGCTCATATCCACAAAAATTGCTTCCTGGGATGGACTGTCCCCCACTTGGTCTGTTGGAATCATTTTGTGCATTCTCATCCCTTAAGAAATTTTATATAATTAGTGTTTGGAAGAAGGTATTTGGAGAAAGACAGAGATAGCCTATAAATACCATGACATGGATTAGCAACTAGCAACTGCAAGACAGACAGCTTTTTCTTCTCTTAACTTTTCTAGTTATAACATTGTTGTCTCTGGGAAGGCCTGATCTAAAACCAGCCTGTACATCACTAATTTACAAACTACTTTTTTTCTGTCAAAAAAACTCATTTTCTTTGATCAAATTTTGACCTAAACTTCACCACCTTTCTACATTATAGTGTTTTCATTTTTCTGTAAGAAATACAACAAAAATCTTCTAAAGAAAGTGGGTTCCTTCTGTAACAGTATCAAATTTCTTATGCTTCAATATCAAATATATCATATTCAAAATGCTTCAATATCAATGAAGTGAGACTAGAGAGAGGGAGAAAAGCACAAGACGAACAGGAGGCAGATAGAGCTTAAGGAAGTTTTATTCCACAAACAAACGTTCACATAGACAGAGATAGTATTGTTCGTCCATCTTGCAAAGGTCCCTCTGTAGAATCCCAGGTAAAGGGGTGCATCTCCGAGATGTCCAGCAGAAAGACAGCGTGGGAGAGTTACACCATTATCACCACATTCTCCGCCGCCTAGAAAAGTCCAGACTATCAGCTCAAAATAAAAGAAAAGAGAAAGGAATCAAGGTAGGTAATTCTTGGTTAAGTACTGAGGTCTTTGTCTAACTCTAGAAGAACATCGAAGGTTAGTTGTCTCCTGGTCGGTTGAAGGGCTCCTCAGGTTATCATTCTGAAGCCTAGGTAGGGGAGAGGCATGTGCAAATTTTTCCGAGTTAGAATCCGAGAAGTTGGCTGGGTCTTCAGTTGCCTGGTTTCTATGGTCCTCTAGCAGCGAAGAAGGAGAGTTAGCTGGTTCCTCCAGCAGAGCTATGGGAGAGCCAGGCTGGGTAGGGGCTTCTGTAGAATCCAGTTCTAGGTCTAATAGCGTATTGTTTTCTTTCTCACCTAGGGGAGCAATATGGCGAAGAGACACGGTTGTTTCCCTTCCGTTATTCAACCGCACATAAGCATAGTTAGGGTTTGCGTCAAGAATCTCAACAGTTTCTACTAGTGGCTCATATTTACTGCCACGTACATGTTGCTTCAGGAGTGCAGTTTTCGACTTAGTTAACCAAGTAGGTAAGGATTCTCCTGAAGCTGATTTTCGTTGGAAGTTAAACATCCGTTCATGGGGAGTACAGTTGGAGGCAGTGGAAAGCAAAGAACGTATACAGTGGAGAGCTATGTCAAGGATTTTCTCCCAGCTAACGATAGGGAGATTACTCGACCTCAGCGCCAGGTTCACTGTCTGCCAAATAATGCCATTGTATCTCTCCGCTTGTCCGTTGCCTTGTGGGTTGACCGCAGTAGTTCGACTAGTAGCAATGCATCGAGAATGTAAGAATTCTTTCAGCTCGTTCGACATGAAGGCAGTTCCTCGATCCAAGTGCACAAAAGAAGGGTTTCCAAAAATAGAAAACAGGCTGGATAAGTGTTTCTTTACTGTAGCAGCAGAGAGGTCCGCACAGGGGTAGGCAAAGGGAAAACGGGAGTATTCATCAACCACAGTTAATATGTACTTGTTACGCGTGTTGGAGGGTAGGGGCCCCTTGAAGTTCATACTTAATCTCTGAAATGGTTGGCTTGTTTTATGAGAGTTTGCGGAGATGTCTTCACAAATCTTGGTTTTATCTCAGAACAAACTTGACAAGATTTAGTTATCGCTTTTATGTCTTCGACTGAATAAGGCATGTTCTTACTCCTAACAAAATGCAGCATTCGGGTTGCTCCTGGGTGGCATAAATTTTTGTGTAGATCTAACAATTTGTCAGTAGTGACAGTAGCAGAGCAAAATCGAGATAGCGGATCCGCCGCAGCATTCTGCTTTCCAGGCCTATACATGATGTCATAGCAGAAGCAGGCGAGTTCTAATTTCCACCTAGTAATCTTTTCGTTTTTTATTTTGCTTTTCTTTGAGGGTTTAGCATGAAGGAGACAGATTTTTGGTCAGTGATTAGCTTAAAATGTTTTCCGAGTAACAAGTGTCTCCATTTTCTAATAGCTTCTACGATTACACAGGCTTCCTTTTCCACGGCAGAATGCTTTTGTTCGGTTGAGGTTAGAGTTCTAGAAAAGAAAGCCACAGGCCGACCGTTTTGAGTTAGGGAGGCGGCAATCGCATGTTCGGAAGCATCCGTTTCAATTTCAAGCGGTGAATCAGATTCTATACTGGCCAGTGATGATTTAGCGATCTCCTTCTTGAGGAGAAGGTAGGCGTTAGCCTGTTTTTCATTGAGAGGGAAACTATTAACTCTAGTTAAGGGATATAACTTTTCAGAAAAATTTAATATCCACCTGGAATAGTGTGAGAACATTCCCATTGCTCGTCGGAGGGCAGAGAGGTTTTTCGGTATCGGTAGGTCAGTCAGCCCTTTAAGTCTGTCGGGGTCAGGTTTTACCGACCCTTGGCTTATGGTATACCCAAGTAAGTCCACAGAGCTAAGAGAATAATAGCATTTATTTTTATTCAGGGTTAAGCCATACTTAGCCACACTATCCATAAAGCCTTTCAGGTTCCTATCGTGTTCTGCTTGATTATGTCCGCAGATAGTGACGTTGTCAATATAGGCATAAGTGCCTCGTAGTTATTCCCACTTTATGATATCATCAATCACCCGATGGAAGCTAGCCACTCCATTGGTCACCCCAAAAGGAATTCGACGGAATTGGTACAGAGACCCAGCAGCTTCAAAGGCTGTGTATTTACGCTCTTCTGGTTTGATGGCAACTTGATGATAGGCACTGGTCAAATCAAGCGTGCTAAATATTCGATACCCTGCTATTTTGTTCACTATGTCTTCTATCCGGGGAAGAGGATAAGCGTCCAGTAGCGTGAAACGGTTTATCATCTGAGAGTAATCCACGACAAGCCATTTTTTGTGGTTTGGGGGCGATATCACCACAGTCTGGGCCCTCCATGGGGATTGAGAAGGTTCTATAATCCCTTCCCTTAGCATATGCGATATTTCCGACCGAATAAATTCCATGTCAGGAAGGCTATGTCTCCTGGATTTTACAGCTATTGGATGACAGTCAGAGGTCAAATTAGCAAACAGAGAAGGATATGGAATGTTATGTATAGCAGTCAGTCCACACACAGCAAGGGGAGGGAGCGATCCTCCGAAGGGTATTTTTACAGAAGAATGTTGTCGTAGAAATGCATGCCCTAGAATAACATCACAACACAAGTTCGATATAACTGAGAGCTTCACATCCTTGTACTCTCTATTATTTAAGTAGAGGGATACTAGACAATGTCCTAGGGTAGTAGACGAATGAGAACTGCCAGCCATGAAAATTCTCTCCGTACTCGGCAAGACAGTTAGTCTAAGTTCTCTAACCTTGTCAGGGTGAATAAAATTTTCGGAGCTACCAGTATCAACGAGTATATCGATAGAGTTACCTTCGATAGTCCCACTTAACGTCGAGTGCGATAGGTTCTCGGAGAAATTACTTGCAAGGATGGACTTACCGAGATTGATAGCAGCAGCAGCCATAGTAGTGGTAGTAGCCAAAGGCGACTTACAAACATGTGCGTAATGTCCACCTTTTTTGCAGTTTTTGCACGTAGCATTCCGTGCCGGACACTTACTTCGGTTATGTCTGTTGTTCCCGCAAAAGAAGCATAGTCGCGAGATAGCGGCTATAAAATTTTCTTTGTCGTCGTCGTGGTCGTCTTCTTCTGACCGAATAGCAGCAATGGAGTTCCGGACTGAGTAAGATGCTAGCTGTTTTTGGGCCGTCTCAAGCGTGAGGGCCTGGTCGTAGGCGGTTTTAAGGTCCAGTGTTTTATTCTCGAGTAGTCGCTGCCTGATATAGTTGGACGAAATACCATTTATGAGAGCATCACGAATGTATTCGTCCCTCGCTTGTTCTTCCGTCACAGCTCAGAACTCGCAGTCTTTGGCGAGCTTTTTAAGGCTCGAACATACTGGTCGACAGTCTCGTCCGGTTGTTGTTTCCTCGTGGCCAGAACATGCCTACTGAATATGACATTCTTAGGCTGTACAAAAACACTTTCTAGGACCTCCATTGCCGAATGGTAGTCGTCAACGTCCGAGACGAATTTAAAAATAGCTGGCGAAATTAGATTAATTAGCAAATTCAGTTTTAGCCTGTCTGCGAGTGGTGTTTCTTGAGAGTCGTGGGCTGTTTCTAAAAATATGTGGAAGGATTTCTTCCAATGCCGCCATGTGTCCGCAGCGTCAGGTTGACTTGGGTCCAAGTTAAGTCGCTCGGGCTTCAGGTACTTCTCCATATTTTGTTTGTGGAATAAATTGAAGTGAGACTAGAGAGAGGGAGAAAAGCACAAGATGAACAGGAGGCAGATAGAGCTTAAGGAAGCTTTATTCCACAAACAAACGTTCACATAGACAGAGATAGTATCGTTCGTCCATCTTGTAAAGGTCCCTCTGTAGAATCCCAGGTAAAGGGGCGCAACTCCGAGATGTCCAGCAGAAAGACAGCGTGGGAGAGTTACACCATTATCACCACAATCAAATATATCATATTTTGTTTCTTTTGTGTCAACCAAAGCACAAAAATATCAAAAACTAAGAAAATAGAAGGTAAACTATTATAAATTAAATCAATGAACTCTATCCTTGTTTAACAAACTTGAATAATTATTACATAAAGTTTGATTTTTAATGCCATTTTGTAAGTTCACTTTTTAATTTGCTTTCTTTTGCATTCTTTTTCTTTGCAGAAAGATTGGAATAAAGATCCTCCAAATGTGGACTTTCTAGAAGTTGAAGTAGAAAATGAAGATAAAGAATTGGTCTGTATCAATAAATAGCAACTTATTTTTATCACTTCATATTATTTTTATCTTAATTTCTTTGATAAATAACCAAAATGCAAAATTTAAAAAGCAAATTATTTTAAAGTATAAATATTTTGCACATTTGTCAAGTTTTAGAATATTTTTATGATACAAATAGATTATTTAAAAATTCTAAAATAGCAAAATTGTTGCAGTTCAAAGTGAAAATGTTAAAAATTTTGAACTAAAACAAACTAAATTTATTATTTAATTTGTACAATATTTATTTTAAATAAGTGATGAAATTTAATTTGAATTGAACACATTCTCTTTGTTATTGTCTGAACTTCTAAGATGAAGTAATATCATTATTGCTTAACATATTCAGACTAGTATTGTTACATTGTTTGAATGACTACATTTCAATTAATGGCTTTACTGACTTCTTTCATATGTATTTTGCATCTAATAATTTTTAATAGAATCCTATATCTTGTTGCAAATTTAGTTGTAATTTTCATCATTCCTCAACATTAGAATAATTCACCAATCTGTAAGATATTTACCCTGCCTGATTAAATTTGTTTTAGTCTATTAAATTGAGAACCAGGTAAAGGATACTATTTAAAGATTATCAGATATAACATAAATTGGAGGAAAGCTAGAGAAACAGGAATTTAGAGTTATCTAAATAATATATTTTATTATACTAGGAGGTACTGAAAAGCTCTCAGCTCAAGAAGGATTCCAAAAGCAATTTTGATGTTTGGTCATTTGGTCAGATTTTGGGAAGTGAATCAAGCCAATCATTTTTTATAATGAAAATATAAAGCCCACAATAGTAATTATATATATATATATATATATATATATATATATATATATATATATATATATAACCTGTTTAGAATCCCGAGTTCTCTGGCATTTACTTTTTTTTAAAAAAGTGCTCAATATAACATAGATGGTAGAGCATAATATAATTAAATTTGTTTTTTATTTAAAATTAATTTAATTTACATTGTGACCCAGAAATTTCTGCTTTGAGATCTCATCATCAGGCAATGTTCAATAACTATGGTCAAAATGATTTACATTTGAATGTAGAAAACAATGCATTTGATTTTTAAAGAGTTAATATTGAGGGAGGAAAACAGAAAATTTAGAGTTTATGTGTGTTTTTAACTTGACTTATCAGAATAAAAGTTAACTTTGAAATTTTAAAATAGAGATTATAAGTTGGGGTATGCAGGATTTTCATTTATACTTACAGAAAAATATCATTTTATTCAGCTATAGTCTAGAATGCTTACATCTGGTATACATTTTATCTAAACGGTAATTCTCTTAGATTTATATGCATCTTAGCCATTTTAAAAACAAAAAAGAAAACATCTTTTATTTTTGACTAAACCTAAAGGGACTTTTTGTATGATTAAAATATTTTTATTCAGTTCAGAGTGCATTTTTTCCTATCAGTTCTTTATATATTCTTAACTTGCATAAATTTTAATATCTATTAAATTGATATTATATCATAATATAAAACAAAGGAATAGATATATGTAAATTAATTTATATTCTTTTATGAAGAATTATTAAGATTAATTATGAAGAATTATCGTAAGGTAAACATTTTGCAATGTTTACATATGGCATTAATTTCATTACGTTTATTTAGTAGATCCTTATTTTTAAGAAATGTAAATATGTATAGTTTTTCATATAGACACAAGGAGCAGGGGTTGTTTAAAGACTTACATATTCAATTTTTTTCTTAAATTTTACATTTTATTGTGAGAGTTTTACTGGTTTCCTTTAAATACCAAAAATATTTCAATAGTAACGTTCAAGTGCTGTACGTGTTATTATTAAAAGAAGTATGCTGATAAAATCTTTGTTTAAACAATGTTTTAGCACTACCAACATAAATCATTATATTACCAGGGTTTTCAGTAGAAGGAATAGTGCATTGGTAAACAATAGATTCTGTAAGGCATTTATTTTGCAATGGACACTCTATAGGGTTTCTACAATTAACATTTTTTATTGTCTAAAATATTAATTTCAGTTTTGGAATTATTCTTATCTTCGTTTAGGTTTAAATTTTTATTTAAAATGTTATTGTTATGTTCTTTTTTTATAATTTTTTTCTAGATTATCAGTACAACTATAACTTAATTTTAGTGTATTCTTATTGAAAACTAGCAGTATAGCCAGGCGTTGCTTGGGTGTAATGAAAGCTTTAAAACTAATCCATGATCCTGAAGCTCAGACTCTTTGGACGTTGGCACAAAAGACTAGAAAGCAATCATTGTTTCCAGTTAAAGCAAAACCATAGACTGAAAAAAAATGAATGGATGTAACTCAAATTTTTGATTTCCTGGTATCGATATCAAATAATTTTTTTTGTCGTAAACTGAATTTTGAAGGCTAAATAAGTCCTCTGAGTAAATGGTATCATGGACTAAGAACTACAATTATACCTACCTAAATAAGTCCTCTGAGTAAATGGTATCATGACTAAGAACTACAATTATACCTACCTAGAGCCAAACCCAAAGCAAAAACTAAAATAAAAGGGCTGAAAAAATACAGACATACAGGCAGATAAACAGACACACACACAAACATCTTGCCTTTTATATATATATATTATCAATTTTCTGCACTATTGTAAGAACTGCAACCTTGAAACTTCTGAATATCGTTTCTTATGTCTCTGTCTATGAGTGTATCAAATTTGATTAAAATTGGACCACTCCTTCTATAACCCGATTTTTTCAATTATCGATTTTCGATATTTATCGGGGATACCTCAACACAAAACCTAGCTAAGAACACTCGCAGATGCTTATGTGTAAATTTTCAAGAAAATTGGTTCAGCCGTTTCGGAGTCTATAGGTAACGGACACTCACAGACATGCCACACACACACACACACACACACACACACACACACACACACACACACAAAGTTCCATTTATAAATAAGTTTAGATTAGATTTAGATCTTTTGCTTAATTTACTGCTAACCATTTGGCTGAAATTTTTCTATTTCTATTTTTTCTTTGTGGGGAAATATTCTCTTTTACATATTTGATATTTTGCCTTTTATAACTACTATTTTTAAAGGCAATATTATAAAAATTATTGTGCTTGTTAAATACCTCTTCATTTGCAGAATTTCTACTAATTCTATATTCTGTGGATGAGGGTACATGCTTAATAATGTATGGAGGATGGTTAGATTTTGTGTGGATATATAAAGGATATGTATTTGTTTTTTTATATGGTTGGTTCTTTTCTTAATCTAAAGTCACATCTAGCAAATCTACTTTTTATATTTGTATTAATAGTAACTTTTAAATTAAGGTTTTTAGATTCTCTATATATTAACTTTCTCATTTTATCAATTTTAAAATTTGTGGAATTTCTCACCACCATAAGGCCATCATCCCTTTATAATCTAGTATCGTCAGTATTTCTATCGTAATGATAGAAATACAGAAGATACTGGATTATAAAGGGCTGTAAGATTATATAGAACAAATAATCCAACAAGATTGGAAGATTCAGCAAGGTCTAGTGATTCCATTGTTATATCAAAATTTTTCTTAGAATTATTTTTTATCCACTGTTTTTTATTATGAATGAGAACTGATTTTTTGCATTCATTATGACGTTACACTCTTTCTTCAATAGATCTGAGTAAACAGTGGTAAATTCCAACGTAATTATAAACAGTTCTTGATATCGATATAAAATTGGATTAGAGAACAATTGATTTTTTCCTTTATATTGCAAAACCAATTTGTTAGATTGATGGTATCAATCAATAGTTTTAATCCAGGCTACTCCATCATTTGTTTATTTACTTTTTCGAGTATATTTTTACTTATTCTTCTCAGGTCTTGTAGGATTTATGATCCTAGTGGTAGGATTTGTATCAAAATTTTATTTATGGTCGTTGATGGTGATGTAACACTCTTTTGTGCTGAGTTTTGCAACTCTATCACTAAATTTTAGTTTATCAGTGATTTTTTTTACTAGAAGTATTTATATTTTCAACCAAATTTTCTATATTATTATTTACTTTTTTATAGTTCTTTGCTAAATTTTTCTTTATTAAAGAATAATATTCCTTTGCTGTTAATTTATAGAAACTTGCTGTTTTATATGATTTTATAAACACTTTATCAGATTTATTCATTTCTTTCACTACCTTTTCAATATGTTGGAAATAATTTTTTCTTTTGTGAAAAGGAATATTATTAACTATATCAAGTAAGTCATTTTCAAGCCCAAACAACTTTTCTATACATGGGCCTGTTTTTTAACTTAGGTGTATATTTCAGAGAGATTCCAAATTTTATTTTTTTCATATTTAATTAAAAAGATAGATGTAGATAGTGCTGTAACCGTAGAGAGCAGGTTGATTTTTCTTTGATTCTGTCTTGTGTCAGACATAACCGAACTCCCTACAGTTTTACCCAGAACTATCATCATCAGAATTATCAGGTTTTCATCGTTATCAGAAGGTTGGTTGTTGGCAGGTTGGAATGTGTGGAATAGTGTAAGAATAAAATATACATTTTTCATTTTAAAATAGGAATTTATTAAAAGGAAAGAATAACAAGAATTCATAGAAATTAATGTTCAATGAGAAAGTTAAAAGTATCAAGATTTGTAGAAAATGTTCGTAGTAGTAATTGTTGAAAGAGTATATGTGTATGTATGTATGTATGTATGTGTTTGTTTGGTAGGAATGTCTTTGTAAGGAGAAGAAGAGGTAAAAGGAATCAGCATGCGAGGAGGAAAGAAAAGAGGACGAATGTCTGAGTTGAAGCTTCTCCCGTGACATTTTAGCTGTGTCTTACTGCTGCTTCCATGTATCTGACTGACTGGTGCTGATCTGAGCCTTTTATTGCAATTTTTAATTTTTGCACTTAATCGCAAAGTCCCTCTTGGTCTTGCAAGTTGCTTCCATTGGTCAAAAATCAATTTAACACCTACTTGCGAAATCTGGTTTCAACTTTTTCTTTAAGGACATGGTCAATCCTTTTTCTATTTGGGAAAAACCAGGATTTCACATGTCTTTGTGAATTTTTGTAAAAGTGAAGAAGAAGGTTGATTTTAATTCTTAATTTCTTATCCCACTACAGTGCTCTACTTCAGTGGAAGTGAGTTATATCCAGATGAAAAGACCCAACAGGTTTAGAATCTGGAGTTCTCCATCATTTACTTTTTTAAAAAAAGTGCTCAATACAACATAGATCATAGAGGATAATATAATTAATTATTTTTAATTTAAAATTAATTTAATTTACATTGTGACACATATAGACATATATTCTTTATCTTTTATATCAGTAAAACAATCTTTTTTTCAGATGCGGCGTCGAATGATAGATGGAGAAACAAGTACAGTTAGAATAAAAACATTTGTTGTATCTCCAGAAGGGGTAATTAATTTACTGTATTTTGTATATTTTACATCAGCTGAAAAGACAAGCTAATCTAAGTTATTGTACTGAATTTCTTTACTATCTGTGTATATATAGACCATATTTCTGTATATTTGGGAAGTTCTTTTGTGAAAAGTGGTACACTAATATGATAATTAAAAAGTGAAATCAACTTTAAAAACTTGCAGATAAGATAAAATAAATTTTTTCCTTCTTATAAGCTATTTTATTCAGTTTTAAAAAATATTTACAGGATTTTGAATGTTGTTGAAAGTGCTGTTCACAATAACAAAATTCTTATTCAATGACTAAATTTTGTTTTTGTGGTAAGGATGTTAAAGTCCTAATTATTTCATTTCCAATTAGAGTTTCTTGCATGTTGTATAATGTGAAATAAGAGACAGATAGGTATTTATTGCTCAGCATTTTTTCTTCCTTTTTGCCTGCAGTTTTCATCTCCCTTCATGCCTTTCACTGTCAACAGCACAATGCATCAAGTTCATAATGTGTTCATTGTAGAGGCATGGGTTGCAGGCATAGTTTCTTTATTTTCAAAAGTGCCAGTCTGCTAGGTTTAACAATTTTCTCTTCCTCGTGTGGCTGTGATATGTTGCATAGTATTTTGAAAGCAAATTGAGTCAATTGCTTGGTTTGCTGCTAGGAAAGCTGGTTCACTGTGTTGTACTAGTCATTTTTTCTCAACAGAATCTATCTTATATATTTATAAATCTACTATTCACCTTGCTTTGAATATTGCTGCCACAAGTGGTTTGGTACTCTTGCTGTACATTTAGATAAAATCAAAAGAAGAATCTGCAATGTTGGTCCTGACCTGGCATTTTGGCTTCAGTCATTTACTGTAACATAGCTTGTGAATTTTCTACAAATACTTTCATACTTACACTGTATACATTGTTTGGACTATTGTCCTCATCTTTACTGCTATGTTTATGAGGTTTTGGCCATTGTACGCTCTGGTCTTTTTCAGGTGCTAGAAATTTCAAATCGAATCCTTTATTATGATCACAGGGGTATATCATCTATATCCTATCTAAAATTAATGAAGTAATTGATTCATGACAGATCTATAAAATACACATTCCATTAGAATTTTCTAGTTAGAAACCTTTCTCATCAGAAATAATAATCTTTTTACTTTGATAGCTCTGCCTGGAAGAATGAACTGTTTAATTCAGTGATTCAGGTCCCTGGGGAAAATAAGTTCCTGAAATTCCTTTTTCACATCTTAATGTTTTAGAATTAAGTTTCACTTATTTGCTAGGTTAATTCCAGAATTGCTAATTTCCTAAAGCTGTTTAATTTTTCATTAAATGCTGATTATCTTGACTTGCTTTCTTTTTAATTTCTTTTCATCTTCCTGTTAGCATGTAAACCTTGCCCTTTTTTTCTTTTGTTTTTTTTTCTGCATATATTGTCTTTGACCTTTTTCTATCCCATCTTTGTGACATTGCAGGAACTATTATTATATAGTTTTGTTTATTGCAGGCAAAGACATTTGCATTTGCATGACTCTCTCAATAAAAAAAGAAAGTGAAAGTGAGACAACATGTAGCATTTAATGTAAAACAATAACATCAAATAACATACAATGCTGACAGTTGGTTTAATTATAACAAAATGAAAATTATAATAGGGTTATAATTAATCAACATCTGGTTTTCAAATCTGGATTCACATGAAACAATTTTATTATAAGAAATATATATGTTTAAAGTAAACAATTTTGAATATATACTATCCGAAAATGTATGAAAACTAACCTAATCAGTGAAATATGTCCAACAGACAGACAAACAGACACACACACATTCTAATGGTAGAATTTTACTTAATTTCTGTAAATGTTATATTTTAAATTATTATTTTAGAGCTTTAATTTTAATTTCACATTGTGTAGTGTTTTAATATAATTCTTGTAATATTAGTTTGCTGTCTATAAAAATATATATCCCCATGCTAATAAATTTCTAAGCTATTAACCAACCTAATATCATAGTTAACTGCTTTTTATTTAATATTTGCTGTTAATTTATTTTCTATTTTTCTTTTCACATATTAATTATATGTATATGTCTTGAATGTCAATTTTCTAGATATTATTATGACATTTTCTTTGTATTCTGTCTTTATGTTAAAGCTTTTGTACTAGGCTATTCATTACTTAGGAAACATGTATATTATATTTTATGAGTTTTCCATTCATAAATGCAATCATAGCAAACATGTATGCATAAGTTTTTTCAGTCTGTTCATAATATTTATTGTATTTCATGAAATTGCCTGATTTAAATGATGTTCTTATATATTTATAATTTCTTTATTGATTATTTAAATACCTGCTGTTGTAATAATTGTTTCATTTTATTATAATTATATTCAGAAAATTTTAAAATTTTCTGAATATAAAATTGCTTGCTTCTTTTTTTACAAACTGGTTTTCATAAACTAGGAATTTTCTTTTATTCATAGAACCATGTCTGGATAGAAAACAGAACATATTCATTTACTCCAATCAATGAAACCTCCTTCAGGTATGTTTAATTCTAAACTTTTTAAAAATGTTTTACTTTCTTTGATTACATAGCACCATTGTAAAAAAATTAATAAACAAACAAATTAGCCTGTATTAGGTAAATTTTTGAAGTGAGAGTGAAAAATTTTACATTAAATTCTTTTAAATTGTAATCATTATTGAGTTAGTAAGTAGAACTACATGTTTAGTTTTATCAAGGCTATTTGTTTTATTTTCTTTTTTGTTTCTGTGGATTTTGTAATCTTTCCTTTTTGCATTATATTCTATTATATTTCTATTTGTTAGTAAGTTAGCATGTGTGTTACACTCTGTCATTACCTTAGATAAATAATGGACCATTTTTTTTCATTGCAAAGTAAAACAGTAGAAAAGACTCGTTAGTCTCAGAGAAGTAAAAGAAAAAAGGGAAAATAAAGAAGGCAATGAAACTCATCTGGTTCAATGAAATAAAAACTTTGTTAGTTTTTAATTGTTTTATTATTCTCTTACTTGTATAAATAATAACCTGCATTGTTGTTGCAGTATTTTGTTAAAATTGTTAATCGTAGGACTCACAACTCAGTCCTAAACTTAAAAATTCTGATTCATTAGAAAATTAAAATAGGTGAGATTAGATTTGTTAATTTTTCTACATGTTTCCTTAAGAGATTTAGGCATTTATTCACTGTATTTAGGGATTTAATATCTAAATTAGCCATGAGTTTATCTTTCATATTTATGTCTTTTAATTTTTCAACAAAGTTGCCAGAATTTTCAATATGTAAAGTGCTAATTGTTCCAAAATGTAGGATTAAATTTTTTGTGATAGTTTTTGCTAGTCTAAGGAAAGCTCTTCCAAACTCATAATGAACATTAAATAAGTTTTGAGATACAAAATATATATATATATATATATATAGTTGCATAGTAATTTCTGTTGAGTATTTATTTTGGCAGACCATCAAGTTTTAAGATGATATGTGATCAATTTCTCCATGTTCTCATTATTAATAAACTTTTTAATTGATTCGTTAAATTTTTGTATCTCAAAAATTATTTAATGTTCATTGGTTTCTCATAAAGGTTTGACTCATTGAGTAAAATTCTTATTATTCCAGTGTAGGTATCCTTATCTTTATCCTTAATTTTGACTAAATATTTAGTGCTTTTCATGTCTTTATTTTGTTGTCTATTTCTAATGTAGCAGTGATTATTTCTTGTTTGAAACTTTTATTGAAATTTGTACCATTTTGTTTGTGGTTCTTAATTATTGTATCAATAATGTCTTTTTTTCATCCTGGTTCCAAACTTTAGTTTGAAACAATTTGTTTGAAGAAGTACTTTTTCAGAATGAAACATATTACTTATGTTTTTTCTTCTCTTTTGTCATTCACTTACCCACTTTTTGTCTGATATATTTTTATATCATATCTTAAAATATATAAAACCAACACATGTATTTTCTTCTACTTACATATAAGATCTACTCTGTTGCTAAAACCGTTTATTAGTCTGAAAGAAGTTCCTTATAGGGACAAAGCATGTAATATTCAATTTTGTCATTCAGTTACCAACCACAATTATATTGTACACTTCTTTTTATTATTGAAAATTCATTTTTCATCAAGCAACAAGCAGAAAATTTTTATTTACTAATTTGCCATTACACAAATCATAAAAATTAGAAGTCTACACAAAAATAGAAAATGATTCTTATTTTAAATTTTACATTTTAATCAAAGAAAATACAATTTTCTTTTATTTGTTTTAGCCTTTGTGTGACAATTCCAACAGACTTAAAAAGCTATATGCAACCTTTAGGAATTACTGAAATTGAAGGTAAGTTATTTTTAGTAGAATTTTTATGCTGATAAATCACTTTAATATGTAAAAAGAATTGATTCTAAAATAATAATTCTGTATTGTTTATTGAAACAACATATTGGCTGTTTTAAATGCACATAGGATATGATATTTTCAAGAAACTATAACCAGAGAGATATTTAGTTGGAAGGCGGTAATGCCACTGATGTGCAGGGGGCTATGTAATAGTGAAAAAATTGGAAAAGAGAAAGCCGGAAACCACATCCTAAACAGGGAACATGGGATAAGCCTCTTAACCTGTTCAATAGACATGGGTGTTTTTAGAAAATATCATCTCAATATCCTATGTTCAGTTAGTCAGTTAATTGCCATATGTGATACACACTTGGGTGATCAAGTCTCTTTTGAGACATGACTGACTGGGCAGAAGATTTTTTTCACAATATTACTTATTTTCTGCAGTAGACCAGTTGCCAACTGAGACAGAACCCAATCTGTTCTCTTATTTAACCCATAGCTGGAGAGAGAAGAAACAGAGTAATACTTTTCCCAAGGATATTTGTGCATAAGTGAATACAACAAATTCAACTGGAATTCAAAGTCGGCTCTCTGATTTCTTGTCCCACTGCACCACAACACACACCCATCCTTTGTTCCCTGAGGGAAAACGAACTTACAGCACCAAGAATGTGAATGTTTCAGCTTAGTCATACATGCAGTTAATATAGCTGAATTACTGTAAATAATCACATATATTCTTATATGGCAAATACCATCCAATAATACATTGTTCCATATCAATTGAACCAGTTTCATTCATTGTCTGTTATATTTAACAGTATATGTTTAGAATATATATATATATATATACAAATGAATAAGAACAAAGAATAAAATTGCAACATTCCAAGACATTAATTTTAAACTGTGCTAAATACAAAAATAGACCGATGAATATTTATTATTGTTACATTAGAACATGTCAAAAACTACAAGCTACTACAAAATTGTACATTTTGTTTTGACATTGAAAGAAACAATGTCTCATCAGGTAGTTAACAATAATAGTAATAAATGTTTTTTATTTTAAAAGAAAAACTTATATGAAAACAACACTTCCTTTTATTTTAGGAAAAATATTTCTGTACCAGGTAAAAAGATATTTAAAAATAATGAAAGAGGGAAGAAAATAAAATGAAAAATCAAGAAAAGGAAAAGGAAAAGGAAAGATACAAAAGAAATAGAAAGTGAAGAGAAAAATAAATGTGAAAATGCACAGAGGGAATAGCCAATGAAAATGGCTAAAAAAGAGAAATTCAAAATTAGGTTGGAAATGGATTGCAGACAGATATTGACATAAATTACAATGTTGGACTCATTTAATCTTTTTTGGCATTTTAAAAAAAATGATGAAATGCCATACACAAACAGAAATATTATTCATAAAACGTAAAATAAAGGATATTTAAAAACAATACAAAGAGGTAAATTCATTATATATTTATTATAATATTATAAATTAAAAAAAATAACTTAACTTTCTCATTGAACATTAATTTCTATGAATTCTTGTTATTCCTCCTTTTAATAAATTTCTATTTTAACATGAAAAATGTATATTTTATTCTTACACTATTCCACACATTCCATCCTGCCATCAACCAACCTTCTGATAATTCTGCATAAAATATGCAAGCTGTAGGGAGTTCAGTTATGTCTGACACAAGGCCAAATCAAAGAAACATTAACCATCTCCCTACAGCTACAAAATAACTGAATAGATAGGTGAACAAATTATTATTTTTAAATTTCACACCAGTAATAAACTTAAATGAATGTTAACTTTTTCTTTTTCATTAATTTTTTTTTTTTAGACAAGTATTTTTGTTACAAGGACTAGTGATGGTAGCAACACATTTTTTTTAATTAATTAACAAGTCATCTGATCAGATTAAAAAAGAAAAAGAGGAAAAAAAGAGAGAAGAAAAGGAAAGAAAAAATTTCAATCTATATTTCTCTTTTTTTTTATCTAGTGTAGTGATGTTTCATTTTGTTGAGCAGCTGCTTCTTTCATGTTTGTTTGTTTTTTTGGGGGTTTTTTTTTTCACCAGCATCTTTCTCTTTGAATTGCAATTGCATCTACTGTTGCTTGGCAATCCATTTAGGAGAAGGAAAACTCTGAACAACAACCCATAACTCAGTGTTAATCATGCCAAGGAGTGAATGGCTACTGCATTATAAGTTTGCAAACGATCCCCTACAGGCTTTGGAACCCTGTTTGTAAAAGACCATTACCATTGAGTGGACTTTTGGACCGGTGCATTACACATGGGAATAATATAAGAATTAAAAATAGAAACAAATAGTCCAGTATGGCTCTTCCATTGGATAAAGAGGGAGCCCGTCCTTCAGAAGGGAACCTACCTGAGATCAAAAAACCTGTCATAGGAACAAATTCCTACACAAAGAATGAATCTTCAGGTCCCCACAACCTGGATAATCCTAATGATGGCCCTGCAAATTCTCCAGCTAGATTCTTATCTAAACATTTAAAGAAAGAAAAAATAATTGGACTCATGACTGCATTCTATGAAGCATTACTTAAACCTCAGAAAAACATCACCTGCCAAACATGAAATTTGGCAAGAAAAGGTTGGACCAATAATTTGAATGTACATTAACAAAAATAAACTCGCCAATGTACATCATGCGAAATAACAGATTGACAGAGGCTAAAATTAAAGAATTGAAAAGAATTGCAACCAGAATAGATGAATCAATAAAACATGAAAGAGAATCAGAAAAAAAGTAGTAACATCGCACAAGCCACAGATCATAATGAAGAAACTGAGATACACACAAATCACTGTGAAGATAATGCTGAAAGTTTAGAAGTGTTGGAAAGGTGGAATCTTAGTCGGTCACAAGACAGTAATAAAATGAGTTCAAAACACATTGAGCAGAATTAATTTACGGAAAACAAGAATAGTATACAGGAAGCCAAGGAAGAAATCAAGAGCTATAAAAGTCAGCTACAAATTATTGCAATGGAGGAACAAGAACAACTCCCAAAATTACAACCAATAAAGTATAACCTCGAAACTAAAGCTCTAAAATGCAGCACTCAAATTAATTCTGGATGACGAAGACACTCATATAAATCTAATATATGTATCGGCAATAGCAGCAACAAAAAAATTAAACATCAAAGTATAAGATGAAGCAGTTTTACAGATATGAAGATTCACCTTCGAAAAGAAAAATAGAAAAAGAAATTGAACAACTTAAAAGTGGATTATCAGTACTCCATGAAATTGTAAGAGGAATAAATGTAAAAACTAGAAAAGGCAGAAGAGTCGAAAGAAAATACAACAATAGGAATGAAAATAAAGTCCTTTCAACTAAAGAAAAAATAAAGCAAACAATACAACTGAAGGCTCAAAGAATAAGACGCTATGAGAAACAATCAAGATCTACAGACAGAACAAAATCTTTCAAACCGATGCAAAGTAATTAAAAACAAAGAATTGAACTGACAGTCCCTGCCAAAATGGAAGAGGTTATACAGTTCTGGGAAAAAATATGGGCTTGCCCTAAAGAACATAACATAAAAAAGCAGATTGGATTGCGCAAGAGATAAAACAAATAAAAAATAAACCAGAACAGACATGGGCTGGAATCACAGAAAAGGATGTTAAATGTGCTCTGAAAAAGCACACAAATGGAAATCTCCAGGAACAGATAAAAATCCTAACTTTTGGCTATATTACACAAAAAAACTAGCTAAAGAACTTCAAAAAATGGCTAACAATCCCACTAAAATTCCTTCTTGGATGACCAAAGGAATTATCTTTCTTCTATGTTAATAAAGTTAATACTCATCGATGATTAATCTGGACTAAAGTCTGAAACTGAAGCTTTATTCTTACCATGCAAGACCAGAGTCTTTTCACTAGGAACTTTTAGGCAATATTTATATTGGAAAATGTGCAAACACTTTGGAAAATATGTAAACAAACACTGGTATGAACATCACTCCACACCAGTTACAGAAATAGAAGATGTCATCATTCTATGGGATTACACCATCTACACAGACAGGAAAATTGAAATAGAGTGGACATTTTTGTCAAAAAATAAACAAAAAAAACTTACCTACTAATAAGGCTTGTCCAGTACATTGTAACATGGCAACCAAGGGATTTGAAAAACTATCAAATTGGAAATAGAAAAAATGTAGAAATTGAAAACAAGAATAGTACCAGTGATTGTAGGTGCACTTGGAAGGATAAAAAAATGGAATAAAACAACACATTGAAAGAATCCCTTGAAACAAGAGATATACAAAAAATTGCCTTGTTAAGTACAGCCCACTCACTACAGAAAACTTTGTCTGTGTAACACTAGGGATGTTATAGGAGATTGAAAAAACATGAAATATAGCCATAACAACACACCACAACCTACCTTAGGTCTTTCCACAAACTTGGTAGGTAATGTGACCATAGCAGAAATTGAGTTATGATGAAAATGACAAAATAATAAATATAAAATATAGAACAAAATAATAAAATAAGAATAAAAATAATAAAAATAAAATAAAATAAAAGTGAAATAATAATAATATAAATAATAATAAAAATAAATATAAAAAATAATAATAAAAATAAAATAAAATTTTAAATAATGTAAAATAAAAAAAAAATAAATGCAAGAAAAAAATATATATATAAAAACATATATATATATATTAAAAAAGGATTAATTCAAAGATGTTGAATGGCCATTTCGATATGAAGATCCCCACGGGGGACGACACATCACCTCAGCAACAGAAAAAACCTTTCAGAAACTGGAGAAAAATTAGTCTACTTTTCCTTTTTAAATAGATTGCAAAGAAATTAAAAAATAAATAATAAAATAAAATAAAATAAAAATAAAAATAAAGAAAACGAAAAAGAAAAAGATAGAATAAAATCAAATAAATAAGAAAAGAAAAAAAATTGACATCATCTGGGTTCACAAAAAAAAGGGAGAATGTAACTAAAAATTAGGTTTTTGAATTTGTCCAGCGTCTGTAATATTTAAAAATTTTTTTTTCTTTAGTTTCTTTCTTTTTCCCTCCCTTCCTTCTTTTATCTCTCTTACCACCTTTTTTCCGTGTTGCTTAAACTTACGTCGATTTAACACGGCTGTCTGTTAATTTTTAGTTACATTCTCCCTTTTTTTTGCGAACCCAGACGATGTCAATTTTTTCTTTTTTTTCTTTTTTTTCTTTTTTTTTCTTTTCTTATTTATTTGATTTTATTCTATCTTTTTCTTTTTCTTTTTCGTTTTCTTTTTCTTTTTCTTTCCCTTTATTTTTATTTTTATTTTATTTTATTTTATTATTTATTTTTTAATTTCTTTGCAATCTATTTAAAAAGGAAAAGTAGACTAATTTTTCTCCAGTTTCTGAAAGGTTTTTTCTGTTGCTGAGGTGATGTGTCGTCCCCCGTGGGGATCTTCATATCGAAATGGCCATTCAACATCTTTGAATTAATCCTTTTTTAATATATATTTGCTCTGTAATATTTTATTACATGGAGCTCTCTTCCTGTATCACTTTTTAATATTAAAATAAATTTTTAATATTAATTAGGATCGGGTTTTTTGGAATTTACCTTCCTGCTTTTTTCCCTTGGATTGAAGTATCTGAATTAAAAAAAAAAATATATATATATATATATATATATATATATATATATATATAATCATATACATGCATACATAGACATACATAATATATACATATATAACACATCACTCAATAAATTGCGGGCCTATCTAATAAACAACTTTTAGGCAAAATTCAACACTATTCATCAACATAGTCTCCTTCTAGGGTGTTACATTGACTCCAACTTTTCTCTAACAATTTAATGACTTTTTTGTAGAATGATTTGTCTTTGGCCTTAAATTACGCCTCAGTTTTCGATATCACTTCTTCATTGGAGCCAAATCTCTTTCCCTGAAGCAGGGAAAGAGATTTGGCTCCAATGTCTACAAACAGCCAGTAGTTGCTGGGGGCCAGATCTGGAGAATAGGGTGGGTGTGGAAGCAATTCAAAGTGCAGTTCATGTAGTTTTGCCATCATTGCGATCAACTTGTGACATGATACATTGTCTTCGTGAAAAATCACTTTTTTCTTCTTCATCTGTGGCCATTTTTTGTCGATTTCTTTCTTCAAATGCACCAATAATGCTATATAATATTCACTATTGATGGTTTTTCCTTTCTTAAGGTAAATATATCTATTAAAATGGGATGTGAGTGTTATTTTCATTTTTTCATAATTTAGACAACAATTCATCCATCACACACTGTATATATTAAAGAAAATAACAGTATTCAAAATATAAATCAAAAGAATAGCAGGTCAGCTAAATAGGGATTTTAATTTCTCATTTCTCTTATAATTTTTTACAAAAAACTGTTTAAATGGCTTACTCTGCAATTAAATCTACTTTCAGGTAAAAGTCTGTTACGTTCTAATCTGTCTGCTATGTTGGTTGCACCTTGGTAAGTAAAATTATCAGTATATAAAATAAGTTACCTTTTAAAAAATCTAAAAAGGTTCTGTTTATATTTCTGAGATTGTATTGTAATTATTTACACTATTTACCTTGTTCAAACTGTTGTCCAGGTGATTGGAATTTCAAAGTGAACCCTTTATTACATCCACCAGGGTAGATTGTTCTAGTTCCATGAATCATGCCTCTTCCATCTAGAATAGGCATGACTCGTGGAACTAGAAATAAAATGAATGAAATAAAGGGTTCAGTGTTGGTGGACAAAATAAAGGGATCAGTTCGAAATTCCAATCACCTGAAAAAGGCTGGAGCATACAACAGGTAAAATGTTGTGAATATGGCAACAAAGATGAAAACAACAGTCCAAATAATGTAAATAGTGCAAATAGCTAAAAAGGTTCTTTTGAATTTCCCTGCTTGTCATTTTGTTTTAAATTCAGCTTAATTGTTTCAAATATTTTAAACAAGCAAGTTCTAATTAGAATTAATCTAATTAATCAATTAGAAACTGCTTTATCGTTATTTTTTCTCAATATTTTAGTAGTTTATATCTATTATGAATTTACTCTATGCTATAAGAAGTTCCTTGATTATTTCAACTGATATTGTCAACATTTAATACAACTGTTAATTCTAATGGTTTTTTTTTTCAATCAAAAATAAAAAAATTTAATAAAATAATGAGGGAATTTGTGCAAATAAAGTATACAAGTTATTTGAAAACATCTTAATCATAAAAATAACAAGGTATGTAAATAAATTTAGATTTATATTATTATAAATTGTCACTATTTGATCAAGAAATAAAACATAGATTATTTTTCAATTTACTTTCAGAACGTCTGAATATATTCATTGTTTGCTTTTACAAAACTACTAAATACACTAACAATAATAGTAATGAAGAAGAATTGACCAGAAATAAAAGCATTAAGCAAAATACCAATTTATTCTATTTCTTATAATAAAAATAAATGAACAATTTGTACAGTATGCTAGTGAAAATCAATTTGTTAATAGTTGAATGATGTTCATAGTTATTTCTTTGCAAGTATATTTTTTAGAAATGCTTTTATCCAAAATATGAGTGTTACTGAGATCAACACCAAGTGGTAACAGTTTGTTTCATGTCTGTACACAATCTTCAGGTGTGTTTTGAGTGGTAACATAACTATTTATATATGCCAATTATGGGTAGAGAGTTCTGTTATTTCCAGTTATTGTATTACTGTAATTGCTGTTGGATAGGCAGGTTATATTTTAAATTATTCTTAATTTCCTTATTTTATTTATTTTCATTTTTTAAGAGGCGTGTGTGTAGTTATCTCATTTGTTTATTTAGTTTAAAGTGTTAGCTTTACTTAACGTATATTACATGAAATGCATTGCATATAGCACATATATATGAGTACATTACTTTAAAATCGAAAACTACAGATGCAGAAGGACGTGTACTTGTGTTTCATAGACTACACAAAGACATTTGACAAAGTATGCCACAATAGAGGTTGATAAAGATGCATGGCACCCTTGACATATTTGGAAAAGACATTAGAGTAATCAAGAATCTGTACTGGCAGCAAACTGCTTGCATATGAGCAGGAAATGAGTTCAGCAGATATACAAGGATAGAAAGATGTGTAAGACAAGGATGTTTCTTCTTACCAGATCTATTCAACCAATACAGTGAGACAATTCTGAGAGCTCTAGAAGTCCTGCCAGGATTTATCATTGGCAGCCACACTCTGTACAATATAAGATACATAGATGACACAGTGCTGATAGCAGACACTGAAAGAAAGCTACAAGATCTCCTAAAAAAGGTAACTAAAGAAAGGACTATATATAAACTACAAGAAAACTGAATGCATGGTCATCAGCAAAAAGAGGAGCCAAAAATATCAGCTATAGACCAGAGATACTAAAATTAAACAAGTACAGGGAAGTGTTCTAAAAGAGAACAGAAAGTGCAAATGCAGATTGGCATGGCCAAGAATGCATTCCAGAAGCTGAATAGAGTATTGAGAGACAGGCAAGTTTTGCTGGATTGTTATGTGATACCTGTCCTTCAGTGAATACTGGACAATCTCATCAAATATGAAGGAAAGACTTGAATAAACTGAAATGTGTTTCTACAGAATGATGCTGAGGATATTATGAAACAAACATGCGAGCAATGACAGTGTTTTGAAGAGGATTAACATGAAAAAAACTAATGCTTACCATTGGGAAAAGACAGCTGAAGTTTCTCAGACATGTAATGAGGAAGGAGGGCTTGGAGAATCTGATATTCACTGGACGGCTAAAGGGAAAGAGACAGGAAAGCAATGCATGGCATATTTGATGGGGTGGAGCAAATGGATGGCAGAGCAGTGTTTGGGAGGGGTAACACAAGAGAGAGTGTTTAGATATACAAGGGATAGGGAGATGTGGAAGGCTTTGATCGCCTACATCCTAGAGGGACACAGCACATAGAAGAAGGAATCTAAACTTATTTATAAATAGGACTTTGTATGTCTGTGTGTGTGTGTGTGTGTCCGTTACCTATAGACTCCGAAACGGCTGAACCGATTTTCTTGAAAATTTACAGTTGTACTATAAGCATCTGCGAGTGTTCTTAGCTAGGTATCTAGGTATCTCCGATAAATATTGAAAATCAATAATCGAAAAAATCGGGTTATAGAAGGAGTGGTCCAATTTTAATCAAATTTGATACACTCATAGACAGAGACATAAGAAACGATATTCAGAAGTTTCAAGGTTGCAGTTCTTACAATAGTGCAGAAAATCGATTATATATATATATATATATAAAAGGCAAGATGTTTGTGTGTGTGTCTGTTTATCTGCCTGTATGTCTGTATTTTTTTCAGCCCTTTTATTTTAGTTTTTGCTTTGAGTATGGCTCTAGGTAGGTATAATTGTAGTTCTTAGTCTCAGCCATGATACCATTTACTCAGAGGACTTATTTAGCCTT
Organism: Ascarosepion bandense; assembly: GCA_037127315.1. NCBI lineage: Eukaryota > Metazoa > Mollusca > Cephalopoda > Sepiida > Sepiidae > Ascarosepion > Ascarosepion bandense. The sequence goes on along the minus strand of JBBBDQ010002486.1, from coordinate 379,518 downwards.
CAAAATTCAGTTTACGATGAAAAAAAACTTATTTGATATCGATACCAGGAAATCAAAATTTGACTTACGTCCATTCATTTTTCTTTCAGTCTACGGTTTCGATTTAACTGGAAACAACTATTGCTTTTTAGTCTTTTGTGCTAACATCCAAAGAGTCTGAGCTCCAGGAGTATGGATTGGTTTTAAAGCTTCCATTATATCCAAGCAACGTCTGGCTATACTGCTAGTATTTTATAAAACATCACCAAGAAAAATGCAAATGTTTGCTATTCTCAAAGCAGATGAAATAATATAGTTTAGACAAAACCAACACGTTAAATTAAACATGTAAATAAAATACTCCCCTCCAAATTGGGAAAAAAATGTAAAGAAATAAAATAATAAATAATAAACAAATTACCAAAACTGAACAAATGCTCTCATGACATGAGCTAAGTAAATTTAATAATAATAATCAGTTGTGAATAATTAATGAATAAATACAAAATACCCTAAAGTACAAAAGTAAAATAATAGATAATACATTAAAAATTAACAAACAACTCCATAGAAAATAACCATATTCTGGCACATAATTATTTCTACTTAATAGCTATTAGAATAATTTTTTTAAAAAATCTTTCCTGCCTATCTGATTAAAATAACACAATAAACTATAAAAATAACAGAATTTGCTGCCCATAATGCCCCATTGAACAGCATATATAAAGTCATGCTACCATCCAACATGCAGATTGCATTCAAGCATGAAACAGACTGTCATGACCTGATTTACACACACTTTATCCCTTATATTGAGGTATTATATGAGTAAAATTATATTTTATAATATACATATTAATATATATATATTTTTTGTAGGGATTATTACAGTGGTTACACACAAGAGATAAATATCACCATGACAACAGATGATTTGATTAATGTTCTGGATAATTCTGACTATAAATGTAAGTAAATTGCTTTTTTAATCTGATGAATAAAAAGTTACACTCTTAGAATTTATCAATTTAATTCTATTTAATGTTGTTCTTTATAAGTTAGTTTTGAAATGTAAGAGTGAATTGATTCAGAGTTTAGTATACCATTTGATCTTTAAATTTAAATTTATATATAAATAATAATATATATAATATTTTCCTTCAAAAACTATTCCCCATATTTGCTTTCAAGAATACTTTTTCTTTTAAACAGTTTCAAGATAACATTGTATTATACCTACTATGTGTAAATGTATTTCAAATTACTTCCAGAAAACATTTTTATTATTTTTCATCATGTACAGAGGAGTTTTTTTAAAAAAGGATTGCAAAAAATAATTAAAATTTGTTATAAGTTTCAAGTTTAACAGAAATTACATCATATGATCCTTATAAAATTATTTGATTACTCATATGCATATTAATTAATTTTCTCTTTTTCTCATGACCAGATATATAGACACCTTTATTTTCAATCATGAGAAACTAAACAGTTTATGAATATTGTAGAAATAAAAACTTTTATTAACGATTTTGACTCTTTCAGATACCAAATTAACTAGACAATATATCTTCTCTTGGAAAACATCTAACTAGGCTGCATTAAAAAAGCAAAGTAAATTCTCTTTGAAGACAATTTTCTAGACATTTTCATTATGTCAGAAGCCAAAATTTTAATCTTATAGAATGGATATATATTTTTCTGAATTTTCACCAGAAGCTTTAAATGCTCAATGCTCCAACATTATAACTGAAATTTAACCATAATAGTGCAGGCAATAAAAATAAAAGTCTGGCTAGGCAATCTCTAGAATCATATTTGTCTACTGTTTAAAAATTAATCAAATGAAGGCTCATCTATAAAACATGACCATCTACTAAAATTCCCAGGTTCTGTCTAGTATTTCAATTGTTCACTGCTTTATTTGCAGGTGGCTTTTTTCCCTTTTTTTGGTGTACTCTCAATTTTCCACCTCATTGTTTAAAAACGCATAAAAACCGGAAAAAGATTTTATCATTTTTTTTTTACCTTCTTTGAATACAATTATACAGTTCAGAGGTGAAATTTAAATTTTCTATTTAATTTTCATTATTACTTTTTTAAATTATACTCAGTAAAATATCTCTAATTATTTACTATTTGTTGCATCATCTTTGTTACTCTTAACACAATGTTTTGGTCATTGTGCACACTAGCCTTCATTAGGTACTTGTTGATCTGATAAGTCTTTGACATATAGAAAACAGACCATGGCAATTTTCTGGTTCTCCTCTTTGACTGTTCTATTTTCTACCTTCAGGAACTGATACTATAATTGCAAAATCATGTTATTTTTAAGGGAATATTCAATGTTGATTGTCTCCTATTTGATTGTGTCTAGGTTGCCACATGATTTTTATATGCTGTTGCAATTGGTGATCAGTATGGCTAGTAGGGATTGAAGTATTGTTCAGGAAAGGTTGGCATGTGATACATGGATATCTTGAACACATTCTCTGTTAAAGTTATTAGTACATCCAGGAAGGCTAACTAATTATTGTTTTCTTATTCCATTGTGAATTGCATCAAAAATCTTACTGAGTTCACATGATCCAGCAGCTTCCTGATGAGGCTAAAGTATGAAGGTGTCATATCTCAGCTATATTGCAGCTGTTGTGCTATTCTTAAATTATTATCCTTGAATTATTCTTTGTATGTGTTTGCTATCACTGGTGACAATAGCAAACCCCTAGCCAAAAATGTCAACATTTTCACCAGGTTATCTACTGGGATGTTAGTACCATCTTCAAGGGAGTGTTCTAATTCCAATCAGTTTTGAACCACTGTTAGAGCCTCATCTATAAGAATTCTAAGGAACATGTTTTTTTATTGCAACAATAAAATAATATAAAAGAACTTGTGAGAAATTAGTAATCATTACATTACTTTCAGAAACATGAAAAATATAAACAAATATCTCTTGTTTCATATACTGTACACAGTTTTTATGTCGGTTTTCTCCATTTCTTAACACTGGAACAAAATCAACATTTTTAAATTTTCTTTATAGGTATCATCTCACACTCACACTATTTTGTATTAAGCATACTTTATATATATATATGAGAGAGAAAAAAACTCTTTTTGCAACATGTATCATTCCTTGAGGAGCTTCATCAAAGATTATATATATACATATATGTATTGAACAAAGTATACTTAGACAATAATACTTTATTTGAATATTTTATATTAAATAGAATAGACAATCTTTTTATACGTTTTTAAGCATCTTAACTTGGATGAAAACACAAAAGTATTTGATAAATTTAGAAGTAAAAAGCTGAGGACTTTTGATTCTCACTAGCCAATATCAAGGGGAAGAAAACCTTAGTCCCCAAATAACCAATATGGTCTCTGCCTAATTGTCACTTTGAAATTTAAAATGTAGGATAGGGTTTCATGCATTATAATTTTTAATTAGTAAAACTTGATACCATCTGGTAACTATAATACTTCAGTTTAAATGCATTTTTTTAACACATGAACACCAAAATGAAAACTGGTTTCATCAATTGTGAGTTTTTTTTTTAATAAAAACAGCCATTAAGATTTATAACTGTTTTTTTTTTTTTTTTTTTTTTGCTGTTAGTGACAGAGAAGTGTATTGCCAACCAAAATCTGATTTGTTAGTTCTATTCAATAGAATGTATTTAAATGTTTGAGGCACAAGCACCAAATCCATATATTGGACATGCAGTCATTATTTTATTCTGTAGGTTAACCTTCCACCTTGCAAATCATAATCTGCATACAACACAATAAATTTAAATTACTTAACAATGTGCATAAGACAAATGCTTTTAAACAATAGTTGTGTAGTATATAACATTTACTGAAAAAAAAATTAAATCTTAGAAACCCTAAAAATAACATTAAAAAATTTAAAATTAAACAAAAATCTTCAGTGTTAGAACTGCAGTTTGATTTAGCCAATGATGAATCTTGTTTACCAATTTCTGTCTGCGATCAGTGGCAATTGTGTAACTCAGAAAGTGGTGGGGGCACTTAGCGGCTGAAATTTTTCTGAGGAGAAGGGGGCAAACTCAAACAGCAGATTCTCTTCAGTAGATTGAAGATAAATCTTATCAAAATCAGAAGCTGATCAGATTCATAAATTTTTTAAGTTAATAAAAGTGCCAACTGAGAAGCCAGCCAAAATTGGGGGGTGCTTGGCCTCCTTCTAGCTCCGCTGTAGAATTGTCACTGCCTGTGATTACTAAAAAGTTTTAAAAGTATTTGAATATGACATGTCTATTTAAGTCCAGATCTTGAAAATGACCAAAAATATAATTTAAAGTTCTCAGTTACAAAAGGTGCAAAATGATCAAATAATTATAAATCGGGAAACAGAATTTAAAAAATCCAGTTTAATATTCTTGGAAAATGTTTACATTCATTTCTTTCTGCACTCAGAGCAAAATATTTTATTGGCATTCTACAATAATTGGTAGAGAAGAGAGTAAGTTAGTGATCCTTAAGATAAGCCACTTTCTCATAACTAGACATGTGCAAAAATGGAAGAGAGACACTGAGAATTTTTTTTTTTTTAGATATGTGCTTTGTATGTATAATCTGGCCAGTTTCATTTAGATTCTTTTTTTCTTTTTGTTATTAGATATCCCACATTGTGAGAAGATTGACCAAGAACAGTGAAATATTATAAGAACCCAGATGCATATTTATTGTGGATGATCTAGTGATTAAAGCACTTTCTAAATGTTTTCATCTTAATAAATTATTTTCTCTTTTAATTAGAGTAGCATTTTTAAATATCTATATAAATATAGATTTATAACAAAAATGTGTTTGTACTGCTTTTTATTCACATTATTTTTTTTATCTGGATAGTTGATACTCATCTGATGCAATTATTATACTGGGATGCCAACATCACTAAAAAGATGGAACTCTATTGGAATGATGTTGACAAGATTAATTCATTCAAGTTTGTATCATTGACTTTTCTTTTCTTAATTATCATATATATCGTTATATACATTTACAATAAAATTGATATTAACCAACCAATGATGATAAACTTTTAATGAGAAATGTAAAATTAAATATAGATATAATGAAATATTCTGTTTAAATATCCACATAACATTTTTAATTGAATTATTACCATAACTTGGTATCTGAAATTTTAAAACGTGAGTTTGTTCATCATATTATAAACATATGAAAATAGTTATTGGTATATGTAAAGATTACTATTGGTAATAGAAAATATAGTCCAGAAAGAGAAACAAGATATTGAAAAAGTTAAGTGATATAAACAAAATATTGGAAAGTGTAAAAAAAAAAAAAGTTGAACAGAGCTCATAAAATAAGTACAAAAAGAAATTGTAAAACATTGACAGCATAAAAAAAGAAAAAAAATCACTATTATATGAAAAGGGATTTGAGAAAAATTAAAAGAAAATTGGTTTGACAAGCAAAAAAAAATATTTGAAGGATGGTTTTGCAAATAGAAATAGAAAAAATGCAGAATATTAAGAACATTAGTTGAAGACGTTGAGGATGTGCGTTGTGGTACAGTGGATATCGGCTCGGAATGAGAAACAGGCGAGCCAAGTTCGAATTCCAGTTGAATCCATTGCATTCACTTACGCGCAAATACCCTTGGGAAAGGTATTAATCTGTCTCTTCCTTCCAGTTATGGGTTAAATAGAAGGACAGATTGGGTTCTATAGCCTTGGTCGGCAACCTACTGCGGGATAATCTTCTGCCCAGTCAGTCATGTCTCTTTCGAGACATGATCGCCCAAGCGTGTATCACGTATGGCACTTTGACTGACTGGTTGAAGACATAAAAGCAGCTAACATCTTAAAGTAAATATCATGAATAGAAATGTGCAAGTTAGACAAAGTATATGAAAATGATTTTTCAACTGTAATTTTTATTAATAATGATTGTAGAGCTACATTGGATCAACCTTATGGTAATAGTCAACCAACTTAGAAAAACACTCGCAAGGTAGGTTAATATTGTAGGTATTAGTATATATTCTTTTAAAGTTAAAGATGGTACCAAAATAAATGCAGAGAATTATTATAAGGTTTTGGGTGAGACATTTTTTAAATTTTACAGGTCACAACCCAAGATGCTTTAAGCTAAACTGTATATTTATGCAAGACAATGCTCCTTCAAATTCTTAGAAGCTGACTATTGCCCACCTTGACTGAAATGGTTTCAAAGATACCAAATTGATTAAATGGTCTCTCTAGATATTAATTTAGTAGAAAACTAAAAGAAATATATATGAAAATGTAAAACTATTTGATCTCTGGAAAGCAGTAAAACTCTAAACAGTGTTGAGTTGGAACACTAGAAAAGTTAACAAAATCAATGAATGATAGACAGATTATAGAATATCAAGGAATTCATTAAATAAATAAATATAGAATAAAATTATTTATTCAGGTACATGCAGGCAATATATATGTCCTGGTTTGAGGGCTCTGTCCCAGTAATAAAGGCTATTGGTACTTTTCGTGTGTCAGCTCTGTAGCTTAAGGGGTTTTAGGATGTGAAAATACTTAACTATTAAAGAAAAGTGAACCTTTAATGAAAATTGAAAATGTCCTGGTTTGAGGTTTGGGAATTATGGTAATATTAGGTATATAGGATATTCTATTAATCAAAAATATTTTTGGGATTTAGTTTTTAAATAAAAGTATGTTACATTTAGTTACTTTGCATATTTGTACATGACACCCTCAAAAAGGTTATGGATATTTTTTAATAAGGATAGATAATCAGAGTTGAAATTTGACCAATGTATTGCTCATATGTGCATCTTGAAAATTTGGTTAATACCAATTTTATTGTGAAAACATTGATTTGCATAATAAAATCTGACAGTTTCTTTTGTTCTGATTTGTGACTTAAATAATTTTTTCTGATTAGTTTTTATCTTTACATTCTTTGTTGAATAACTTTCTTAAGTATATCTCAATTGTTAGCAATTAAATACCTATCTTTATATACATTAATTTAAAAAATTGGATATACATTGTTTTATTTAAAATTATATTTTAACCAGTATTTACCTTCAACTTCATTTGAGTGGTATTGAATGTAACCATTTATAAACTTTTCAAAACATAGACTGAGGGTCAGTTTGCCAGCCTAATTTTATATAATTTTTAATTAATTTATTTTTGTTATGTTTTAACATTTTAATATTGAGGTGTAGGAAAATTATTCTGGAGAAGTACCAAACATTTTTTATAAAAACTCAGCCGACATTAATTTCCCCTAGAAAAAATTTAAAAAGTGGATCACAAAAATCAAAAGAAAAAATATGTGGGAAGATCTTTCTAAAAAATTGAAAGAATATGAACATGCTAAAAGCCATCAACACTGCTTGTCTCAGTGGATAGAGCTGCATTTCTAATTGTTCACACATATATAAGATGATCCATTATTATACATGATTAGGTGTATTTTATATGTATGCTACTTTATGGAAATTGAGTTATAGTAGGCTGAGGGTTCCATATCATAGATTCAGGCAGAGAAAGCATGCATTGGTCTTGCATAGATTAATAATGTGATTTAAGTTTTACCTGCCAAGAAAACAGCTATAAATAGTGTACAAATGACACAAAGCCTTCTGTCTCAATGTGTATTCAAGCTAATAATAATAATAATAAATATATACATATATTCATTTAATTTATTACAGCTTCAGAGAAGATGTCATAGCAACATTTGTTGGTACAAATGGTGGTCTGACTATGGTCTATCCAGCAAGGTGAGTTTACTTGTACTATTAGAAAATAGAATATATATTCTTTTTTTTTAATAATTTTTTAATATAGAGTTTATTATATGATTTTATGCCAAAAAATAAAATTATTTACAATTAATATTTGTGTTATATTTAGTGAAAAAGATCGATACATAAAATGGCGGGATGTTTGGAAAGCTGATTATTATCAACGAGCTTTGCGTGTTGATGATTTTGTCTATATTGCACCTTATAGAAAAGGTATGTATTTTTCATTTATATAAATAATAATGATACTGATGTAAATTAATGGCTTTAAAAAAATATAATTAATAAATAAATTATTAGGCTTAACGTACATTCCAGTGTATTACTAGAAATATAATCTATCAGAAGTTTTTAAAAAAAATTAAGGTAAGGAAAATACTTTATTATATGAGGATGTAAACATATAATAAAAATTGAAAACTGCCCCTGCTTAGAAATTATGATAAACCTATATGTGATGTTCATAAAAACTATTTAAGTGACCTGTTTCAAAAAGTCATCACTGCTCTTAATTTATTTTCTATATTCTTCCAATATAAAACATTCTCTCTGTGTTTCTTCAGAATATGGGTGATCATGGCTCTCCACAACTTTTGCCTTTTGTAGCTATTAATAAGGTTTGTCTTCATCTTACCCTCTTTTCTGTCAACTCAAGCTCATTAGGGAGGTTATTTATGAATTTTCTCTGTCCCTCTTGCTTTCCCATGTCAAATTTTCCAGGCTTTCTTTCCTTATGTACCCTCAAAATCTCAACTACCTCTTTCTGATATTAAGCATAATGTTCAGTTCATGATATTCTTAGCAATATTCTGTAGAGCCACATTTCTGTTTTTTCAAGTCTCTTCTTCATCTAAAATCAGTTCCCATATGATCACTAAAGTTAAGCAACATCAAGCTTGGTTAAGATGGGTGATTGTTAGGTGCTGCAAGCTTAGATGGGCAGTTGGTGTAATAGATAATGGCTTTTTTTTTTTACAGTATGGTTCACCCTGTAGAAGGTAGAGGGTTACTTTAAAGGGTGGTTTATATGGATAGGAGAGGAAGATAACAGCTGATTCTAGATTCCATAGGGCTACATTTCATGGGAAGAAGCCTTTTGAGTAGAATTTACATCTTACCAATGGAATACAAAGGAAGTGTGGGTGATTTGCTACTATGTAAGTGGCAAGGTTAGTCCTAGCCATGAAGTTCAGACCTGATGGAACCAGGTGATATAGTTTGTTCAAGTTCTTTCCATGGTAGTAGTGATAGAGCAGTGAGAGACTCACTACATCCTGTCTGTGTGAAAAATATTTCTTCTCCAACAAGGCTCGGAGTCTATCAAGACTGGAAAGTGAGGTCAAGGCAGCTCTCACCCAGCACTCAATTTTCCACCTGATCTGGCTCTTATAAAGGTAGAGGATAGCATTAGAAGTCAGATAATTACTGGAGTGGTATCAGGAGCTGATCATTTAACCTGCATCTTTAGCAATGCATCATATATAGGGATTCCACTTGAGGATGGGTGCATGTCTGAGGATCAATATCCTCTTAATGCACAGCACCTCATCAAGGGGACATTTGTTCATCATGACTGGTCGTAGTTTGGGGTCTGATCAGCAGTGATGGAATGTAACCAGTTTGGTTTTGGAGTCATTGAATGTAACAAGCCAATTTTTTCTCTACTGGAAAGTTAAAGCAGAAGAGAAATCAGCTGCCATCAAGAATTTTAAAGGTTCACTTGTATATTATCATATCATCAGCATAGATTTTTACAAATGATTAGAGTATATTTTTAGGTAGATCATTTATGTAAATCAGAAAGAGGGTTGGTTTGAGATGTGACTGCTGGAGGACACCTGCATTTATAACCAGGGCCTCAGTTGATTGTCTGTTAATAACTATCTTTAGAGATCTACCTGTTAGGAAGAATTTTATAATAGAAAAACTCTTCCAGTGATTCCATAACTAGAGAGCTTGTGTAGTAAACCTTTGTGCCATACCATGTCGAAGGCCTTGAATATATCTAATGCTATGATCCTTGTAGTATGTATCTCCTCAAGTGCCTCACTAATTCTGTGTGTAATGGTAGTTAGTACATCAGCAGTGGATTGGGCTGATCAAAACCCATACTGCTTATCACACACGAGGTTGTTCATATCCAGGTACCAGGCAACCTTCTTGTTGATAATACCCACAAAAAGTTTGCTGATGATAATGAGGAGACTAATGGGCCTGTACTGGGAGGGGGGAATTAGTTGCCTGCATTCTTGAAGACCAGACACACACTTGCCATCTTCCATATTCTTAGGAAAGATTTCTCCTTCAAACAGCAGTTAAATAATTTTGCTAGAATAGGGTATAATTTTGGGTTGATATTCTTAATGACAACCACTAGAATTTTATATAGGCTAGTAGCTTTTTTAGGGGGTCAAGGTTTTTGATAAATCTAGAGACTTCTTTTTATGAAATGAATATATTACTGTACTTGTGCTCAGTGAGACATGGGAAATTGTGTAGAGGATGGCCTTTGTCATCTAACGTTGAGTTTGAGGCAAAAATTGAGGCAAAGTGTTTTGCCTTGTCTGACGAGAAGGATATGGCCTTGGGGCTATTTATAATAGTGAGCACAGCTGTTTCATCTCTGTTCATAATTTGGTTGGTTATTTACAACAAAAAATATAAAACATACATGGTATGATTACAGAATTGTAAATCTAAAAAATGTAAAATGTATATATCTATCTAAATTTATCTAAATCTAAACTTATTTATAAATGAAATTTTGTCTGTGTGTTTATGTGTCCGTTACCTATAGACTCCGAAATGGCTGAACTGATTTTCTTGAAAATTTACACAGTTGTACTATAAGCGTCTTCGAGTGTTCTTAGCTAGGTTTTGTGTTGAGGTACCCCTGATAAATATTGAAAATTGATAATCGAAAAATTCGGGTTATAGAAGGAGTGGTTCGATTTTAATCAAATTTGATACACTCATAGACAAAGACATAAGAAACAATATTCAGAAGTTTCAAGGTTGCAGTTCTTACAGTAGTGCAGAAAATCAATTATATATAAAAGGCAAGATGTTTGTGTGTGTTTCTGTTTGTCTGTATGTCCTTTATACAAATCCACAATTTTTATCTGATTCTCACCAAACTTCACACAAATATTCTTTAGGCTTCTGATCAGGTCATGGGTGACTTATTTTTTCCAATTTCTTTCCGATATTGGAACTCAATACCCCGATATCCAATCAGGTCTGATCAAGGTCAGGATTTCAGCCCTTTTATTGTGGTTCTTGCTGCAAAATCTACTCTAACTTGGTAAAATTATAGTTTTTAGACTTAAACATTAGTAGATCTTCTCAGACAACTAATTTTCCCTGATTTCGGAAATTGATACCAACGGTTTCGTTTTAACTGGAAACAACTATTGCTTTTTAGTCTTTCGTGTCAACGTCCAAAGAGTCTGCACTGCAGGACCATGGATTAGTTTAAGGCTTTCATTACACGCGAGCAGCGCCGGGCTATACTGCTAGTTGTAATATAATAAAATGACACAAGTGTAATAACATACTCTTTGTGAGGCTAATGTGGCTAAGACTATCAAAATACAATGTAGGCTTCTTTATTTGGGGTTGAGAATTTCATTTAATTTGGCTGTAGAATGAGTAAGAATGGGAGATCAAACAAGAGATATTTCTTCAACAAAGAACCATTTCATTAACACACATTTGACTTCATGGAAAGACTTAGTCGAAGGACTGACTGTATCTTCTTTTCTTTCACTCTTTGTTTTCATGGTTAAAACCATCTATGATTGATCCAATTATGTGCTTTACTCTCATTTAGCCATATATAATATGTACGTGTTCTTTTGAGCATACTACTGTGATCATGGCATCTTACTGAAGATATTGTGATATATCAAGGATTGATATATTGCAATATAAATTTATCAGAATGCTCAAAAACATTTTTATAGCTCAAGATGACAAGCAAACAACTTTGTGAATGCAAAAAAATATGAATTAAATAAGTTAGTGTGAGGGCTCAAAGAGAAAATGGACAAAATAATTTTAAAATTCAAGCACAAATAATAGATTATTACAAGAAAAACAAAATTGAAAAGATAGCCAAAAAATTAAGCAGAAGGTAGGAATTCTAGTGTTTAATTCTTTAAGTGAAGAAAGTTATTTATTTTTAACATTGACTTTTTTCATCCAATGGCTGTAGTATTAAAAGAAGAAACATTTTCTTTTTTCAATCTTTTTCACTTCATATGACAAACTTTAGTAGGTGTGGAAAAATGATATATAAATTTTTTCAGGAACAATTTTAGGGAAAACTATGACAAAGTTGAAAAAGTTTTTGTGTAATGCATTTTATCTTTTCAGACTGCATCAAACTAAAAATACTATATTGTCGCTTTCATTAAGATAGCTCATCCTCAACTATATCCATGCTTCCATCCTTTTATTCAGATTTTTTGATTCCAACATTTCAATTATCCAATGAGTGTGTGTTATAACTGCTATATCCTTGATTTCTAACAACTACTGTAAGAATGGAAATGTTATTCTTTACAGTAAATATTCCTCTTTATCTATGTGTTTTTGTGATACCAGTTTTCTTGGTATTTGATTTTAGGTTCCTTGGAAAACTCTACTGCCCCTCCAATAACTGTAGTTAGATCAATTAAAATTAAAGATAAAACTAAAACTGCTGGTAAGTAGATTTTCAAACTATCTATTTTTCATCACAATTTTCTTTTCATTATTTTTTACTTATTGGCTTCAAATTTTGAATTTAGTAAATAACCCTTTTTCAAAATGAATATAATTTTCATATCTTAACTTAAAAAATTAAATTTTATTCTTTAAAATTTTATTATACTTATTATATTTATATTCTGTATATGAAAAAATTAGTAAAATTTGTTACTTGAAAAATCTTTACCTTTACCTTTCAAAAGCATCTGAAGGAATGAGGATGAAGAACAAACAGGACTTTCCTTTTGTTAAATATTATCTCACCTTGTGAATAATTTTTGCACAGAAGTGTATAGGTGTTATGTAACAGCAAAAATATGAAAGCAGGCTAACAAAAGAAAATAAATATTGTTTCAAAAAGTTTAAGAATGCAGACATTGGGTGACAAACAAAATTTCCCAGTTCCGGAGATGTGGAGACAGAAATGTATTTATAGTAAAATAAATGTTATTGTATTGAAAGAATGTAATGGTGTTTTGTGTTTTGATAACTAGTGTAGCCAATGTTAGATAATGTAAACCTTGAAATTGTTAACATAAGCAATGTGCCTGAAACATATGTGCAAGACTGGAAGACAATTGAGTTGGTAGCAGTCAGTGTTGAGATCGGAAGACAGACTGGGAGTGGTACAGGGAAAACAGAGGATGAACACGGCCACTTGGCTGCTCCCTCGTAGACATGTGTGTTGAACCTACCTACTCCACAGTTAATGTCACCAAGAAGCAAATAAAAGATATGTTGTATACCTTTGGGATATGCGTTGTGGTGCAGTGGATATCGGCTCGGAACGAGAAATCGGGGAGCCGAGTTCAAATTCCAGTTGAATTCATTGCATCCACTTATGCGCAAATACCCTTGGGAAAGATATTAATCCGTCTCTTCCTTCCAGTTATGGGTTAAATAACAGGACAGATTGGGTTCTATAGCCTTAGTCGGCAACCAGTCTACCGCAGAAAGCAATGGCAACCTACTGCGGGATAATCTTCTGCCCAGTCAGTCATGTCTCTTTCGAGACATGATCACCCAAGCGTGTTTCGCGTATAGCACTTAACTGACTGACTGACTGTATACCTTTATTTATATATACATATTATTGTCATCATTTTATCAATGTGCAAAAGACAGTTGATTTTATCAGCAAGAAGAAAACAAATTTTGGGTTCAAATTTTAGTCATTCTCATCAAAAATGGGTATACAACACTTTAATATATAATTGTGTTTCAGAAAATAACATTGCCAATTAATCCAAACTTATATGTATTATTGAACTGTAAGTTACAAAATTATATAAACATACAATGTTTTATACAAAACATACAATTATTTTGGTATATTCTTTTGCTAATTATTTTTTGTTCATTTTTATTTTTTTAGCCAAGATTTTTATCTTATTTATATATTATCATTATATTATTATTTTATTTTATTTTAGTGATTGGTGTTACCATGAACCATAGCCGAATTATGGAAGAAATGTTGGCAGCAACAGATTCAGGAAATGTTCCCTATCATTGTCGTGATAGTGAAAATTTAATATGCTTCTTGTTAGATGATGGAGCCTTTGTTATATCAACTAATCAAGATGATAAATTGGGTGGAGTAAGTATTATTCCAACATTACTTGAGAGTAAGTTTAAATTGTCACTAAAAGTAATCCTGTTACTTATGCTGTTCATTGTTGCATAAGAGGAGGAAAAATAACTAAAACCTGCAGTTAACTTGATAAATCAAAATCTTTCTAGTCAAATGAACACCTGCATGTCCACATTTGTTTAGATAATACTTATGCACACACACACATTTATTAGAAAATGTTTTGCCTAAATATCTGTTGATTCAACGAAAAATTAAAGTATATTTTAACACATGCAATCACAAAAGGCATAAATTTGGTTTTGCATTACAAAAAATATGCTGTTTCTGGTAACACTTATTTTTTAATTTAATGGAAATTAATTTTTACTTTATGTAAACTAATTTTCTCATTTCTTCTTTTATTATATGAAGAGCATACACTTCCTCTCTTTGACATGTTACATGCAATGCAAATGCAGATTAGAATTTTCCAACATCTATCAATTCTTGACTTTGTTATATGCTCTGCTACAACTGCACAAAATGTCAAGATGTATCAACATGCAGATAACATTCCAAAATGCAACAGAAACCAGAAAAGGAACAGAGAATATACTATCATGCAAAATTTGGGGCAAACTATGTAAAATGATCATACACCTTTATTTTATTAAGAAGTTAAAATTGTTAGCTGTATGCTTTTATCACTAGTGTCTGTTAACCTTAAGGATTTGAAAATATGTTGTTGCATTTTTGTAGATATAGTGCTTTAAACAGTTTGAAACTGGAAATTGTTGGGGCAATGTAGGATTTGAGATTATAAAGTCATGATAATATGAAAACTTATAAGTAAGTTGTTTCACCTTATTAACATGAGTGTAAGGTACTTTAGCAAATCATAGTAATAGCTTCCTTTTTTACACTAAAATGAAGGCATCAATTTTTTTTATGCTAAAATCAATTTCTACTGAAACAAAGATAAAGATTGTGAGTTGAAAGGGAAGATGACTTAATGAGAGATAATCAAGTAACTGGGAATTTCCAGAAACAGTGTTCAAATGATAAAAAAAACATTTGCTACTTTTGGAAGTGCTTCAAGTAGAAAGAAAACTGGAAAATCACAAAAGTTAGACTAGATAGATGAAAGATAGATTGTGACACTCTGAGTAAACAATCCAAAAAATACAAACAAGTGAGGAGTGAATGCAGTCTTAACAGTAAGGTTTCAATTAGTACAGTATGCAGAGTATTATGAAAAAAATATTAGTTTACTACAGTCTAATCTTCTGCCAAACTATGAAACTGGGGATTTTTTTTCAGTATCAGTGTGTTTTTTTTCCACATAAAATGTGCAAAAAAAAAAATGCATGATGTTCAACTTTTGGAAGACTGACCAGCACAAAGTCCTGATCTTGATATAATGGAACCATTGTGATGGGAACTGAAGAAACAAGTAATTCAACAAAAAACCATGCAATTTCCAAGAGCTTTGGGATTACTTCCAAGAAAAATGAAAAAAAATTTCCAAAGAGAAAGTCTGTACCTTAATTTACCAATGTGGCCCAAACATTTTGCACACTAGTGTACAACTACCAAAAAGTGATAAAAACAAAAATGAATAGTAATTTAAAAAATAGACAAATGAGAAAATACTTTTGTAAAAAACATGCTTATACTATATTCAGCTTAAATGCGGAACTCGATACCTCACAAGTTTATTCGCCTGAAGAGACTCAATTTTAGACTCGAAACACGTGTAGTGTCACAAATACCATTATGGACACTTAGTCTGTTATAACATGTATAATAACAACAACAGTAAATATACATTTCAAACAAAACGTTCATAGCCTCTCACACTTTTTATTCTCTCTCTCTCTCTCTCTCTATATATATATATATATATATATATTAAGCTGTATTTAGGAAGCAAGAATTATTTCAAACATCTTTTGTTGAATAACATAGATTACATAAGTTCTCTCTATCCAGTAACTTTGAAAAAGTTAAAAAGCTTGGATAGACAGAAGTTGTCTATATTTAAAAAAAAAAAACTTGCTTTAAATATATATTTATATGGGTTGAGCACAAAGTCTTAGTTTATATATTATGAAAATAGTGTAACATATCATCATGAATTATTTTAAATGTTTTTACACCAAAAAAAAAAAATGAAAAAATTATTAGCGTAAAAATTATATATTTATAATGGTTCTGTTTTATTTTAGGACGAATTAGTTATGCTTTCCAAAATTTATATTCATTTTAGCCAGATCAATCTTTATAAAATCATTAAGAGTCCTAATTTTATATTTTTAAAATGATGTATTTATTATTTTATTCCCCCTTAATCTTAGTATCCACATAGCTAAAATACTTTAATAATGTAAAACATATTGTCATTTTATATATTTATCAATCATGCAATCTGATCTCATCTACATCATTTATGGTAACACCTAAAGCACATGACTTGTGTTACCATAACAATGAGGCTAGTTATGTTACTACATTGCTTTTTATTTATTTCATTTTGTATTAACTTTCTTTAGATATTTATATAACTTTCATTTATTTACACAATTCTAAACATAAAGAACTACAGTAAATATGCCACTATTTTCTAAAAAATGTCATCTCAAAAAATTAAAATATATGTAGTTTTTTTTTATGACTAGATTACTACTTAATTTCTTTTGCTTTCACTTCTTTCCTCCTTCATTATAACTTTCTATAAATCAATCTTTTCCATTTTCTTTTTCACTTTTACAATATTTCTCAATTTCTTTCTTATATTTTCTCCCCACTTTTACTTGAGTGATTTGAAGATTTGGCCGAAACATCATGAATATGGCAACAAAGATGAGGACAGCAGTCAAAACAATGTGAATAATTACAATACCAGAAATACTCAGAAATATAGACAAATATTGATGTTTCTGTATAACTCAACTCGCCAACATGACTGGCATTAACATCTCAAACCGTATTGGTGGAAATTGTGACATAAAACTTGATAATTATACATTAATGAATGTTTTTTGTTTAGTTTAATATTCAGAAAGTATTGTACAGAAACAAAAGAATACAGAACAATAAAAAGCTTCTGATAGTTCATAAGTACAAAGTAATTAACTATTGTCATCATATTTTGATGATATAAATAAACTAATTACTTACAAGCATAGTATCCATAAAAAATGATGAGATAGTTTATATACTTTGATTCTAAGCAGAAATGCTAATCCACTTGTAAATAACTCCATTAGTTTGGATGACAACTAGGTGAGTCAAATAACAGTATGATAATTAACCAACAATGGATATATCTTTTACAAAATAATAATTGTTGTAATATTTTCATGTTATACTGTTAATATTTTACTAATTTGTGAGAAACTAGACAAATACCAGGGATTCTGGAATAGTAATGCTTCTCATTTATTCAACTACAACAGATAGTGGAAGAACATGTTTTCAGTAACAAAACACATCATTATTAATGAAAAATTTTTAGTGATGAACAAGTGCTTTTTATTTTGTGGGTTGACACCTGTGCAGAACTGTGTGGAACATGGCTTGTCATGCATACATTGCTGCCATCACTGCTGAAATCTACTGCCTAACTGTGCTCACATCCATTGTTTAGTCTCTGTAAATATCAAGCAAATATTGACAAATATAAGTCATTCAAATTTTCCCACACAGAGCAATACAATGATACAACTGTTTTTCATATACACTTTCATGTCTAATGTCATTTTATCAAACTGCTATTTGAAACAAAACCCAAAATGTGATGGATTATTGGCAGGGCACTAATATTCTGTCTCTGACATTGTGGAGGGCCAACATAATAAAGTAAAAGGAATCATAACTTTCAGATCAGTCATTATATATTTTAATAACCCATGCACTTTCTTAACTCACTCAATTATTTTTCTTCCTTAGGTTGGACAGTTTCTGGGTAATTTTGACCGAGGCTTAATGTTTGGTCTACTAAACAACTCAGTCTACATGAAGTAAGATTTTGCTGTATATCATGAGCTTATTGTTTTTTAATTGTTTAATCAATAAATTATTCTGTGCTTATATTTTTAAAAATGCTTTTATCTCCTACTTTGATGTTTCATATTGTAAAAAAAATCTTGCAAAATTTCTTAACAAACATACATATATTTCTTTTTACCCTCTGTTATTTTGTAAAATATAATTTTAGATTAGAGAACATAATATGATTTTATCAGATATAGTAGATGTTGAACTTTTTAAAAATCTGAAGTTTTATATAAACACATACATATGAGAGATATTTTCATCTAAATAACTTTTTCACATCATATATATAAAAGTTTAAGAAATTACTTTTCTGGAAATTCATAACAATTCTTTCCTCCTAATTCCAAATTGTTAACCAATTAAGATTCTTCACTTCTGGATCACTATCATGGTCAATGCAGCACTGCAATTAGTGCTGTAAACCAACTAGCAGGGAGAAGTCATGAGGAATTTGAGAAGAGATCTTCTTTTTGTTCCTTTAGGATGTAGGCGATCATGGCCCTCCACATCTTCCTGTTCCTTGTAGCTTTTAATAAGTTTTGTCTTTCTGTTATTTTTCCCAAACCCTGTTCTCCTATCCGCTTGCATCAAGTATGTCACACACTGCTTTCCCTATATCCACCCAGTGTGTATCAAATTTTCCAAGCCCTCCTTCCTCATTACATGTACCAGAAATTTAAACTGCCTCTTCCTCATGTTAAGTATATGTTTCCTTCTAGTTTCCATTCTCTCCAAAATCTTGTTGTTTCTCACATTTGCCTATGGTATCCTCAGCATCCTTCTGTAAAACCACATTTTTGTTGCTTCATCTTTGAAGAGATTGTTCAGCATTCACTGCTGTACAGAAAGACAGATATTACATAACAGTTCAGTACTCTTTTCTTTGTTTTCATATACTCTGCTTAGCATTTGAAATGTGTCATTGGCCATCCCAATACTTTTCATCTTCTTTTAGAATACTTCTCAGGTATTTAAATTTCTGTACCTGCTTTATTTTAGCATCCCTGACCTGTAATTGACATTTTGGGCTCCTCTTTTTACTGATGACCTTGCATTTAGTTTTCGTGTAGCTTATGCTTAGTACTTTTTTCTCACTTTCCTTCACTATTTTCTGTAGAAGGTTTTAGTTTCCTTCCCATGTCAGAGAAGACATATCCTTGTCTTACACCCCTTTCTAATTTTGTATATATCTGCTGAACTCATTTCTTGTCATGCAGATGGCTTTCTACCAGTATAGATTCCTGCTTATTCTAATGTCTTAGAATATGTCAAAGATGCTGAGCAATTCTAACAGATCTTTGTGACATACTTTGTTGTCTATAAAAACACAGGTATACATCCTTCTGCATTTGTATTGCTTTTCTGATAAGATTCTGAGCATAAATATTGCATTCCTTGTTCCAGTGTCTTTGACAAACATACACTGCTCTTTTTCTATTTCTGGCCTGATTCAGCTGTATGCTCTATTAATCAGAATTCAGATGATGAGTTTGTTATGTGACTCATTAAGCTGATTGTTTTGTGAAGTTCATATTCATTTGCACCTGATTTCTGAGGCAGTGCTATGAAAATGGATCTGCTTAGGTCTTCCATTATATCACTGCCGTTGCAGATTTAATTTATTATTTCTGTAATCTTGTCTATGCCAAAAGACTGTCAGCATCTCTATTACAATTCTGTCTGGCCCTGCTGATTTCTTTCTTTTCATTTTGGCCACTTCAGTTTCCATTTTTGGTTTTTTAATATTTCCAGCTAGTTAGTATTTCTATTGTTCTCTTTTGTAGTGAAAGTGATCTCTGATATATTTGCCCCATCACTGAAGTATTTTTCTTTCTCTAATATGAGTATTTTGTCTTTGAATTTTATGCATTCTGTTAATGTCTTTTGTCTTGCTAGTTTTCTTATTTTTTTATGCATATCTCTTTTATTTGCAATACTCCATCCTGTTTCTGCACATTTTTTCGTTGAGCCATTCTTTTTTAGCCTGTATGCATTTGCTCCTTATTTCCTTGTGTAGTTCCATATCTTGTCAAGTATTAGCTATTGGCTGTGGTCATTTGCTGGTGCACTATTGGACCCATTTTTTTCCACATTTGTTGCAGGCTTCTAGTTCAAAGTTGCCAACTTCCCTCTCATTGCCTACTTTGACATTCAGGTCTCCCAAAATAATCATAGTTTCATGTGATTTACACTGACCCTTGGCATTGTCTGGTATGGCATAGAAAGATTTGATTTCTTCTGCTGTCAGTGCATGCATGACTATAACAGATATTATGTTGACGGACTTTCCTCTCAGTTTAACTACAAGAATTCTTTCAGATCACTGGTAGTATCCCAGAATGTATTCCTTCGTGTCTTCAGTATCAGTCCAACAACTTTTTCATTTTTCTCTTCATCTGCATATATAATTCTGTGGTTGTCACTGACAAAATCTCTGTTGTTCGTCCACCTAGTTTCACATATACCTAAAATGTTGATGTTTAACCTACTCCTCTCCTATTTTAGCCACAGTTGACAATGTTTTGATGTTCCATATCCTCAGAGTTGTTTTTTGTTAGATGTGAAAAGTTGCTGGATAATGGTCCAGTGACATATGTTGCTCATGTCTCTTTTTTCCAGGCAAGGAATCAGTTCTGAGGAATTTTATCCCCTTTACGCTGTTTATGCTAATAGTGGCTGGATGTCGGTCAGGTGACATCTGTTGCACATGTCCCTCCTTACTGGGTGAGGAGTTAATTCCTTAGATTTAACCCTTTTTATGCCATTAGGTTTCATATTTTGATTGTTTATTGCCATGATGTTTCTTGGGATTAATAATGGAGTGGTTTCCTGTTGCCTTCTCCATGACAGTGCCTCAAGTTAGCTAGCTGTTGACTCATTGAGGGTTCTTCTGCCCTTTGGTAGGTCTTAATTTTCATCCTACTGAAGTGGGTTTTTAGCAACTCATTTCAATTGAACATGGAGTGGGTAGCTGGTTTAGTTGCTGATACTTTGATGGTGAAATCCACCCCTACTTATATATATATATATATATATATATATATATATATATATAAAACAGCCAGAGTGGCCATTAGAAGTGAACAGTAATCTAGTCAGAGGAGTTAACTCATAGTCATTTGGACTCTTACCTCTGGTCTGGAGCAACTACTACTCTTTTGTGTCTACAACTCTAACTGAAATTGTGATGGTCCCCTAGATTTATGGGAACACATTTCTTTCAGGTATCAAGTTGCAAAAGCAATTTTGCATATGTATATAACAATAGGACTAGAGGAAGTCTTGATCACCTAAATAATCAAAACAGTATTGAGGGATAGTATTGAAAAATAATGTAATTTGTTTACTGAATTTTTCTTCTGAGCATGGCTATCTAGTTTAGTGCATCTGTCATTTTTCCAGTGATGAATTAGAGTGAGGGTGTCAGCACTACTTGTTTTACATAGTGTTAATCACTTAAATTATGAGTTCAAATGCAGAAAATTTTAAGGGCTAATTCAATTTATTCTAATTAAATGCTTTTGTAATTAATTCTTTTAACTTTATCCTTTACTACATACATAAATTATAATTCATATCAATTTTTCTTCCTATCTTAGATATTTTTTAATAGGAAGTATTTTATTGACATTATTTAGACATTTCAGATTTTATTAAGGATTTTAAAAATATCAGCTGTTACCATTGATTTATTGTTTAAATTTAATTAATCATATTTTGCATTATTTAAATGTTTATAATGCAAAATTACAAGGGAGCACTAAAATACATGAAAACACTGAGAAATAATTAAATGTCTTTAGTGAGAAACTAAAATTGACATTTTACATCTAGCTTGTATTAATTACCTTATTTTATTATTTCACCCATTTAGGCATGAAATTTCAGATTATCAAGCAACTTGCCAAAGAGAAGCTAAAAAATCAACAGGAGGCTTAAGAAGTATAAGAGTGGTAAGCCTTTTCTTTTTTTTATATGTAGGAAGGCTTATGTTATTATTTCATGAAATGTAAATACCAAATAATTCTTATAAAAACTTCTTTTTAATAAAGATTTTGTAGATTTTTATTTTAACTTCTTGCACTCAACAAGAATACCAGATTCAACAGAAAAAGAATATTATAAATTTATAAATGCAGTGTGGTATTAGCATTTATAAGACAAAGTCTGCCTCAAAATTTATTTAAAAAATTACAATTATTTCTTAGACCAAGTTATCAGTCAGCACTGATTGACAGATACTGTTTTCACACTGTAAGATACTCTACCCTACTGACAGTTGTTGCTTTGGTCTTCCTCCTCCTCCACCTCCTGCTATGTCTCTTTAAGGTGTGAGCAATCTTGCTCTCAACAACCTCCTCCTCTTTATCTGTAAACTGTATATTTATTGTTTCTGAGAAAGATAATGTACTGATTTCTTATTGCCTTCTCTATTGTTTTGAATTCAGAATTTTTCTTCTTCTATACTGGTTGCCAACCAAGACTAGAAATCCTAGTTTGCCCTGTTATTTAACCTATAAGTGGTTTGGGAACACAAACTTTCTCATTTTATTTTAAATTTGAATTGCCAATTTCATTTTCTGCACTGTTGGCCACTGCACCCTTTTCCAAAAATGAATGTCTGTTAATCAAATTATCAATGACCAATTAAGTACATAATTATTAATACTGTGTACTATTAAAATGTGTACATTTTTCTCTATATAAAATAAGCATTTAATAATTGTTCTTTCACATACAGATTGCCTACTGAAATTCAGTTATTTAAATATTGACAATTTAAAAAAAATAATTTTGATTATAGTTGATTGAATCCATTGTAATCAACTCATTTCAAGCATCAATACATAGCATCCTTTACTTCTGGAGGCTTAATTCAAACCTTATCATTCCACTGGGAGTAATGATTTTTAGTTTAAGTTTGCAGTAGTTCTTTGTTGCAGTTGGTTTAAGAAATTTTTGCTTTGTACATTTGGAATAACTAACTTATTTAATAATATCAGATTTATTTATTTTATTTCATTTAAACTTGCTATATTATTGTATGCTTTCATTACAAAAACATTTTTATGTGCAAAATTCAATAAAATAATGTAATTTTTAAAATTTGAACTTGTTACTTGGAAGTTAGCATTCTTCACTTAAAGTTAATTTAATATTCTATGAAATTTTTATTTATAAAAGCAAATACATTAATTATGCTCTTATTCTCTTGATTTTTTCTTTCAATTTCTTAAGCTGATTACAGCAGCAAACTAATGCAAACCCAAACTGAAACTAAAAATCTTTGCTCTCATTGGAACAAGAAGATTGAGATAGACCTTCAGTTCTAGGTGTAAGTTGCTCTATGACTTGGCCTTATATAAAGAACACCATACATAAAATCTTTTGAAATATTGAAGGTATTTGTATTCTTTTTAAAAATTAATGATTTTTGTCTAATTTCAGCCTTCAGTGAATTTGATTTATGATATATTAAGTTTGAAATGGTGGGTTAATAAAGTCGCATGGTAAGTTTAAAATGTACATAAATTTGATTTTTTTAAATACATTATTTTCATTCATCATAGATTTTGAAAAAACAAATAGTTACTTGCTATTTTAAAGGTATAGTTTATATTTCATTCATCAATCTAGCTGAATGCATTTGGACTATAAAATTAACATATTTTCACCAAATTTTAATTCTGTCAGTCATTATCACATAACTGAGGGATAATTAGAGCTGTGACTACCAAATTACTAATGGGACACTGCAGCATGTTTTTAGCATATTAGTTTTTGAAAATTTAAAAACTTTTAAAGTTTTTAGCAGGGTGTTCAATTTATTCTCATTTCATCTTCAACCTTAGTTGGATATTTTTGCCTTTCTGTTTTAGATCAGTGATTGCAACTCTTCTTCAAATCATGTGGTTCTCAGATTGTTAAAGCATTGTTAAAAATTGATCATCTGCATAGCCACAATGCTCATCATACCATAACATCAGTATGTTAATGCATGCCACATGAACTACTGAACACCCACAAGATATATGCAATATTTATTTTTTTGTTAATGTTAGATCTAGACTGATGCAAAGGAGTCATGCATATCTTTCCAAGATGGCCTTTTTTGCTGCCCTTGACTGGTCCCCATTTACCCAACACTACAGATGCACACTTTACAAATGCTGTCTTTCAGTAGCCTCTCCACACCCTTCTTGATAAAGTGCCAATAATATTGCACTTGTATATAATTAATATAGATTTGTGCAGGCGTTAGACGTTTAAAAAAAAGTGTGTCTGTGTTTTTCTTCTTTTTTTTTAATCTGGTCTTGAAAGATTATAGATTTGAGTCTCCAGATTTTTCCTGAGTTCATACATTCTTTATATTAGTATTGTATAAAAGGCTGCATTTTTTCAGTGGCAGATCATATTGTAATATCAATTCTCTGGCATCCTTTATCAGTGAGAAAAGAGGGCAATTTCTCAAAAC
This sequence comes from Ascarosepion bandense, assembly GCA_037127315.1. Taxonomy (NCBI): domain Eukaryota; kingdom Metazoa; phylum Mollusca; class Cephalopoda; order Sepiida; family Sepiidae; genus Ascarosepion; species Ascarosepion bandense. The sequence continues at coordinate 354,846 of JBBBDQ010002486.1, read as the reverse complement.
AGCGTGTGTCTCAAACTTCAATGAGCTTTCTCATAAACCAATCAACATCTTTATTCCATGATTTAATGGTTACATCATAAAACATCATTAGAATGTTCTTATTTCTATGCTTTAGCTGATTTACTAAACACCCCTTAGATGTGGCACAAGGCCGAAGTTATGGGATATCCAGTGAGGATTGAACTCACTACTTAGTTGTAATAGATTCTAGTTAGACAAGCATGCTAACCATTCCTATGCTTTAGTACTTACTTTCTTTTTCTTCATCTCTTCCCTGACATATGTATTTACATTTTTCTTTATTTGATTATTGTTTCTTTCTGTACTTATTAATTTTCATAATCATGAACCTGTTATGGTTTATAAAATGGCGACTGTTCTAAAAATAGAAAAAGGTAGACACACTGATGCCAAGAATTCAAAATTGGGCGGCAAAATAAGGAACCGTTCCTTTTGGTAGGAGTAAGAGTAGGAGTAAGAAGTAGGAGTTAAGGACAGTAGTTTTGTGTAGGAGATTTGAAAAGAGGAAGACGCTAGAGTTGACGACTAGAGTCCAGAAGGAATAGGCTCGTTTACTACTAGCATCCCACAGTGAAGAGAATTTAGCTAGTCTGCTCCTGTATCCACACAAAATTTAAAGGTTGTAACTTGATGTAAAAACCTAAAGTTTTATACCAAAAATAAACATCATTAATTCAAGTTTGTGTTATCTTCTAATTATACCAACACAAAGCAACACAACAGTGGTGACCACGACATACGAACAGAAAACAATGTCATATACAAAATATATATATATATACACATATAAAAGGATAAATGGAGCAGACAGGAGAGGAAATGACTCATCAAGTCAATATCAAGGCACCGGAATTCATGGAAACTGCTGTAAATGGATGTTTTACGATATTAGAAGCCGGTTTCATTTGCAAAATGTGACAGCGTCGAAAACAAAGTTTTATACAGTAATATCATCGTTACCAGCTGAAGAAGTGGGTAAACTACCAAATGCTACCCTTGCATCACAAGACTACAAGGAATTAAAACGGACTCTGATAGAAGCTTACGAACAAACAAAACCGGAGCTTCTAGAAAAATTAATGTTGGCTATGACTATTTCAGGACGACTGTCGACATATTTGCACGAAATGCTATCCATAGCTAAATGGATAGGTATTAGTGACGACATTGTGAGACACAAATTCCTGCAGGCATTACCGTCAACAATAGCTCCAGTAATAGCCTCGCAAAAAGATTTAAACCATACCCAACTTGGCAGGTTAGCAGATGAACTGATGCCATTATTGAATAACGATAAGGCATTTGTTGTTCAGCGACCCTTATCTACTAAGAATAACTCACAAACAAATTATAAAGGAAAATACAGTCAAGACACTTCAGTGCCACTAAATGTCAGGCCGTATCGGAATAACCCACGGACAAAAATTTGCAGAGCACATATTTATTTCGCCAATGAAGCAAGAACATGTAAACCTTGGTGTAAATGGCCCCAAAAGAACAATCTACAAATGTTGCCTAGTTCCCGACCAGCAACACCTATGGGAAGTGATTCGGAAATCTAATAGGGTGAACAAGTTCAGTCCCATGAGGTTCGCCGCTATTAGAAATTACAGCAAAATTAGGGGCTACCAAATTAAAATTTATTGTAGATACTGGCGCAAGCATCTCAATATTACTAACTTCTGCAGTAAATAGTATTACATTAAAACCGACTCCCATATCACCATCCACTGCAAATGGGGAGAAAATAAAATGCTACGAACAAGCGAGTTTGGAAATTGGAATACCCAGTTTAAGGAGATCTTTTACTTGGACATTCGTGATCGCTGATATCACCAATCCACTCCTTGGACTGGATTTCCTCAACAAGTTTGATCTAATAGTAGACTGCAGTAACTAAATCATTTACGATTTTACAACAACCCAGAGAAAGAATTTAAAAATATCTGCATCAGCAGTGAATTTAGTCGTAAATGAAACAGAGCTCCTGTCATTCATACGGAACATGATTAAAGAAAAATATCCGAACCTAATCACACCACATAAGAACAGTAACAAAAAACATTGCTACGTTTACCACAGAACTGACACAGGAAGCCATACACCAGTATTTGCAAAACCCAGGCGGCTTAATGTAGAAAAACTGGAAGCCACGCATAGCGAATTTAAAACCATACAAAAAGACAGAGTGATCTCCTTTTCCAAAAGCAAGTGGTCTAGCCCACTACATATAGTATCTAAACAAAGTGGAGGATTTAGATGTTGTGGAGACTATCGTTCTCTCAATAGCATAACCAAGACTGACAGGTATCCTATACCAAATTTAAACTCTTTTTCTGCAAAACTTGCAAACAAACGACGATTCTCCAAAATCGATTTGATTTCAGCCTACCACCAAATTAAAATGCATCCGGATGATGTAGCAAAAACTGCTCTCACCACCCCATTTGGTCTTTATGAATATAATTATATGCCGTTTGGATTAAAAAATGCATCAGCTACATTTCAACAATATATGGACAAAATTTTTGAAGACATTGATTGTGTTTTTATATATATTGATGACATTTTAATTTTCACCAATGATGAGATTTCTCATAAAAAAGACATTGAAACTGTTTTTAATATTTTAAATGAACACAATTTAAAAATTTCAGCCACAAAATCTGTTTTCAATGTGACTTCCCTAGATTTCTTAGCCTTTCATATTAGCGTAGATGGCATTAAAACTACAACTAGTAAAATAGAAGAATTAAAATTTTTTCCTTACCCTAAGGACACAAAAGGGCTACACAGATTTCTTGGAATGGTAGGATTTTACAGAAAATTAATACCAAAATTTTCAGAGATAGTCTTACCCCTATCTGAGAGAATGAGGTTATCCCCTAAAGGCTTGTTTACATTAGATGAATCTGAATGACAATCTTTCAATTCTGTAATTAAGGAACTTAATGATACATCCTCATTAGCTCACCCTGAACCTAACTGTACAAATTATCAATTAGTCACTGACAGTAGTAATTATGCTGTCGATGCGGTATTGCACCAAATGGTGGAAGGAAATCCAATACCGATTGGATTTTTCTCTAAAAAATTAACACAAACACAAATGAGATATTCTACATTCGATCGCGAACTTTTAGCAGCTTATTTGTCAGTGCTGCACTTCTGTCACCTCATAGAAGGTTGCCAAGTGCTACTTTTAACTGACCATAAGCCATTGTGTGGTGCATTTTATAGTTTAAACCCCGCTAAATCAGACAGACAACAACAACAAATTTATTTCAGATATTGAACATGTAAAAGGTAGTCAGAATATAGTTGCTGATTTTCTCTCCTGACCAACTCTTGCTGTACAAATATATGTGTGTGATTTACCTGCACTTGCAGAAGCACAGGCATCTGATACAGAAATTCAATCTTTTCAGGACTTAAAAATTCACCATACCTGGAGATAACCAATTTACATGGTGTGACTTATCAACGTCTTACCCCAGACCTTTTGTTCCATCTAAATTGCGGGAGTCCATATTCTATAGTATCCATTCCATAAATCACCCTGGCATTAAATCATCCATTAAGATGATTAAAGCTAGATATTACTGGTTGAACATGGATAAATCAATCAAAGACTTTTGTGCATTATGCACAGCCTGCCAATAAGCAAAAGTCTACAAACATACAAAATCACCTATACAGACATTAGAAATACCATCAGCTAGATTTCACACAGTCCACATAGATATAGTAGGACCACTCCCACCATAAAAAAGACCAAATAGCAGTTACATCAGCCCGTATAGATATATCCTCACATGTACTGACCGCACAACTCGTTGGGTAGAAGCACAACCCATCAGCGAAATCACTGCAGCTAGTGTAGCTGAGGATTTTATAACACGTGGGTCACACATTGGGGTGTCCCGCTGCATGTTATAACCGACAGAGGCCGACAATTTGAAAGTGAGTTGTTTAGTGAAGTAGCAAAAATAATTGGTTTTTATAGACTACGTACAACAGCTTATCATCCTCAATGTAATGGTTTGATTGAGAGAATGCACAGGACCATTAAAACTGCTATTATAGCACAAAAAGAGTCCTGGCTCTCAGATCTTCCAATAGTACTTCTTGGGATTCACAGTATGCCCAATAGCTCTGATTTTTCTCCTTTTTATGCTGTTACAGGCACACAATGTTTGCTACCACTGCTACTAATAGATAGCACAAGCGAGGAAGCTATAACTCAAAAGTTCACAAGAGATTTACATAAAACCATGTCACAAATTGATGTGAGAGACTTCGCCAAAAGAGTTAATAAGTCCGCAAAATCTTATGTCCCAGAAAAACTTCAAACTTGTGATAAAGTTTGGATTAGAGTGGATCATGTTCAAAGACCATTGGAGGCACCCTATTCAGGTCTCTACACAGTTCTTTCAGCAAACGCGTAAATATTTTCTGGTTAAATGAAATAATGATATGAATACTCAAGTTTCTGTGGACAGGATGAAACCATATATAGAAGTACAAAAACAAATAGTAGAGAAACAAGTAGAAGAAGAGATGAATAAAAACAAAACGCTTAGTGATTCAGAACAAGAAATAGATACAAGAAATAAAAAAGAAATTCTCCCATGATAAATACAAAATCTCGTTCAGGTTGAAAAGTTTCCTGGAAGAAATATAACAAGTACTATTATTATTAGTAGACTCCGTTCCAAAGGGGGAACTTCTGTTATGGTTTATAAAATGGTGAGTGTTCTAAAAATAGAAAAAGGTAGATACACTGACGCCAAGAATTCAAAATTGGGTGGCAAAATAAGGAACCGTTCCTTTTGGTAGGAGTAAGAAGTAGGAGTTAAGGACAGTAGTTTTGTGTAGGAGATTTGAAAAGAGGAAGAGGCTAGTCAGTTGACCACTAGAGTCCAGAAGGGATAGGCTCATTTACTACTAGCATCCCACAGTGAAGAGAATTTAGCTAGTCTGCTTCTGTATCCACACAAAATTTAAAGGTTGTAACTTGATGTAAAAACCTAAAGTTTTATACCAAAAATAAACATCATTAATTCAAGTTTATGTTATCTTCTAATTATGCCAAAACGAAGCAACACAACAAACCTTTACCATTTTAACTCATTTTCTTTCATTATCATATTACTATTTTTATTATTATTATCATCCCTATCATTATTAGTATTCATTTTACACCACACCCTAAACATGGCAGATCAATTTACAATATTAATATAATGCTAAACTGGACCCTTATTTTGTATTGTTGAACTAAATCTTTTTATCATTTGGCAATATAAGTAGACATCTAGCCAGAGTTCAAAGTTAAAGTATTTTTCTATAGCTTTTTTCTAATAAAAAAAAAAGTAATAAAAAGAAAAGTAATAAAAAAATATTTTCTTGGTTTACATTTGTAGTATAAACAGTAGCTACTAGGAGGCTGTTTATTAACTTATAAATCCTGACAAAAACATATTTCACTCTTAGGCCAGTGTTTATTGATTCAGTATAAAGTTGAATGGATAACTTTATAAAATGTGCTTACTTGCTAAAATATCTGCCTGTTAATTTTTTTAATTACAAATCATAAAATCTATTGTTTCATTACAACAAAGCATTATTATTACTCATTTGTTTCTCTTTATTTTCAGGTCTTACTTCAGTTTTAACATTTACAAGTAAGTTCTTTTTAATTAAAGGAGATATTTAATTTCAATTTTGCATATTAATCATTTTGCATATTAATTCATCAAATTGAGACAGGATTTTTTTCATAAAAAACTATTTGCCAACATTTCTGCACAAAATAATTCTATACCAACAAAAACAAGTGAGGGTTGATTAAGATACAAAAATTTTAAATATTTTTAATTGACTTATGTTTTTGTTTGGTAACTTACAATTCACAGGTACTCCAGTTTATCAGCCCAATTTCTATAGTCATCAACTTCTTTAGTGAGTTAAAAAACAAACTATAGATTTAAAAAGGTATATTTAGACATAAGAATTAAAATTATTTTTTGCATTTGCATAGTAGAATCAAAATATTCTAGTATTATTAGGATATAACCACCAAACATTTTATAATCAGAAATGAATAGTTGGTTTTTGGCAGTACCAGGTACAATTGCATTCAGTCTTGGCCTACTCTCCTTTGATATCAACCAGAGATCAGTCAGATATATCAAAATTAAAATGGAATTAACACTGTTGCATCTGACTACAATAGAAACACAAGTCAATAAAAAACAATCTAGTTACCATTAAGTATACATTACAGAAAAAGCAATGAGCAGACAAAAAGGGAAATAGAACAGAATGAATAATTTGTATAATTATTGAAAAAGTTAAAGGAAACAAAGCAGTACAACAATTGAACTTGGCTTGCTATGTCTTTTTTGCTGAAGTGCAAGGATTAAACTCAGAAACCTGTATTCAGTCACTGACCAGCTGCTAAACATGTAGTTGATAGCTGATATCTTTGAAACAATCCCTATGACCCACAAAGAATGTTTTCAACTGAACCATGATGACACACACATATCACCCAAATTCATTTTAGCAATCAACTTGCTTCTAACAGTCAACTGAAGTCATAAGTAAGCTTTTTTAACCACTCATGAGAGCATGAGTACACCATCCATAACCCATCTTGGGACTGTCATGTGCTGAATTATTTTATGCAAAACTGTCAAGTCCTGTTTTTAAACCATTTTGACTTCTAAAGAATAATACTTGGTAACTAAAGCTTTAAAAATCTAATTTGGTATATATTATCTTAACAATAAAACTATTTTTATTACTAGCACACAATGAATAATTCTTATTAGCTGAATAATAATACATTTGTGCAAAAAAATATATAAATCAAGTCCAAAGTAATGTTGGTTTTCTTTTCAAACTGAAGAATTGGTATTTGTATAGATTAGCAATTTTAAATATCAATTATATTGTCTCATAATTAATGAGATTTTTTTCAAATCAATTCTCTTATTTACTTTCAGTTGGTTATTTGCTAAACCAACAGATTTTGGTAAGTAACTTCTGCTAATTTTGATGTAAATTGATAAACTCAGAGAATAAACAAATTACTACAAATTACATGCTTCAAAGCAAGAAATGCAAAATTTTCAAGCAACTCAATCATATTTCTATTAAAAGTTGACTTGTTATCAATTAAATAATTAAAATTTTGTAACAAGTTATTTTATTACAAATGATGGTAAAATATATATTGATGCACCTATTATTGAGTAATTTACATTAAGACATAAGAAAAACAATCCAAACCCCTGAGTGTGACAGAAGGGAAATAGTCTTTTTTATATTAGAGAGGATAGACATGTTAAATGATTAAATAAAACATTTTGCTGCTTTTAATATTTATAAATGAAATATTCAAACATTTTTTATCTGAAAGTATTGTGATATAGTGCTCGTCTCCTCTAGAATATTATAAGCTCGTGTTGGTAACTATATGGTTAATTAAATAATTAATAGTGGAGGTTTGGGGTCTTTTTTGTTTTAATTATCAAATTTGGGAATAGTAACTACTACTACTACTTCTTCTATGTGCCTTGTCCTTTCAGGACGCAGGCAATCATGGCTCTCCACAATGTCCTGTCTTTTATTCTTAATAATTTTTGTGTTTTTGACATCTGTCCCAAGCCCCTACTTCACCATTCATTCACACAAACAGGCCACTGCCAGATAAATTGTGCCTATCTTTTCCCTTGGTTGCTCTGACCTTCAATCTGTCCTGTGAGGATAAAATTCCCCAGGGCCTCTTCCCGCATAAATTTAACTGTTTCTTCTTGATGTTAAGTCCTTTTTAGTGACATTATCTGTAGAACTTTCTCATTGCTCATATACTTGGTACATGGTAATCTCAGAATCCTTCTGTAGAAACTCATTTCTGTTGCTTCAAGTATCTTCTTCATCTGTGAGGAGATTTATTAAATGCTACCTTTCTGAATTATATAATTAGGTAATGCAAGGGGAAAAAATTTGTCAAAATCTCTATAGTTTTAATTTCTCATTAATAGCAAGTAAATTATTTATGAAAAGATTTTGAAATAAATTCTTTAAAATATCCATAATTATTTTGCACTTTTAATAATTGTGATAATTAAATTATTATTTGTTATGCACTTTTTCATAATAAATTACACTTCTGATATTCAGTGTCTGATTCTTTGATTTTTGTTAAGACACTTCAGTTTTTACTTTTCACATTTACTCACTTAAACTGCATTTGGCATAATCTCAGTTGATCTTTTGAATCAAAGAAACAAGTCTGAACATTCTTTATATTTTATAAATTTTAGGATGTAATTCAAAATATATGAACTCTTTTTATCTAATATTTTTACATTTGATTTGACAAATTTCATTTTCATATAACATTCAATTATTTTTCAAAATAACATGTTCAGTTAGAACTCTTAAATAAAAATGCAAACATATGCTACTTCAAATATGAAATAATTATAATTTGTGTAGTTATATTATTTTAGTTTTAAGATCAATTTTTATCTCTATTATCATTTAGAGATATTAATAATGCATAAAAATGCATAGGACCCAATTAATTTTACATTACAAGGTCATAAATATTGGTCCTTATTACATAAAAATTCTTGCTGGCATAAAGCAAAATTATTTCCAACTTCATTAATTTTCATAAAAATGTTTTTATGAACAAATTTTCTATAAGAGCTGTAATATATATTTTAAATTTTTGCCATTTCTCAATATTGTAATATTAATTTCTTCATTTATAGCATCTGCTGAAGAAGAAGAAGGAGAGATAGAAAACTGCATTATGAATAAAACACAGTACTACTGGCCCAGAAGCTTCAATTTTGTTCAAGGAAATGTTCCTTGTGAGAACTGTACTCGGTAAACATTTTGATTCTTCTTTTATTTTCATTGTTTTTTGGGTTTATTTTTTTACAAAATTCTTTCTGTTTTTTTTTGTTTTTTTTTTCCTTTAAAAGCATTTTCAAGTTAAATAAAACATTATATGAAATGACTTAAGTCTAGGGTTGTGAAATTCTGTAAATTTATATCAATAATTAAGATAGAATGAGAAGATATATCCCAAATGTAAGTCACAAACTGGTAATACAGTGAAATGGGCACAAATATAACTAAAATAAAAGCAAAAATATGAAATTTTACATGCAATATAAGTTGGCTTTTTCTTACAAAATCAATGGATATTTGAATAGATATTTTTTGAAAGAATTGGTACATTTTGTTCTCTTTTATTTTTCAAATTTATTAGTAAAATTTTAAAAAATATTTACTTTGATTTTTCAGGGAATTTTTGGTTGTACGCTTGATATTTACTAACTTAATCCTGGTTGTTGCTGAACCTGAATGTACTGTCTGTTCATATCCTAAAATCATCCAAGAGCCTGTAGAAGGTAAATATCCATATATGTGCTGTTAAAAATCAAAAACGTTAAAATAATCAAGAGAATCATGATTTTCTCAATCACTAGATTGAGAAAAATCATGATCAATCATAATCTAAGAGTACGACTGCCTTTAAGATACAATACAATCTTCAATCTTTTTTTTAATTCCATCCTTTTACCATCTAGTCTCTGCAATGGTTTTATGAGCCATGTTGTTTACACCTGAAATTGACTCATCAGGAGTGAGTGGAGTTTGTGCAACAGACACTACTGTAGGGTATGAAGGACGGCTTGTAAACTTAGGTCTGATGGGATTTAAATACATCTCATTCATAGTGGGTGGTGTGTTGGTATGGACTGCCATCTCATACCAAAATTTCCTCAAGTCAGATTTTGCAGGCTTTAAAAATTGTCTATTGTTTTGATGAATGCTGCTATCAGCAAATTCTACTAAGTATCACTTTGGTTTTTCAGTGATTTGTGCAACAATTCCAGTTTTCCACAATTTGATTTTCCCAACATGGTCGATACTGTCAAATATTTAATTGTTCATGTCAGTCCTTTATTTTGTCTTTGTTCCATTGCACCATGACTCTAGTTTGCTCACCACTTAGTTGTCTCTTAGTAATAAGTGATGCTGGAAACTTGAGGTTAGTTGAAAGTGGTATAGCTCTGTATGACATCATTACTAAGTGACAGTTAATGCCAGTTTCTGGGGTTTTCAAAAGTAGCTTCTTGCATACACCAATCATCCTCTCTCTGAAGCCATTAGACTGAGGATAATGTAATGATGATGTATGCTTGAAGCTGAACTTGTCTGCAAAACTAGCTAATTCCTTACTTGCATATTAAGGCCTATTGTCACTGAAAAACTCTTCAGGTATGCTTTGATCCTCAAATATCTTCATGTGCTTCATTACTGAAACAGATGTGGTAGAATGATGGCATGAAGTGGTCTGTGCTGACATCTTGCCATAGGTAAGAAGGAAATTCATGCTGAAGTAATGCTTCTGGTGGTGTACTTGTTTGGCATTTCTGACAAATGGGACATTTTATAACCATAGCCTCAATATCTCTGTTCATTCATACCCAGAAAATGGCATTTCTAAATCATAAATGGGTTTTCTACTCCCTGGTGCATTACATGTAGTTGCAGCAGAATATTGGGTTAAAGTGAAATGGATATGATGATTGTGCTGTCTTGAATCCCAATTTCATCCCTGAAATTCTAGTATAGAAGTAAAAAAACTTGGGCAACTGGAGACATCAGAGGGTCATTCAATCACTATTGAGTTTTGTCAGCTTTTTCAAGGTAGGAGTTTTCATAGTCTGCACCTTGATGTCTTGTCTGCTTGCCTTCAGTCTGACTACCTGGTTTTGATGACACTCTGAACAAGCAGTCAACTAATGGAACTGCCTTCTCTGTCTGTATTTCACTGTGAATTACAGCCCTGAACCTTTACCCGCATTCTTGCTGAACTTGGTGGTGCTTAAGAGCAATTGACTCCAGTTGCTTGTGGTCAGTTTGAATCATTACTGTGTGGCCTTATACAAAAATTATGGAAACAACTGCAAACATTTCCCTTTCAATGTTTGAATATTGTGTCTTACAAGTGTTTTGCTGGCAAAAGCAGCTGACATCATTAAAAACAAAAAATTGGTGGAGAATATACTCTCAAGTTTTGAGGTCTCCTTTTAGGCTTGTTCTTGGCATTTGGATAAGATTTTTTCTTTCGTGCTGCGACTGGCATTTTCATGGTTCTGCATTAGGGAGAAAGTTTGTAATTCTAGTTGAATCAGTCAAACAATATAGAATGTTGTGCTGGTGAAAACATTGTGATGTCTCACTCCCAGAAGGCCTGCTCCTGCTTGCTCTATGATAGAGCCTCTAAATGCAAACAGCCACACTGGCATTTTGTTGAATGATACATTTTTTGTTTAAATACACTCTAGAGTAGCAGGTTGCTTATAGCCCCAGTGTCAATTTTAGCATTGATTTCTCTTTGGACTGTTTTGTTACTTATTTTTATTTTATTTTAATTACAAATGTTCTCATTTTAACTACTTTTTCTTCACTGTTAAGCCACTGACAATAATATATATCTAATAACTATCATAAAATAAATTGTATTTTTTTCTTTGTTCTTTTCTCTAGACGAACCCAATTTTTGTAATGCTCAGCCTAGATACAGAAAATCTCCAGGTGAATGCTATAAATATGATTCAAGGGTAAGTTTTATTATTGTTATTATTTGGGGGTGGAAACCTAAACATTTATGTGTTTTATTTAAAAGTAAAAAGATACTGTATTAGTCAATAAAAACATATAGTCAGTCAGTCAGTTAAGTACCATACGTGAGACACACTTTGGACGATCATGTCTCGAAAGAGACATGACTGACTGGACAGAAGATTATCTTGCAGTATGTTGCCATTACTTTCTGTGGTAGACTGGTTGCCAGCCAAGGCTATAGAACCCAATCTGTCCTATTAACTGGAGGGAAGAGACGGATTAATATAGGTACCTCCAGTCATTTTTCTAAACCTAAATTTAAATTGAAATTTTAAAAATAAATAAGTTATCTTCAAGCTTTAAAATTAGCCAAAGCATTAAATTTAGTAATTCCAGTAAGCAAAATACCCTGCTGTATTTCAAACTGAAATTATATTGGTTGGAATAAAATATTTTCTAAATTAAAAAAAAAGTTTTTAAAATTTCAAATTTTCCATCATTTTTCATTGATTGTAAACAGAAGCCAATTCTCGATTTTAAAAAATCTTACAAAAATAAAATACACCTCACTGATACATTATTTTCTTTAAACTACTGAATTTAAACTTACTTTAAGTTGGCTTGAAACAAGAATTACTTGCTTACTGCCTGAAATGTTTCAAAAAGCATTTCTCAATTATGGTAGCCTTGTTATCACAGCTGTCATCACCTTTATCAGCAGCTGACAATGGATGCTTTACAGTATCTGACCAAAAGTATAGAAGACGAATTTGGTATAAATCTTATTCATACAAATCGTTTTTTTTTATTTTCAACTATGTTAAGATTAAAAATTTAACACAGTTTTCAGCAATTATCCAATATTTTATGGAATTTTAGATTGTTTTGTTTTGAAGATTTATGTTTGAAAATGTTTTATGAAAAATTAAAATCATCAATTCTTAACTAAAAAAAAAGGGGTGACAGTTCTTTAAAAGATTTTTAAAACATTAAGAATTATTACAATAATAAAAAAAAATGAAAACAACTCTTTTAAAATTTTATTAGCAATCAAAAAATTTTTTTTTCTTCAGACTATAATGTCCTTAATTATTATTATTTATTCCAGCAATTAAAAGCTTATCAAATTAAATTCTATCAGAGTTTTATTGCATTTTTTATTTTACTCTTCGGAGCAGATAGCACCAAAAAATTTAAAATAAAAAAAATAGATGATTTATATTCCCCAATAAGTCCTACGTTTAACTCATAAAAAAAATAATTTGCAGCCAATTAATTTTATTAAAATTTCATGGATTTACGTGGCGTGGGGGGCAACAGAATTAAAAAAAAATTTTTTTTCACCAAGATTTTTAAAAAATAATAATTTCAAAAATAATTTCATTCATTTGTAAATGAGTACTGGAAGTTTCATTAAAATCCAACAATTATTTGATTTTTGCGAAAATTTCCAATTAATGTTTGTCACCAAAAAAAGTGATTTACATAAAATTACGTGAGCGATTGAAAACAGTCTACATTTTCTACAACACTAACTCAAATCAAAACGAAATTTTTTGCCAAAATTTCAAACATGTTAAAAGGGATTAAAAAATCTTTTTAAATGAATAAAAATTACTTTGATCTTTCCTCTTAATAATATTATAAACATTTTGATGGAAAAAGTTTGTTTTGTTAAGTTTTGGACCTTTTTAATTCATACTTTGTTGGGGTTTTTTTTTTTTTGCGATTTAATAGAGGTACCTAGATTAATACCTTTCCCAAGAGTATTTGTGCATAAGTGAATGCAAGAAATCCAACTGGAATTCGAACTCGGCTCTCTGATATCCACTGCACCTCAAACACAATAGAACACTTGAAAATTGGTGACACTTTCATTAATGAAGAAAAATCAATTGAAATCATAAATTCTGAAAAACATATTTTTATTTGAACCCTCAAAAATATTTCTAGCTTTCATTAAAAATTCTAAAACCGCTTACAAAAATATTAATTACACATGGCACAAACTAGTTTTATGGGTGTGTGATGAAAGAGAGTTTTTTTTTTTTTTTTTAAATCATATCACCCCGAGCAAAGCCACTGATGTGCAAGGGGCTACATAGGAGTGAAAAGATTGGGAAAGAGAAAACCGGAAACCGCATCCTAAACAGGAAACAAGGGATGAGCCTCTTTACCTGTTCAATAGACGTGGGTGGAGTGTGAACCGGGCGATAGTTTAGTCTATCTACTCCAATTGAAAAAAAAGAAAGAAAAAAAAAGTGAGATGATTGGAAAAGAGAAAACCGGAAACTGCATCCTAAACAGGAAACAAGGGATGAGCCTCTTCACCTGTTCAACAGACATAATAAAAGAGCGTTCAATTTATGTCATTTACTTTTTTTATTATGCGTCCTTTAATTATCAGTCAGTCAGTTAAGTGCCATATGTGAAACACGCTTGGGCAATCATGTCTCGAAAGAGACATGACTGACTGCACAGAAGATTATCTTGCAGTAGGTCGCCATTGCTCTGAGTGTAGAATAATTTGTATTTAGGTATTCAACCTTAAGAACAAATTAAAATATAAAAATATTTTTAAAATATCTGTTCTGCTGGTCACACTAGTAGAAACAGTTCAATAAAAATATAATTGAAATTACTTGAATGTGATTGGAATAAAAAATATAATAGTAATTAGATATCTTGAAGTGATAGAATCAGGAATGAGGAAGTGCTAAGATGTTCAAATTATAGAAATCTTAGTGTAATGGTGGCAGATAGGTGAATAATAGTTTACTGGCCATATCCTGTGATTACCTGCGAGTTGGCCAGACAAAGTTACTCTTAACTGGATGCCTCAAGACTGCAAAAGACTAAGGGATCATCCTAAAATAATATGACACACAAAGAAGATATGAGAAAAAGAAACACCAACTGGTTCCAGACACAGCAACTTTTCCAAAATTGATCCAAGTGAAAGAAAACTGTGCCCCTTTGTTATACAATGACTGGAGGAAGGTAGTTGTTAGGTAAAAAAATCACTCACTTTCAAGTATTTGAGTGAAAAACTGTCTCTAACCATCTATTCCTGTCTCATTTTAGTTACTGATTTTTTTAACAGTATAATAATTTCATTTTACCTAACTGCATTTCAACCTTAAAAAATAATATCAACACATTTTAATATTGTTACAATCATTAATCAAATTCTTTCTAGATTTCATATTTTTTATGCAGAAAAAAAAATAATGATCCTTATTTATTTCATTGTTTCCATTTTTTAATTTTTTTTTGCAGGAAGATGGTAGAAAATGCAGCAGTACATCTCACCTGCCCTCCTACATAGTTCTTTTAGGATCACATCTTTTGCTTGCTTTGTGTATTCTTCATCTAACTCATAGCTGATAACAGCTATAAAATCTATCAGCTTTTGTAATAATTGTATGCCTCACCAACATTGTTATTTTTGTTCTCCTCCTCTTCTGTCTGGTAAGAGGTAAACTTCTGCTATAGCCAGTTGTATACTCATCATCAAACTATTGTTTATTTTATTTTTTTCTTTACCTGTTAATTATAACAATGAATTGAATAATCACAAACAGCACAAATATTTACTTTTAATGTGAATAGCTGATTTTTTTAAAAATTTTTGTTATTCAAACTTAAAAAATGAATCACTTTTCTTGTTTTCCATTCATCTATTTATTTTATTATCCCTGTCCAAAAATGTCAATTTGAGTAAATGACAATTTTGCCCCCCCCTTACATCCCTATCTTCTATATTTTATGATTGACGTTGCACTTGTCAGTCAATTCTTTTTTTGTAGAATCTTTTTGCCTTTTCATAATCACATTACAGTTTGACATATTCTTTGATTTAAAGAAAAAAGAATTCACCTGATTGACTTAAATATCCAGTTAAATGAATGAAACAGATTCAACAAATGCAAATTTCAGTTGCTAATGACCAGCCTTCATTAAATGTAAAAATTGTATTTTTAAGGGTTTTTTTAAAGATTTTTCAAGACCTTCAATGAATTGTTGATGAAATAATGCTTTCTGATGAAGTATTTTGTATGCCTTTTTCATGTGAAGGAGTTGTTTGTAAATGTCAACTTTATAGAAATTCACATTGTGTATGCTTTCCATTTAATTCATCTAGCTCTTGTAAACAATGTGACTATTTAAGTAAGCATTTTTAAAGAAACATTGGATAACTGTGTATTTATGAATTTGCTTGATAAAATATCTTCAAAAATAACAATTTAAATGTGATGGGTGAATGAAAATAAAGGTGGAGTTTATCAATGAGAAATTGATTAATTCATTCCTCCCTATTTTCAACTTTTCTTTTGAAATTAGATGTGCACATGTTTATTGTTATTCTTCTATTTTAAAATTCTCATAGAACTGTTATGAATATTTATTGCACTACAGTCCCCTGAAAATTATAGTTTCAAATTAAAGTGCGTCGAGAATGTGTCTAGTAACTCTAGTAACCGTCCATTATGTGAATGCTGTTGACTGACTTGAACAAAGCATTGCTTTGAAAGTGAAAGCCCAACTTTAACTTGTTACCCTAAAATTTTATAAATGTCATTTATCATTCAAAATTATCTGACAAGCAATTCATCCAAACATGAATTATTGATGTTTCCTTAGAAAGAAGGAAAATAAGCTCAGAAGATTATTGATATTTATAGCTTATTTTATATTATTAGAATAAGAAACAATATTTCAAGTTGTAAGATATCAAATTCTACTACAAACAAATATCACATTTTGTCCATTTGTTCTTGATAATTTTTCTATTTCCAAAGACTGAATAATTAGTTGGGTAAGATGATGACACTATGAAAATAACAAATTACTTTTATCTTTTTTTTTGTGTGTGTGTGTGTGTGTGTGTGCGTGTGCGCGCGTGTGTGTGTGTATGTGTGTGAGAGAGAGAGTGTGTGAATGAAAAAACTGACAGATTTAATTCTAAGTATTATTCAATTGCATAAATATATTTGTGTAGGGGGGGAAATAATTCAGTTTGGGCTCTTTCTTAATTTGGTTTTTATTTATTCTTACCATATAAAATATAAAGCTTTGTTTCTAATTTGAAGCGCTTTCCCTACATTTCCTTATATTATTGATCTGTGTTAAATTTATTTTCATTACTGACCATGTGGCTTTCAATTCAGTCCAATCTTTTCAGCTGTATGGTAATTTTAATATGCTAAAAGTCATTTTAAAGAGAATCATATCGAATATTCACATTACAGAATTATTGAAATTATGAACAAAATAAACAATGAAAATATAAACACACACACACACACACACACACACGTATGCATGTTATTTTGTTATTTTGATTTTTTTCCAATGATAGTTTTAAAATATGAAACAGCTTAATATTGCCAAATATGCATCTACCTCTGAGAAATGTTATTATTATTATTATTATTATTATTAGTCTCTCCTCATTAGAATATTCAGTGAATTTGTTAAAATGAACACTTAGCACACTGAATAAAACCTTTTATTTTAAATGTTTCCAATATTATTTTTTCAAACTTGGAAAAATAATGATATTGATGATTGTTGCAACACTTAAAAATATGCCAGTTTCTTTTTTGTTTTTGTTTTTTTTTTTAATTTAAAACTTCCAATAGCTTTTTATTGTAAACAATAGAGATTCAAAATTATTTATCCATATATTTAAATTTATTTTATTTTATGTTGCTTAATCATCCTCGTGAAAACTAGAATTACATTTCCGATATTGATTTTTTTTAACAAATGATGAATTTTATCTTAATTTCATTAAAACCTTAGTTACGGATTATTGTTTAGGTTGTCAACAATAGTTTCGGCTTTAATAAATGTATTACCTTCTGAGAATTCCGGTTATGTATTGTTGCACATAATCTTCATCTTGATCATAAAAAAGCTATAAGCTCTTTTTATTGTTGTTATGTTTTTTCCATCTAGTTAGTCTGGTATATTTTAGCATATTACAGTTACTTCTACCATTTGTATTGTATAATTAATGTGTAATGAAACTTATTTATTAATACTCACTAAAAGTTTTACAGGATTTATACCCATAATTGTACTTACATTTTGATTTTTTCAGTATTTTAATAAGTTGTTTTATTTAACTTTGATGCATAATGGAAATGCTAGAATACAATCAGGTAAAGTAACTAAATGAAAAACCTATTGTTTTCATGTACACGTATTTATTTTTGTAAAGAAAATATTACTTCATTTGCTTTCAATTGTGATATTTAGTGATACAAAAACATTCTAACTTTTAGTATTGAGAATTAAAGTTTTTTCAGCCATTGTGTCTGTTGAACTATGGAATTTTGAGCACATCACAAAGACTGAATTGTGCTGTCATCTTTTTTTTGTCTGTCCAACTTTTTACTTGATCAAAGTATTAACTAATTTTATCTACTTTACAATTTTTAGGAAACACTTTAAACATTATAATATGAATCTAAAGATTAATCTTATTATCTTATGCTTCCTTAATAGTAAACATGAAAGCAAATTGAGGCTTCTATACATTTCAGCTCTTCAATTTGTATCAAATCATAATTAAATATTAAATACTACCATTTTTTTTCCAAATGAAAGGCAAATGCCAAATTTTTAAAAGAATTAGTGTATTTATTTCAGTTGCTCTATTTTTAGGGTAATTTTCCTTTTGAAATATAATCAGCTACAAAAAATATGTATACTTGTGATTACAGTACAAAATCCAAAGTATTTCTTTTTTTTTTTTTTTAAAGATTTTTTTTCCTCTGTTATTTGGCAACTACAGTCTATTTTAACTGGTTGTGTCATCATCCTGTTATTGTTATTCAATTTTCTGATTGTGTGCAGGTGCAAATATACAAAATGCATCGATAATGAATGAAAGTTTTGAAAGTGTTGTGGCCACCATCTGGGCCAGCAACATCTACACCAACCATATTCTCCAGTCACTCCAGTGCTTTATAAGTCATTACACATGTTTCAAAACAGAATTCAATAGCCACAGCAGCTGGAGGCCTGGAAAAATTCAACGTTTATTTTTTCATGACATAGATTTATTCCTCCTAGTATGCAGTGTTGTTGCTACTCTTGTGTGAATCCGCACAAGACCTACTATTTATACATTTTTTTTCTGTAATAAGAATAATGACCATAATATTATTGCTACTACTACTACTCACAAGTAGTGTCAGCATGAGTGGTAGGACAGCATGGCAACTCAGATTTATCTATTCAATTACTACATATATTTCAGTTACAGAAATGAATTTGTTAAACAATCAACCAAATTCTAAAGCCTGTGACATTAAATTAATAAATTCAAGTAGACTGGAATTTATTAAATAAGATTTCTTTACTGTTCTTGCTTTAAAATTTAGGAGAATTCTGTTTGAGAAGAAATATAAAATGTCATTTGGCAAATGTTTATTTTACTTTATTGCAACAAATTTCCAGAGTTTAACATTATTTAAATACAGTTGCTATTTTCCCATATAAATATTAAAAAGTAATCTTTTAGTGTTACTTAAATTATAGTAAAGTTTTTTTTTTCATGTTATATTACATCATTTTATTAATGTGTGTTTGGATAAATATAACAATTGCCTTTAAATTGAAATTGTTTGATTTACAATTTTGTAAAAAAATCTATATGTAACAATTTAAAAAAGAAATGCACTCTTTGTACATTATATTGTTTGACTTTTTGAATAGATTGAGCTACCATGAACTTATATCAACAAGGGCACCTATATCAGCTAATAATACTTAATGATATAGTAATCCTGTTGTTGTTCTTTGGTGTATACTGCTGTGTAGACATTCAGGCACCAGATAAGATATACAGTCCACATCATTCATGTTTAATGTTAGCCAGTGAAATTTGTGTCATTTGTAAAGCAAAACTAAATTATAACAAGTGACAAATTTTTCATTGGTTGTTTTGAGCTTTTTTTTTCCTTCCCCATCCCAAATTAAACCTGTACTGCTAAAAGTGACATTCATTTGACAAGATTTAAGCATTCTACAACCACTAAAACTTCATTTATATGTGGAAAAATGGAATGAAAAAATTAAAGAAGGTTTATATTGTTTCATAGCATATTATTTTATGCTTCATTTGTTCTTTTATTTATTAATTTTTAAAGCAAATGCACAAAAGATAAATTTTATTTCTATTTAAAACTAAATAGGTCTGTTTTCATATAGTTTGTTACCTACATAAAGATTTGATTGAAGCTTTGGAGTTCACTTCTCACAAAGCTGGAATTTTTTTGTGCTAATTGGGAATTTCCAAAAGCAAAAATAACTTTATTCACACTTGTGAGCCTTCTTCAATATTAATTATACTGTTTTAATAAATAATTATAAACTGTGTGAAAATTTTCTTCCTAATTTCATGAACTGAAAATATTCCCAACAATTGAATACAATTGATGGTGGAGAGACATGCATTAGGATTAGAATAATTATTTTTTGCAGCTTCAAAGATGTCACAGTTCACTTCTCATTTATATTTGCCAAGAGAATTCATTAAAGAGAAAAAAACAGTTGTTTGATATTAGGATTGGTAACTCAAAAATAAGCAATATTCAAAGTTTAAGATTAAAAATTTTTATTATTCATTGTAATCACAAGTGACTAATTTTTTTTCCCTTTACTCATTTCAGTTTCATAGTTCTTTCACAAATTTCAATTTGAGAAATTCAGTCATTTCAAAAATTAATATTAAGCACAAATTTTTTTAAAGGTTAAATGAAATAACAATTTGCTAACCTTTCTTAGTAATTACCACAGAGAACAAAATAACTTGTATGAAAAATATAATAAATATTAATGCAAAAGTGACTTGGCTACCTCAAAAATGAAACTGGTGCTCACATTAATGTAGAGTCCTTTATATTAAACATTATATTACATAATTTCTTTGATTCAGATGCTTTTGTGAGAAAGACAGACACAAATGGGTTCACAATATGATAATGGCCAAATGCAGTCACAATCTGGAATAATTTATATTTACTTGAGTTATATTGATTATTAAGTTACAAGCACCTGTAACATTGACCATGAAAACTAATTATTCAAGCTTTTCATGCTGAAACCACACTGCTTTCTAAATTTCTCTGAAATTAATCCAAAAAGTGTACTTACAGTGTAATATGAAGATTTTTCATGTTAAGTCTGGTGTCTAATCCATTAAATATAACAAAAGATTTCTGCTTCAGGACAAGCTCCTCATCTGTGATTCTTGCTGTTAGATCCAAAACCAAACTGTTATCAGTTACTTTAATGTCTATGAATGCTCTTCCTAGTAATACAGGTTTTTACAATTCCTGAACAATGTTGCTAATTCCTTATGTGCTCATTTTAAAGGGTAAGTCTTTGCATACAAATATCTGTAAAAAGTTGAATTTTTCTAATATTCACTAATTATAGGATTTTTTGTGAAATATTGTATTTTTCTTAAAAAAATTGTTTTTATTTATTAGAGCAAATATATCATAGTAATGTAAATGTTTAATGTTCTAATGCCACACAAAAGTAGACATTGTATTTTGGTAGACTTGCATCAAGTTTGTAACTTTGGTGACAATAGTTGAATAGCTTTAGCAAGAACTAAACTTTCATTAGATGAATGGAATTTTTACACAAACCTGTTTGCTAAATTGTTCAACTTTTGTTCCCATTTTTACACCCATTAAAATTTACCACTTCCCTCAAGAAGGGTTGGAGACAAAACAACCCCATATCATTGTTATGCAATTATTTCTTTTGTTATTGTTTTTTCACCCTGACTCCCCACCACCACTGTATTGATTAACTCTTTCCCCCCATTACAAGTGACTAATTCTTCCTAATTGTAAATTGTTATGGAATGTTGATACATTGTTTAAATCACTCAATTCTTTATTTCTCACCTGTATTTGATTTTGGTGAGGAGAGAGTTCTCAAGACACCAAATAATTTTACTTTTTTTTTTTCTAATTACTCTTTTCTATGACTAGAACATATCGCATTTGTGCCACTACTTGGTTCATGACATCATCTTAGTTAAGTGGGCAGTTATACAAGAAAATAGAATTTTGTTTTCTTGCATCTTTTTCTCAAAACAAGTGTTTTCTCATTTTTCATGGTTTAAAAATAAAATGGATAAATATATTGTTTCTGATATTCCATATCTTTTACATAATCAGGATTAAATGTTATGAAATTAAATGTAAATTTTATTTTACTCTCTTAGTTTTTATTACATTCTATCCCTGTTTGGTTTTGGTTGCATTTTATAAAATGACTTTTTTGCATTAGAAATTTACAGAGTATTATTGTTTATTCATAATGATGTCATATTAATTTTAATTGCATTATAATTATTTACAAAATTTTACATATGTCTTATGCTTAAAGTTATTATTAAATACATAATTACAGAAATAGTTAAAAGTATTTTTATCCTTTTACTTTTTAAATCACTCTTCTTCAACTCTTAAAAAGCATATATATATATATATATATATATACCCACTGAAATCAGCTATAATAGAAATTAAACTGCTGCTAATCTCAAGTAACTCTGCTGTTAACGTTTTAAAATTCAATCCATCACTTAGAAAGAGATGAAAATGTAGGTTAAAAGTTTTAAGTAATTCATTTTTAATTTCAGTTCTGAAATGTAATTTTTGTTATCAAACTAATAAAACTTTAAAAGTCTCATGTTAAACTTCACAAATTTTAATTCATTAAATTAATAGATAAAATAGAGTTTCCTAAGTCTTCATTGGAAGATATGTAAAACTGATATACTGAACCTTGTGGGCACAAAGAAGAATCAGTGTATGATATAATGTGGAGTCAAAGAGATTGCAGTTTATATCATTTACAATTTGTTTTAAATTAATATTTTCTAGTTTTAATAATACTCATCAATGCCATTTGTTGCTACTAAAAATACCAAATGTGTAACTTATTTTTCGTTTACTTGTGGAGTTAAAGTAATTTTATGATTTATTGCCTAATTGGAATTGTTTAAAGTAATTTATTCAAAAGTTTTATTGGAATTAGTTGTTTTGGTTGGACATACAATCTAAACTGCTTTTGGAATGGATATTTAATTAGTTGTTCTATCTTTGAACAGCAAAACTTCCACAAAAGCAAATTTTACTGTGTTCTATTTTCTTAATAAAATATGATTTGCATGTTTACTCATGTGTTGTGTTGTGTATCTTTTGTTTTATAAAATTATTTTAAATGAATTAATCTTTAGATTGTATCAGAAATCTATAAAAGTTATAAAACCCTAACATATAAATAAGAATTCTCAAAGAAGTAACTGTAGCTCTATAGGGTCATGTGCACTAAAATATATTTAGTGCTTCATAGCATTAAGATATATTTTTGCTCTGAAAGAAATAGGCCAGGAATGGAAAAATTGCCAAAATGAATCTTTGCATAAAATAACTCATGAGAAAAATGAATGGTCTTAAGGTAAATTAGCATGCTTAAGATTCAAACAATTTAACTTGTGCTTAACTGAGGAGTTTTGTGACATTGACAATGATGTGTGTTTGATACAAGAGACTTTTCTGTCTCTAGATGTACAAATTTGTAATAACTAGCTCTATAGACTGGCATTGCTCAGGGTGGGCATTGCAGGAGCCTGTAATGTGATGCAATGACATTGTGATGCAGAAGAAATGAATGCATTGTCCCTACAATGTCGGAGGAGTTGGCACCATGTAAAAAACCTGAAATTGTTATAGCATATGATAAAGTAGAAGTTACAAAGAAGACCTGATTTTTGTAGGAATACAATTTGTAGGAATGTACAACAAAGCGTTTCAGAAAAATAATCAGAAAAAGCAACAGTTTCCATTAATTTTTGTTGCACGCTGTGAGTCAACTGAAATTTCTGTTCACATATCAAGGCATCAGACCTTAATCTACCAGTGACTGGATTTTGGTTAAGTTTGAGTGAAGCGGCTTGGAGAAATGCATAAAAGTGCACAAAAGACAACCCAAAATAATATTTGTCATTGATTTTTGATGAACTCTGTGCATTGATTTGAAAAATTTTTCTATACATCAAAGGCTCACACCTTGATCTACAAGTTATCCAATTTTAGTTGAATTCACATAAAGTGTCTCAGAGAAGAAGAGTTTGTAAATTCTAAGCATTTTAGTGATTTCTGCTGTACCCTGTAAATCAATTCAAAAATTTTTGCGTATATCAAAGGTATCAAAGGTCATAATCAACAAATGACCCAATTTTAGTTGAAAGCAGACCAAGGCTTTTGGAAGAGTAAGGTTCATTAAAATGGAGACAAACACACTCAGACAGATAGGTATAAAAATTTAGATAAGAATAAAGCATATGTGTCTGTTCATAATGTGTGTTTCAAAGGTGTTAATATAGTCAAATATATAGAACTAAACATAAAATGTAAAACATAGACATTACAGAGTATAAAGAGTAAAAAAAAAAAAACTTTTTACAGATGTACCCCAGTCTCTTCCATGACTGACAATCTTAAAGCACTGATGAGGAACAAGGAATTCTTAGTTTCCTATCCCAGAGTCATTCAGGATTGATCAAAAAGGATTATTCAACTCTTAAGATCAACACATATGAAACTTATAGCATGTGCTTTGAGAAAGTGTTTAAAAATATTATGATTTGCCAGTAGAAAAATGTCAGAGGAAATTTGTAACATGATTTTTTTTTATAATTTTATATATAATTTACTATGGATTTAAATGATTATCTCAAAGTAACCATAAAAATTAAAAAAGAAAAATGTTAAAATAATATCTTCTGAAGTTTTTTGATAAATATATTTATCTATACACATTTTATATATAATGAGGTTAAAGTAGTATGTATTTGGCCCAATCCTCAGTTCTGGTTGCAGTATCAAATATAACACAGCAAACTGTTATCAGTTGATGTGTAATACGTTGTGGGCATGAGTGTTTTCGTCAGTTCACTATTTTTATGGATGTGGTCATTTCATGGTTAATGTTGTGTATCCACCAGGATATGATTATTGAAGAAACCCTCTGTTCATTCTAGTGGGTCAGGGTTTATTTTTTTCTGGAAATTTTCTTAAAGGCATAAAAATTATAGAAAGAAAGAATAAACAGTGTTATAAAAAAACTATAAACAGTTTAATACCAAAAAGGCTGTCAAAGGTTCCAATCATTCTGGTTGATTTCTGTTAAGATTCTTGAGGTAATGAGAGTCATTAATAGCAAGGATAGATGCTTGGCTATGTATTGGAGATTCTTTTAGCTTATAGAAAGACAATTCACTCTGACCACTGCAAAACATTGTGTAGCATGAAATGCCCAAACTGATTTATATAGGCTTTTGTCAGGGAGGAAGTAACATGGATGCAAAGACTCTTGTAAGAAAGCCACATGGCACTGTTCAAATGTACCTTTGACCAGATTTTGTGTCCAGACATTTTGGTTAGAATCAATATAATTTGGAAGACTAGCCCATAAAATAAACAGTTTCTATACTCTACAGCATGTTAGTCTTGTCATGAAAAATTCCTTGGGATTGTGAAGCAGGGAAAATTTAGTTGTAATGAATTTACTAAATCTTACTTGGCTTGTTTTGGGTCAAATTCTACCAAGGTGTTCCTCATAAGCATTTTATAGGTTCTGGTTAATATTCATAAACTGAACTTTCTTTCAGGTTTCAATCTGGTCAACTAATCTTTCATACTTTTTTTCACTTAGAATTTTTAATTTTGTCAATAAATAACATTTCATGGCTCAATCAGAGTCAATTCTTACAGTTTAAACCAACTACATACAAGGTAATTACTGATGATTGTTTTATTTTAAAATCCATTGACAAAAAGTTATTTTATTTTGCAATATGTAGTAAGCCCATTATAGGAGTTAACTGACACTTCTTTTCTTGCTAAATAGATAAGTTCAAATTTAATGTCTATCAAAATTATATGCTACAAATGATTTATGTATTTTTGCACCAAAATATATTCTACCAATCTATAGTAAAAACAAATTTTAAGAAAATAACTTTCATACTTTTAAAATAAACAAGTATTATGCAAATAAATTAATGAAAATAAAAGTGAAAATTTAAGACTTCATCATGAAACAAATTATTTCTTTAAAACAAACATGTTGATATTTTGTCTGGTCTTATTTTTTGCAATTGGATTTCCATTCCTTGAGAGAAATAAGATCATCCTTTTAGTTGTATGGCAGTTTACAATGATAGAATTATGATAGTGACAGTAGAGCTAATCTTTGATTGTTGCCAAGGACAGATTTCAAAGTAAATGTCTAGTAAATTTTCAAATCAGTAAAGTATTTTCTGACAAAAAAGTAACTTCAAAGACACTGTCAATAGGAAATCCCTATTCTAACAACTCAGATTATCTTTTTAGTGTTATTTATTTTTAAAAATATCTGTTCATTATTTTATTTTGTATTAGGGTCAATCTAGAAAAGTGAGTTACAACCAGGGGTCCATTTAACATTATTGGGCATCCATACAAAAAAAATTTAGAACGGTTGTTACAACTGAGAATTAGAATTCCTACAGTAGTCTACATCAAATTAAAATACTAAAAATAGAAAAACCCTAAAACTAGCAGAAAACAAGATCAAGTGATATGAGTTATGTGCCCTTTTTACTTTACCGGATGCTTTGTAAAAGAGGAATGAAAACTGTGAATATTATAAAGGAAAATTATAGAAAGATTATAATTTGTTATATAATTTAATATATTAATGATGAATAACATTAATTATAAAAAATATTATAAATTAATTAATATAGTAACAGAATCGACACTGTAAAAAGGGATGATCTTCGATAACTAGTGACATCGAGCATCATCATTGCTTAATGTCTGTTTCCATGCTAGGATGAGTTAAATGGGGTTTTCTTGACTCTTTTTCAGACCACCTGATTCTGTGTAAGGCCTGGCTGTAATCTGAATTTCCTTAAATTGTCTTTGATAAAAGCGAAAATAAAAAAAACTCAGAGATCACATTGAATATGCACTTTTTGTAATTTATTCATTACTCACATATTTTAAACGTTTATGACAATTTATTTATCTAGCATACGTAAATGTTCTATAAGAGTTGTTAAACACAAGTTTATTTTCATCAAATTAGTTTTACTTCAAAATAAGACATACATTGTTAATATACATTTACTTTTTCTATAATACTTTTCCTAAGCTTTTAGTAAAAATTAAAAATAAACTTTTTTTTTTATCAAATGGTTATGGGGGTCACCAAAAAGAATTAAGATAAAATTGGTCCATGGGTAAAAAAGTTTGAGATTTCATTTCTAGAGATTTCATTTCAGTACAATTGACTTTTCTTGAAACAGCTAAGTTAAAAAAAAATATGAATGCATAAATTTATTTTCATTTTAACCAAACTTTACATTTTCATAATTCTTGGTATAAAATTGATTTCCTTGTTCTAGTTTTCTGAGGTAAGAATCTTTTTTGCAATGTGTTTTGTTGTATGCATTATAATTATTATTGTTCTATTTTTATATGTATCCCTGATCTATATTATTTTATTAACTAAATATATATCATTAGAAAAAAAGTGATTGCAATTTCCTGATTTTTTTTTCTCTAAAATCTCATTGAAAGTTTTTAGTTTATCTTCTAAGCTGGAACATCTAAATAATAGAAGACTACCTCTCGAAATATTGTGTCACAGAAAATAGATTCTGGTATTCATTATTTCTCTGGGTTAGTTCTTCAGTTGCATCATTAAATTTTCTCATTTTGTTCTCTTATAAAAAGCTCAAATCAAAATTTCATAAGAAATCCACTGGTAAAAATAGATTCAGCCAGTTAATTGCCATACGTGATACATGCTTGGGCGATCATGTCTCAAAAGAGACATGACTGGGCAGAACAGTAGGTTGCCATTGCTTTCTGTGGTAGACTGGTTGCCAACCAAGGATATAAAACCCAATCTGTCCTGTTATTTAACCCATAACTAGAAGGAATAGACGGATTAATACCTTTCCCAAGGGTATTTGCGTGTAAATGAATGCAATGAATTCAGCTGGAATTTGAACTCGGCTCCCCGATTTCTTGTTCCGAGCCGATATCCAATGCGCCACAATGCACATATCTATATTTATAAAAATGGATATGTCTGTCTGTGTGTGTGTTTGTGTGTCTCCATTCTAATGAATCCTACTCCTTCAAAACCCTTGGTACGATTTCAACCAAAATTCGGTCATTTGTCGATTATGATATGAAACTTTGATGTACGCAAAAATTTACATTTACAGTGTACTGCAGAAATCACCAAAACACTTAGAATTTACAAATTCTTCTTCGAGACACCTTATGCAAACTCAACCAAAATCGGTTAAGTTGTAGATCAAGGTCCAAACCTTTGATGTACATAAAAATCTTTCAAATCAATATACAGGGTTCGTTAAAATGAAGCTTTTTGAATAAGCAATAAACCTTACCATTTCAATATACCAACTAAAAAACCTGAGCAACACTGAGTTATACAGATAGTTTATTATAAAGTTGAAACTGAAAATACTCAAGTACTTAATTAAATACTTAATGAATTGAAAACTGAGGCATTAAATAATAAAAGCAAAACATTTCACAAAACTAAGACAAAGCACAGGTGTTGATAAAACATAATTTATTTGGAGCAGTGGTAATTTTGTTTGATGACAAAATTGATTTTTTTCAACAAAGTTTTGTTTTTAATAAATTCTTGTTTTGCTGAAAGAAAGTTTAATTAGCTGTTAAATTACCAGAAAACTAGAGTTATAAACTATATTTTAAATTGACTGAAGCTTTGCAAAGATTATTTCTTATGTCAATGAATATAAAATCTTTAATCCTGATATATTAAATATTCTTTGTTTAAAATATTAATTTTATAATTGTGCAAGTTTGTTTTTTTTTTCAGAAGTAATTTTCAATTAAAATATGGAGAATCCAAAACAGCAAAGCCAGCAGCAATCCCACCTTCATCAGTTTCCAAAGTTTTGGTTCTTACTAAATGACCAGTCTCCTTGTTATAATGCACTTGACCAGCTTCTCTACAATGAGAAAATATTACTATTTAGAGAATATGATAATTTATCATACCAAATATAATCAAAGGAATCACAGCAACAATTTCTTCTCTGGGATGATGAGTTACCATTATTTATTTTATTTATCAATTTAATGTCGTCGTCTTTATTGTTACAATGTTTTTCTCTTAGATCTTTAGATATTTGTTGATCCAGGCAATCCTGTTAAGAGAATTTTGAACTAAACTATTTAATCTACAGGTTTTGTCATATTTTTTCCTGCTAGCCCTTTTCCGACTGAGACTGACTCAGTACTACCAAGCCTAGGAATTTAACTTTCAATTATTATGCCATCAAATTTGCCAAACAAAACTTTAATCCCCAAGGGCATAGTTCTGTGGAACAATCCTGGAGCCTTAAACCTAATGTCTTTATTGCCTGCCTGCCTGTCTGCCTGCCGTGACAAAAGAAATTATGTTGGAGAACAAACCTGACAGCAAAGCAGTGGCAACAGCAGCAGGCAGTCACATGGTTGTTTCTTAGGCTTATGTTGCAGTTACTTACCACTGAGTTCTCTATAGAATATATATTTAGGGAAATGATCACTCTCAAGGTTCTTTGCACACTACTGTCAATGTCTATGGATAATTTTCTCTACATTAAAAGACAACAGTCTGGAATGTAGTTAAGACCAATGGATATGTAATATTTCCTGAGACAGTATTATATGTGTCTACAATATAGTACCCATGTTTTACACAAAATAGGACCGAAATAATGCAGACTCTGTATTCCCAAATGAAATACTTCATTGAGACTAAACATAAGTAACTTTCTGGAGGCAGAGATTAATCTCACCATTTTAAATATTATGATGGTTTAAAGTACTCCCAAGATATGGAAAATTTTCAACTGCATAGATGTTTTGTATAGATCTAATTCTTTTATTACTCTTTTCACAACTTAAGGGTCATGTAAAAATTCAATCCCCAAATCAATATTTAAACTTGAACTCACTTCCATTTGCTTGCTTCCCTGATAGCTACAATACCTAATAGTTTAAATGCAACATGAATTGCCATCTTTTATCTACTTGATTCCCATCCATCTCTTATCTTTGACATCCCCTGTACATTTTTTCTCTCACTATAATCCCCTGCACACCAGTGGCATTTCTGCCTTGCTTGGGGTGAAATGATTATTAAAAAAAAAAAAAGCCATGATTCTTTCAACTACTGTAATTTTTAACTGAGATCTAACTTTATTGTTGATGCTACCTGAATTGCCCTGCAGCAGACTCCAACTTTCTTGCCTTTCAAAAAGAAAGTATATTTGCCAATAATTTTGACCAACCTTTTCCAATGTGCATATTACACTGACTCAGTTTTCTAGCAATGATAATTCTCTTCCACTATGGGCATATATTTGCAATGTCATCAATCATTTCTTATATTCTTGTACACCAATTTCATTTTACCCAAGTAATTTGATCTGTTTTTCTCTCACACCAAAGTGAATATTTTTTTTTGTTGCAAGATCTCTTTCTCTCTCTCATATATATATATATATATATATATATATATATATATATATATAATAATAATTTACATTTTGGTTGTTTCTGACACCTGAAATCAGCAGCGACCCAGGGTTCATGCACATAAATGCAATCTTCAGGCCACCGGAATACAAGGCCAAGTTACCTTGGAGCATTTATACCCTTTACATATTGTTATATTCTTTTTAGTTATTTTGGTGTGCCTTCAGTATTTTATTACAAGTTCCCATTGTGTGTGTAATATATATATATATATAAATGAAAATTAACAGAAAGTTACGAGATGAAATTAACTGACATATTTTTAATTTATTTGTTTGAACATAATTTTTAATGGATACTCACATTTGAGTAGATATTTTTTTTAATAATTAAACAGTATATTGATATATACAAATAAATATATCAGTTAATTACATTTCATAACTTTTTGTAATAGTCTTTACGTTTGTTTAAAGTAACAATTAAAAAAAATAACTGTAGACTTACCCAATGATGACACCATAAATTCCTAATTCACTGATGACATCATCAAATCTAACTGATTTCCCAGGCTGTATTAAGACATTTCTTTGAGATGAAGGAAACACTCTTTCCATTAAAATATATGAAGTTCTTTCTTCAGAATCTTTCAGCTCGAGAAGTTGACAATGGAGTTCTTTTCCAAAAAAGTTATTACCTTTAGGAAACACACAAAAATCAGCCAAAAATTGCAACCCAAATTCGCAAAGTTCATGACCTTAATATAAAGCTGATTAATATTGTATCAATAGCTGATTAATATTGTATAATAGTGTTAGAATAAAGTTGATGTAACTGTCTTGTTAACCACTGAATTTGGTATTGAATTATCATTATGTGATTCTATCTCTTTTAAAGGTGATGCTCTTCACATGGGAGGCACTAGTTTCCCATGAACGGATTATCTTGACAAGGTGCTTTTTAGGTTTTATTCTTTTTAAATTGATAAAATAACTTCAACTTTGGATTGGACTAAACATATTTTGGCCTCATGTTAAATTTCAGGGCAATAATGAATCTGTTTTGAATTTTTTATGCCTGGCAGTATCAATTTGGCAAGATCAGTGACAAAAACCCAGTTCATAATTTGAGCTGAGATAAACACAATCTTTTTCCACGTATGAGTAAGAATTTCAACTAAACAAACGATGTATATATCTATAGCATTATAGTTTTATCATTGAAATCTTGCCAATTATGGATGCTTTGCTGTATATTTGGACAGATTTCTTACTTGATTTTGCTATAAAATAAATATAAAAGAAAAATAATCATATTTTAATGTTTGCTATTTTACATGCTCTTAATTTATATAACAAAAATGGCTTCAAAATAAAATGTTTAAAATGCTGCATGGAAAAATTGATCTAATAAAGGATTAAAACTTATGTTTAGTTTAAGGATCAAATTCATAAATGTAGAAACTTGAACAAAACCAACAATGAGAACTGATGTTTTTATCAACTTGCCTATTCTTATTAGTATATTTTAGTGGATACAACAATAAGAATTTTCTTAAATCTTCAGTTTACTGAGCCTGAAGTGTCCTTTACTTGGACTGATAGAAAGATCAACAAAATTTAATTTCATATTATTCTTTCATCATCATCAATGACAATATTTTAATACTAGTTTGTCTCCCTGCCTGAAGTACTTACAAATTTATCGGCTACATTTCTTCTTAACTGTTGTGGTGTCCTCCCTCTAAAGAGTCTATGTTGGACTCTTCTGCCTACTATAAGATTAGTCGAAGAGGAGGCCTTGGAGCAACAGTTGAATTGATTGAACACTGGACAACTGACACACACATTAGTCGTATAATACGCTTCTGTTGAATTTACTGTTAAATATACAATATTTCTATAACACGTTTTGTTATTTCTTAAACGAATTTCCTGTGAAGTTATAAATTTTGTTTTTTTTATCCAGTGTCTACAACAGTGGTGAAAGAAGGAATTCTAATCTGACTCCCTGACAAAAGGGTATCCCGTGTAATTACAACACTGACAGCAAAATAAAACAAAAAAACAAAACTCTTCAAAACAATAGGATTTCTACAAGTTCAATTCAGTGGTTATAAAGAAGTTTCTTGAACCTTGTTATTTTTGTTTGTTTTTTTCCATTCCAACAAGTCACTAAAAGAACTGTACAAGTCAAACAGACTTATTGTTTTCACTGATAAGATAAAGTAAAAATTTACCTCTTCTCCTACTTTTAAATTTTTCAGTAAAAGAATCAAACAGACTTAGTGTTGGTTAAGAGTGTAAGGAGAAAAAAAATTCCCCCTCTCATTCTTATTTTACGAACCACTGCAGTAAAATAGACAAATTTAAAAGTGCAATGCAAGAGTTGATGAAACACCAACAGGAACAGCAACTACTGTTGAAACATAAATATTTGAAAAGACAAGAGAAATTCCAACAAGAACAAGCAGAATACCAAAAGAAATTTGAGAAATGGCACCTTGGATTTCAGGTTAGACAACAGAAACATGAATGCTCCTTCAAACACAGAATGAGCAAAGGCACTTGTATAATATATCCATCAAAAGCCAAAAAGAGAACAGCGAAAATGTGTTCTCTCAAAAATATTATATGGAGTGCTATTGAAAACTTTACATTTACACCTGAAGAAGAAACGTTACAAAGACTTATAAAATACAGATTGTGCAAGTTGGGCTGTTTGCCTACTCCTCAGGAAATTAGGCACAGCAGAATATACTAAGTTTGTAAACTATATTTTACCTAAAAAAAAAAAACAGTGACTTGGAATTTCAAGAGACGGTTCAATCTATAACAGAACTCTTCAGTCCAAAAACATCACTGTTCTACAAGCATTGGAAATGCTAACATTTTGTGAGTGTCAGAGAAGATTAAAAAAACATTGAACAGAGTGGCATGGCTCACATTAAAAAATATGCCAAAGAAAAATTAAAGAGAGTCAACCAAAAAGTAATAAATTTACTATACCATCAAGACCATGTTTCGGGTGTGGTCAATTACATTGGTATAGAGATTGTCCGTTTAAAGACAAAAAATGCTTTAATTGTGATAAATTGAGACCCAAAGTTCCCATTGCAGGATTAAGAAGAAGACAAAAAAAGGTTTTGTAAAAATTACCAAGTCTGATGAACTAGAAAGCTGTAGCACCAGGAAATATAAGGCTACAGCTTGATTCAGGTTCAGACTTATCCATAAATAAATATTGAACATGGAAAAAACTGGGTAGGCCAACTTTGTTAAGAATGAAACAAATAACTAAACGTGTAACTGGTGATCTTATTAAGCTAATGAGCAAACTTAAAACGAATGTGTCATTCAAAGGTAAAACTTTAAAACTAAAGGCGTATATTATGAAGAATACAGGTAATTTGTTTGGGTCTGATTGGTTAGAACAATTTCAACTTTGGGATATGCCTATTAACTCATTATGTCAAAAAATTGAAAATTTGACTGACGAAGCAGAAAAGTTAAATGGTGAAACTTTAAAAAATTTCCCAACATTTTCAGTAGAGGACTAGGAAAATACACATATATGTCTGCTAAGTTTGAATTAAAACCAGACATAAACCCAGTTTTTAAGAAAAAACATAACATTCCATCTGCCTCGTTAAATCAAATTGCAGAGAAGTTGAGTCAACTTGAGAAAATAGAAGTTCTGGAAATGGTTGACTATAGTGAATGGACATCTCACACAGTTTATATTAAAAAAAAGAGCAAAGAAATTCATGCATGTGCTGACATCTCTACGGGGCTGAACAGTGCCCTAAAGGATCACCCTTATCCCCTTCCAAGTCCAGAGGAGATATTCACTAAGCTCAGTGGAGGAAAACATTTTTCTAAGATTGACTTAAGTGATGCAAATACACGAGGACGAGGAATGCTCAAAGCTCCTTTGCATAAACAAGGGTTTATACAAATTTTTGATACTTCCGTTTGGGGTTAAGGTTACCCCTTCCATTTTTCAACAGATTATGGACACGATGTTAAATGGTCTAGATTTTGCGGTGGCCAATCTTGATGACACCCTAATAAAAACTGAGATCATCAAGGAACACAAATCACATGTCTGCCAGGTGTTTATGAGAAACAGACAGTTTGTTGCAGACAGCCCATCATCCACTCCTTACTATCTTACTATCTTTGGATCAAAAAAGGGTCTGTCAACACATACTGCTAATAGACTGCAATGATGCGGAACCATTCTCCTCAACTATAACTACAAAATGAAGTTTCTTCCATCCACTAAAATCTGTCATGTTGACGAGTTGTCTAGATTGATACCAAAGTATGATGAACACAGTCATTGCTGCCATAAGAACAGAGGTTGAAATAAAAAGTACCTTGAGCAATACTGTCAGGGAACTTCCTATAACAATTGATGAGATAATAGACAAAGCGTCTGATGATGAGTTCATAAAGGAAGTAAAGAACAAACTAAAAGGTAAAAACCAGAATATCTCAGAAGTTTACTCACTCAGTAATGACATTCTAATGCATGGAGACAGAGCAGTAATTCCATCTACATTACAGAAAAGAACATTAAAGTTCCCGGATGGCCATGCTGGCCATCCGGGAACTTTAAGAATGAAGAGTCTGATGAGGAGTTACATCTACTGGACCAACATGGACAAAGGCATTGAAAACACATTGTGCAAAGGGTGTGGTTTGGCTGCTAAAGTACCCCTGATAAAATTCAATCCCTGGCTTAAAACAGACCATCTGTGCTTGTGGATACCCATTGATTTTGCAGGTCCACTTGATGGTTTTTACTACCTTGTAGTAGCCGACAGTTATTCCAAGTAGCCATAGATACTAAAATGTAAGAAGCTGACCACAGAGGTGACAATAAAGTTTTTGCATAAGCTATTTTCCCGTTTTCAGAGTTGTTGACTGTATCGTAACAAACAAAGCCACACCATTCACATCCTGTGAACTTAATGATTTTTGTCAGTCATTCCTAATTGAACATATTACCATGGCAACATATCACCCTAGAAGTAATGGACAGAGAGAGCATTTTGTGGACACTTTCAAGAGAACACAGAGGAAGGTGAAAGGTAATAAGGCTAATAGTAGTGTTCCATCTGCCAAGACGCCAGGAAAATAAAATTGACATTTAACAAATTCCTTCTGAGAGAAACAAAAGTGGGAAATAGGAATAAAGGGCTTAAAAAGTGCTTTATAGATTGGTGAAAAGTTTTTTTGTGTATTTGAGAATAATAAAGCTCACTGGGAGATAAGAACAATAGACAGACAAATTGGCAACATGATTTACATGGTTCAGGGACCAAAGTTTATACACAAATGTCATGTAAACCAAATTAGAAAATGGTATAAAAGCGTAGTTGATAGGGATCCCATAGAAGATGACACTATGGATGTTGCCTTTGATACGTTTGAGGTTCCAATACCACAATTAGTGCCAGAGCTCACAAGGAAATTTATGGAACCTTTAGAAATTAACCTGAAAAGGAAATAATATTGAACATCTTTCATTTCATATCAGGTATACAGAAAAGGGAAAAGAATGAATCTCCTCACTTATGAACTTTGAATTACCAGAAAATCACAGTACACATTGGATTATTAGAAATTATTAACATTTACCATTAAACTTATCCAATTTTTCATTATTTCAGAATAATAAAAGGGACTGTTGTTAACACATAAAATGTTTATCATAAAACTAAAGAAAAAATTGTGAACGTAATTCTTTTTCAAAGTGGTTGTTTCTGACAAATTTTTTTGGTTGAATAAAAAGTATTGTGTGGTAATTATAAAAACAAAAAAAAACTCCATACAGAGCTAGGCTGAAAAAAGGGCTGTTGTGGTGTCCTCCCTCTGAAGAGTCAATGTTGGACTCTTCCGCCTACTATAAGATTAGTAGGAGAGGGTGGGAGAGGAGGAACAGTTGGGGAACAGTTGAACTGATTGAACACTGGACAACTGACACACACACTAGTCATGTAATATGCTTCTGTTGTAGTTACTGTTAAATATGCAATATTTCTATAACACCTATTTTATTATTTCTTAAACCATTTATTTGGTCACAGCCTTAACTAATTTCAGAATTTACAAATTATACACTAATGTTCCAAAAGTCATGAAATGGCAATATGTAAAGGTAATGGTAAGTGGGGTCCCAATATTTTGATGTGATGGAAATACCAACATCTATATCAGTTTTACCCTGAGTCAGTGGGGACAAAAACTCGGCTGCACATGGTAAGGCATCATGAATATATGGTTGTACCCAGATGGACGTACCCATTTTTGAAGTGGTTGGTATATTTGACATTTCTCAATCTATGGTGTCCCATGTATAATAATGGAAAGCATTACCTCTTACAAAGGGGCATAGTAACTAAACACGTGTCCTTAATTATCATAACCAAAGGTGTTGGATTAGAATTGCTTACAGTAACGCATGAGTGATTAAATCACACCCACATTCAATGCAGGACATAAGCAGATGCATACCTAACAGATCTGTTCAGTATTCCTTTAACTTCCATGGAGCATAGAAGCAGAAGACCCCAAAAAACACTAGACACAGCCAATGACGCCATTAATTGGCACCTGGATAACTGGCAATATTTGGCATGGTCAGTTGTTTCAGATTGTTGGTAGGGTTTGGATGTAGCACAGACTCCACAATGTCAATGACCATGTTGTCAACAAGGTACTGTTCAAGATGGTGGTTGTTCCATAATGATGAGTGGGTGTGTTCATGTGCTATGGGTTGGGTCTGCTGGTTCAACTAAAGATGTCATCGAACGGTGACTACTACATTACAGTTTTGTGACCATTTGCACCTATTCAAAAACTTATATGTTGCCCAACAGTAATGGACTATTCCAGTAGTTTATAATGAGGCTTATCATCAGGACCAATATTTGCCTGGCATAAGCCTAATCAAGCACAGATAGGATGTGGTGGAGAGCTCTATTTGCCTGTAACATCCTGTAACTAAAAATATCAGAGAGCTGGGTGCAGCTGTCAAGGGAGCATGGTTCAACATCTCTCCAAAATTATTTTGATCATTGTGGAATTGATGCCACATCAAATTGCTGCAATTTCCGGAGCTAGAGGATGTCCTATATGATACCAGGTATCTATCTCATGACTTTTGATATGTCAGTATAAAATGAAAATTTTATAATTATCTTTACATATAAAAACTGAAAAGCATTCAATACTATGTAAATAATGACCTAAACAAATGGTAACATTATTTGTAACAAAAACATTCCCCAACCAAGAACAATGGATAAAAAATAATTCTGGTGACCAATTTGGCATAACAATGTATGCGTTGGACTCTGTAGAGTCTTCTGATCTCATTGGTTTATTATGTGCTCTATATATCCTCACTGCACACTCTGACATTAACACACATGACATAGGGTTATATAGAGATGATAGACTTATGATAGTACAAATTCCACACATTTTAAAACCGATAAAATTAGAAAATTCAAAGGTCTAAAAATAAAAGTAATAATCAATATTATTAATTTAAAATTAGTAAACTTCCTTGATGTAACACTGGACTTAGTAAATGATATATGTATCAACTATACATAAAGACCAATGAATATCCATTGTACATCCACTTAAAATCTAATCACCCACCAAGTACAATCAAATATGTACCCTCCTCCTTAGAATATAGAATTAGTAAAAATTCTTCTAGTGAAAAAGTATTTTATAAAGATAGCAAATTTTATTTTGCCCTAAGGCATAAAAAAATGATGCTCTATAGTGGTTATAAAAACCATTATATTAAATACATAAAAATATGACTGAAACAGGAAAAATAGAAATAGAAAAATTATTTGGTATATGCCCCCTTTTAACCAAATAGCATTAAATTAGGGCTGATTTAATTGAGAAACATTTCCCTAATAATAACCCTTTAAGTAAAATTTTGATTAAAAATATCCTTTTTTAATAAAAATATCCTTTTTTTAATAAAAATACCCTTAAATTAGGTTATAGTTGTACAAATAATATAGAAAAAAAATTATTAAAAATCACAATAAAAAAATCTTAAATCAGTAACAATAATTATTCAAATAATGAAAATAACAATAATACAAAT
Source organism: Ascarosepion bandense (assembly GCA_037127315.1). Classification (NCBI taxonomy): domain Eukaryota; kingdom Metazoa; phylum Mollusca; class Cephalopoda; order Sepiida; family Sepiidae; genus Ascarosepion; species Ascarosepion bandense. The sequence goes on along the minus strand of JBBBDQ010002486.1, from coordinate 316,384 downwards.
TTATGTAATTTTCAAAATTGTCATTGGAAAATAGCTGTCTAACAAATTCGAATGTGTGCCAATGTACTATATCATCACATCAAAACCCAATTTTAAAAAAGTTTACAGTGGATCTACTAAGAACATTTTTAAGCAGCGTTAGTATTTGTTTAACTTCCTTCAAAAATAATATGTACTGAAACCAAACTACCCTTTCTGCATATTTTTGGAAATTAAAAGATATAAATAAAACTCCCAAAGTAAAATGGAAAATTCTGGTAAAAACAAGAATCTATAATTCATTCTATGAATTCTGCCCTCTGTGCTTGAATACAAAGCTGCAGATTTTAAGGTTCCCTAAAATTAAGTACTACTAAATCGTAAGATGAAATTGATGGTTTTATATCAGTCAGTCAGTTTAATGTCATATGTGATATATGCTTGGGTGATCATGTAAACATCGAAAATATTTTTCACTAAAATTTAATTAAATACAATTGTTCATTTATAACTTATGCTTCAATATAACTTTAAAATTATTTTACTAAAATAAATAACATACAAAATACTCATTTAGTTTTCTTAACTACATATACCTTAGTATACTATAATTATCTAATTCTAATTTAAACAATCCAGCCTCATTAACTCATGAGGTAGTACAAAATCAAATTTTTAAAAAATCTAAAATCCTGTTAAAAATTATTGTCTACTCATTTAAATATGTATGGTCCCATTATGTACCATACCCAGACAAAATTAAAAAGTGTCATGACTTGATGTCAGGCTACTACATTTCCTTTCGCGACTCAAATCTTCAGTTTCATAGTTCAACTTCATTCTCATTTTTGATTGAAACAATAATGACACTTACAAGCATATTCTCCAACTACCACTCCTTAATTTTCTAAATAAATCATTTTCACCATTTATTTTAAAATATTACATGAAGAACAGTATTGTTCTGAAACATGAACATTTTTGTGTAATGATATAATGCTTTTATAAACCATTGTAATAACAAAATTTTAATATATACATGCACACACACACTTACCTCCACCTTCTCTTTGTGGCTTCAGTACAAAAGAATTTATATTCTTCAAAGCCTCACCTATAGCTTCATCTCCTTCTAAACCCTATAATAAATATGATGTTATACTCAAAGTTAATTTAGAAAATAATGAAATATATTTTTAATGCAGAACAAAAACTTCAATTTATTTGAATATTTAATTTGTTAAAACCATTATGGATTTATATCTGTTGCTTATATTTAAATATTGTAATAGAAAGATAATTTGATTTTTTAAAATTCTTCTCATGATAAATGTCTTTAACAAGTTAGTTGAATTCCAGCCTAAAAGCAGTCATTTATATGAATTGTCTCACTTTACACTTAATATATTAATGATGTGCACTGATATCTATTTAAAATTAAATTATATATATATTTGTAAACATTAGTATATTTACAGAATAAACTGCAATGCCCTGTGCCTGAGCAAGTATCTGCAACAAGGATTGGTAGAGAGGAAATACTTTAAAAAGAAACTGAAGTATATACCATTTCAAGACTATACTGTTTAGCAAAAGTTTTTCGTAATCTTTGTACTTTGTGAGGATCAGGAATAAACTTCTCCAAGGCACCAGGTTGAGACAATTCCTGTTGAATCTTTTTACTACCAGCAAGATGATAATTTACTGAAGGACATTTAATAGCATTTGAACATTCAATCATTTTTCTTGTATCCCAATCCTAAAAAAGAAAAAAGTAATGTTTTGTTTACAAAAGCAACATACTTGCATATATTGAAAAAAAAAAAACATTAAAAAGATAATTGGCAAAAATATTGTAAAAGATATTTTAAAATATTTATAGTCAAACTATTCAAGCAAAATTATTCTGTAGAGTTTTGATGCCAAAGAATATCAATTAATCTTTAAATTTTTTCTAGAATCAAAAAATAAATTTCTCACATTGATAAACCATAGCAAACTATAGATTTAACATGAAAGTGTCATATTAACAATATTTACATCATTGTTTCAATATTAGTAAAATTTGATAGATTGGTATCATTACCAATTCATTATCAATTCATATTGATAGATACATAAATTCAAATAATAATTGTGGTATAAAAGAAAGTGTAATGCTTTTCAGATCTGTATTATGTATTCAGTATTTACAGACAATTTATTATAGTTAGACAGTCTATATGTTACATTTCTTTAATATAAACCTGATTTATCTTGTAACAGAATATAACTTTTGAATTTTGCTGAATTTGTATTAAATTAGATTTCACGTTCATAGATAAAAGTAATGACAAGTTGAGAATAGTACACACCTACGGTGAAAATGTTTAATCTAAAATACACAGAAGAGTACAGACAAATCTGAACTGTGAAGCGAAGCTTGCCTTTATTGGATTCAGATGAATCAAAAGAAGGATTCAAAAGCTTTATAAATTAATCTTCTGATTGGTCCAAATATTTCTTCATATTTTAGCATCAAATTTTGATTATCAGCTGGTTATGTTTCACTCAAACCAAGCAGATAAAGATGAATTTGTTGTCTAGTTATCAAGCAATGAACATAATCCCTGCTTTAACATTTATATAATATAGAATTCTTTAAACCAAACTTGATTTTTAATAGATAATTTTTCAAAAATAAATAGCTATCATTTTGGTTCAATATTTAATCAGTTATAAAATAAAAATCAGTTAAATCAATCAGAGATTGAGGTAAATGTTGAATATCAAACGTAGTTTAGTTAATAAATTTCCATACTTAATTTTTAAAACATTAGCTCTGATCTATTTCAAGAAACAATCCTTTATTATCTCATAATTTAAATATTTTGACAAAAAAAGATTAATTTCGCTGGCATTTAATATTTTTTTTATTCATTTAGCAAAATAGTTTGAAGTGGTGAGAGTTGGGACTAGAAAAATAATAAAACAGAACTCAAATAAAATACCATATATACTTGTGTATAAATCAACTTTGTATATATAAGCTATGAATTTAATATGAGCCATAAAAATTCAACTGTAGTGCAACTGGTCATTAAAGATACTTGATTTTTAACCTCTTAAAAAAACAACACAATTAGCTGTGTGACCCTCTAACTTTTTTTTACATGACAAACCGATCATAAAGACTCACACTATACTCAAGTATATACAGTATGCAAAATGACAAACTTGTTTTGCCGCAAATTAAATTAACCCCTCATTGAAATCCAAAACATTGGATTTTCATATTAATATGAACTATTAAAGATCAGTTTACCTGTTGAGTTTTGTAACTACAAGGTGAATAACCACTCCTAAAATACACAACACCAATTTCATAGCCAGCGCTAAAAATAATAATAAGAAGAACATAAATTTTTAGAAAATAATAAATGTAAAAATTCAACAAATTGAAAAATTTTATCATTCTTGTTGAAATGATGGCAGAAATAAAATTTATTTCTTTAAAATTGTAATTCAATGAAGTAAAAGTTATAGGAAAAAACAAAGAAATATATAAAGATAATATGGAAAAAATATATGAATATATTCACTTCATTAAATTAATTCAAGAATAGTTTAAGAAACAAAAGTATAGTTAAAACTAACACAATAAGATTGTCATCTTCATCCACATTTCCCTGATCGTGTATGTCTTGGAATGTCAAACGTAAAGTAACAATTGTAGGGTTACATTTAAACACACCATATTCTAACCATCGTTGGTCAAAAATATTCCTTTCTTCGGATGAGATCAAAAATAAAATTGCAGCCCTGAAATAAAGAAGTAAACATTAAAAATATGAAAATCTTTATATAATATATCACATTACATTGGATCTTTCTATCCAAGTCAATATTTTATTAATATCCAATATGTATATTGAAAGTGCGACAGTCACTTTAATATCAGTGCTTCAGACAAATATTTTCTATTCAACCACACACTGATATTTATCTTCTATTTTACAGTGTGTGAGAATCATGCATATTTAGTTTCAAATGGCTTTAGAACAAAGTATCACATAATAATACAGAGATTCTTATATCTTTTTTTAAGTCATTTGTGTTATCTGTGTTTCCTCATGAATATTTTATTGAAACTTGTACACATATTTTGTTTGTGTTTCCATATAGTTGCAATATGAAATACAGGAAATAAATGAATACACTTGTAATGGTAACTAAAATCTAAAAATAAAAACCATATTAAAAAACTGCAATGGAATGTCATATCTTTTCTATTTTTGCAATTTAATTCAGTTACAAATAATTTTATACTGCCAAATTCAAAACAGCCAAAAAACAGTTTAAAAGTAAAACAGAATTTGAAGTATTAAATCTTTAATTTTTCAAAAATATTTAAAGCCTGAAAAAAAAAAATCAATCTAGTAAATGTAGCATTAAATTAAAATATTTTTATCTATTTATTCAGATATTCATATTATGCAAAATAGTAAAGTAACAAAACCCATACACATACTTAATTTATATCACTTGCAATATTTTTAATTAAAAATACTCCAGATTTTTAGACAATTTCAGAAAATTTCAAATTGTTACACTAATTATATATACATTGTATGATGGATAAATTATCATATAAATTATCAAAAAATGAAAATAACACTAACATTTCATTTTTACCAAAATTACATAAAAATATTTTGAAATACTAAAAAGTAAATTTATTCATTAAAATCACCATTAGTTTCAACCAGTCTCCAGATGACTTCAGAATCTCCTGCAACACTTTTGGATGATCTTCTTGTTTAAGTTGGTGAATGCTGCCATAATCCTGGCCTTCAGTTCTTCATCTTTGGTGTTACAAGGAGTTTTGTTGGCAACTGTGCATAATAATCAAGAGTAAGTTAAGCAACCAGATGTAAGGAGTGATGTGGTTGCAGAAATTGTCTGACAACCATCAGTAGGTTCTCCTACTTGAGTGGCATTGTGCAGAGTCATGTTGCCAGACATGTGGTCTTCCAGCAGTTAAAATAGCACTTACTCCTCAAGGCACTTGATGCAGGCCTCCGTGTTTAGTCTGTGAATCTCACCAACAAATTTGGGAGTTCTTTTCTTATCAGAACGATCAGAGTGAGCTTTCCAAGCTGCTGTACATTAACCATTAAATTCTTACAACTCTTTCCAAATTCTCTGCACTAACCTCAGATTGACACCAAAGCATTCTGAAATGTTTGTACTAGAGCTACCAGGACAAATGTTAAGAAGTACAGCATACCATTTCCAAATTTCTGGCAGAGTAAATCAAGTCATGGTGCTCTTTCATCACAGACAGTGCCCAACTGACACTACTATAATGTACAATCATGTATGTTCGGAATTAATAACAAAAATTTACACATCATGCCCTGTATATATTCAAAATGCTATAACACTTTGAAAAGTAAGATAAATTTCTTTACTCTGGTTTATTATAGAGATTCCAAGCTTCAACCATTCCAGCAGAAAGTCCTTCACTGCAATTATTTTGTGGAATCTAAAGATTGCAAAAAGAAAAAAAAAATTTTTTTAAATTTAATATAAAATGAAATATTATGATTTGTAATAATTTTTAGTTTATAAATGTTGGCCTTTTTTCAAACTTTGATAACTTACACATCAAGTAAGTTATAAAAAACTGCAACAAAATAACTAATAACCCCCAAGAATGCTGACAATATTAAGTAAAATTCAAAAAGTATTCAACTCAAAATTGATCAGTCTATGTAGGAAGCTATATATATTTATAAAAAGTAAAATACAGCAATAATTTCTTTTAGTTGGAGAATTAGAGAAGTTTTAAAAATTAAATGTAAAGAAAATTTCACCAATAAATCAGAAAAGGACTGACCTGTTCTTCACCAAAAGGCAATTTTAGTAATGACATTGTGTACCTAAAAAAAAGAATTAGGATATAAATAAAATGAAATGTGTGAGATAAAGTTGATAAAAAAAAATGATAGTTTGCAAAATAAAATAAAATGTGTATACAAACACAACAGAAAACAAGAGAAATATTAATGCAAAAAAATTAAAGTTGTGTAAAAAATATATTTTTTACACAAATTTATTCTTATATAAAATTTTTATCAGACTAATATTTTTCAAAAGAAAAGAAATAAGATATAAACTTGGTTAATATCACAATACAAAGTAGACAAAAATATCTCAAATTTCCTTTAAGTACAATGTAAATGATGTATGAAAGAATATTAAAAGTTATTGTAAAGGGGACCAAGAATACTATTTGCAAGACAAATGGGGAGTGAAAGTATATCAAATTAAAACAAATAAGCTCAATCTTTAATGTTTTATTTAGGAAAAAACTCCTTTCTTCTAAATAAAAATAAAAAAAATGTTTTTTTTAAACCTATAATATTTATATAAATTTATGAATTTTATTGCTTATGCTAAATAAAAGGAAACATTCCAATTTTAAAAATACTTATCATTTTCAAAAATTGTTGTTTATACATTTTTGATCAATTAAAAGTTTACCTATTTTGATATGTTTATGTTTGAATAATATGAAATCAGCTGAAACTATCAAAATATATATTTTAAAAGTACAGTCGTTTTAAAAATGCAAGTTCTACTCAAGCAAAAATTCAATAAGAAACATTTTCTTTCAAAAGAAAATTATCCAATAAAATTTATTTTTGTAATGTTAAAAATGTTTAATGTGCATAAAAACAGTGAGAAAATGTTAAATCTTTTTACTTGGAACATTTTTTGTTCAATACTGAAAAATATCTTCTTACCTATGCAAAGAAACCATATTGTGTGCAAGACCAGCAAAACTGGAAGCAATGGTATTGATTTCAATTTGTTTAAGTTGGACTTTGGAAGAATCATTTTGGGGACAATGAAGCATATAATCACTCCGGAATAAACCCAAGCATAATGGCTAAAATAACAAGATGGCAAATTTATCAGTACATAAGTGCAAAATCATAGATATATTTATAAGGGGATTTGCATTATCCACCTTGTAAGTATGGAAAAACAACTTCAATAATCATTAACTTTTTTTAAGTGAGTATGAGGAGCCAATTTTAAAAACAAAAGAAAAGGAAATATTTTTAGTATATTTATATGCACAAATAGTCAGATTTTTTGATTTGTTTTCTTTTTTGGGGGAACATTTTTTTTTTCTTTCACATTTTAAAAGCTTATTCAGTCAGTTGTGCCAAATATGATACATGCTTAGGTGATCATGTCTTGAGAGAGACATGACTGACTGGGCAGAAGATTTTCCTGCAGTAGGTTGCCATTACTTTCTGCAATAGACTGGTAGCCAACCAAGGCTATAGAACCAAATCTGTCCTGTTATTTGACCCATAGCTGGAGAGAAGAAATGGATTAATACCTTTCCCAAGGGTATTCATGCATAAATTAATGCAATGGTTTACTTAAAAAATACAGAAATTTATAAATCTTGTATTTTTAATATTTGTATAAAAATCATTTTTATTCAAGTCATTTAGAAGTAACTGAATGCATAAGAGCACAGAATAAATTTTTAAGTGAAATATTAAATTCATGAAGATTTAAATTTTTAAATTTGTAAAAATTCACATTGCTTTTCTACCAAAAATATTTTTTTCATTTTGTTTTCTACATTAGCTAATCATTCTCTTTTATAAAAGTTAACGATTAATAAACTTTGTATCATTTAAAATTTAGTTCCATGTATTTCCTAACATGAAGTGTTTTTGAAAATTTAACTAAATCTTCATGAATTTAAAATTTCACTTAGTCATTCTGTGCTCTTATCTGTCATGTTACTTCCAAATGACTTGAATAAAAATGATTTTTATACAAATATTAAAGGTAACAGATTTATAAATTTCTGTATTTTTTAAGAAATGAGCCCTTCAAATGCAAAATAAAAAATACAATAAAAAAACAAAAACAAAAATAATCTGACTATTTATGTATATAAACTATTAATTTCATAATTTTTATATTTTTAGTGAAAGTTAAAACTGAGAAATTACAATATATTAAAATTTAGAATTTTTCAGGAAAGCGAAATAAAATTTCCATATTATGGAACAGTAGGTCTCCTGACATGACTGGCTGAATATGTGCAATGTTACCAGAGTTTTTTTTATGGTCAGCAGATAAAGTCTTTCAATGCACTTGAGTGAAAGGGAACAAAATAATAAATAAATGAAGCAGAAACTTCTGGGGTAAAGTGATATTGGTTAGAAGATTTTGCTTGCAACCCTGTATAAGTAGCACCTCATTAAAGTAAGAGAGAGAGCTCATTAAATCAGTCCTCAGTAGCAGTAACTTATAAGAAGAGAAGACAAAGAGGCCTATGAGCTATCTACACTGCGTGCCAGAATTATATGCAAATCGATTTTTTGTTCTAACTTCGATAGTTTTTAATAAAAATTAGTGAAACTTGGCACATTATATGGCAACACTAACACATGTGCAGATCTAAAATTCTAAGCAAATCTGTGCAATAGTAAACAAACGGCAGCCATTTTGGTAACTTGCAGCCTGTTTCAGTGTGCCAACTTTATATGCAAGATGGGATGTAAAGGTGCTTTGAGTCAAGCTGAGAAGTCTAAAATTGTCCAAAGGATTCGTAATAAGATATTTACCTAGAAATAGCCAAAGAATTGGACCATGATCATCATACAATTAAAAAATTTGTTACTAACCCTGAACTTTGCAATGGACGTTCTGACAAAGGGAAAATTCGTAAGAAAGCACCTGTGTCACATCAAGCCATAAGTAGGATCAAGAGAGAAGTCCGCCATAATCCTTTTGAAACTAGCATTAAAGGATATCCACAAGAAAAAGAGGACAGAGTGGGCAAGAAATCATATGAAGGTAAATTTTCAAACTGTTTTGTTCACCGATGAGTGTCAAGCAACCCTTGTTGGACCTGATGGATGGAGGAGAAGATGGTACCATAATGAGGGTCCACATCCCCACCAGATCAGACATCAACAAGGAGGTGGTGGTGTGATGTTTTGGGCTGCAATCATTGGTAATGAGATGGTAGGACCATTCAGAGTTGCAGATGGAGTGAAAATGACCGCAAAACTCTACACTGACTTCATTAAGGAACACCTCGAACCCTGGCAGAAGAAGAATTTATCATTCCAGAAAATGATGGTATTCATGCATGATAATACACCGTCTCATGCTGCAAGGATAACCACTGAATATTTAAATCCCATCAGAAATCTGTGGAGCATCTTGAAAAGGAAGATTTACTCCAGAAGAAGGCAGTACACCTCCAAGAATGCCATTCTGACTGCTGCCAAAGAAATTTCATCAGATGAAATCGAAAGTTTGACATCTTCAATGGACCAAAGGCTTTTTTCTCTTGTTAATAAAAATAACAATTATATACAATATTGATTGTACTATGAAACCACATTAAAGATGTTTGCTCTGTATTATTGTTGTTCTCAAATTACATATCCGTCACCACTTCACCATATTTGATACTTTAGCAATGATTTGCATATAAAGTTGGCATGCTGAAACAGGCTGCAAGTCACCAAAATGGCTGCTGTTTATTTACTATTGTGCAGATTAGCTAGAATTTTAGATCTGCGCATGTGTTAGTGTTGCCATATAATGCGCCAAGTTTCACTAAGTTTTATTCAAACCTATCAGAGTTAGAACAAAAAAATCGAATTGCATATAATTCTGGCACGCAGTGTATTAGAGAAAATACTAGTTTCATCTTGGAACCAAATTAATGAAAACAGGATTCATGCTTTCATTTCTTGCTGTAGCATGAATTTCACCTTCCATCCTACTTTACATAATAAAAAACAATTTGGTACAAATTTATGTTAAAATCTCACAGAGGGATGTAAAAATATTGGGAAAGACTGAGTTATAAAAATATATTTGTACCTGGTACGTCTTGGTTTCATTATTATAAACAGCTTCATAAATATCCCACAGTTTCTGGGTAAACTCATCAGTTGCAATGACACTGTAAAAAAAAAAAAAAAAAAAAAAAAAAACAATTGTGAAAACCTAATTAACTTTGCTCTTCTACCTTTCAGATGACTATTATGAAGACTGATAATGCTAATTCACTCAATGATTAACTCTTCATCCTTGGCTAACAGATGTTGTTGAATTACCATGCCCCACTTGCTATTTAAGGATGAGCCCACCCTTTTCCATAAGACTTTCTCATAATTTGTTCAGAGGGATGAAAAATTGGCCCCTTGAATCTATACTGGGCAATTTAAGAGCTTAAACATTTATGGGAGCAGTGTGTAGTCTTTAAAAAAAAAATGGCCATAAGTTCTTAGCCCAACCAGAGCTTGTCCCACAAAAACATGCTGCATGGGAAAAAGAAATGAAGTACTGGGAAATGGTAAGAAAAGAGTTCCAATTCTGTTTTTGGATCAGTCCAACAAGATCAAAATGGCAGCTGATGTCCAAAACAAATTCAAGACCATTGTTAATTGGGGCAAAAGATGGCTTGTCAATTTTAATGCCTCCTAAACTAAAATTCTCTCTATTAATCATCTGAGACACGCCTCTTTACCTTCTATCATCATGGCTGATGCTAACTGCCAGGAAAGTGACTTGTTGTGCCTTTTCGGGCTAATGTTTTCAGCTCAAATAAAGTGGAAGGACTATATTGAATCCATGGCTAGGTCAGCTGTTAAGAAAGTCGGTTCACTGTATCAGATGATTCAATTTTTCTCTCTGAAATTGATCTTACATATCTGTCAGTTTACCATTCATTCAAGGCTAGAATATTGCTGCCACATATAGCCTGGTTCCCCTGCTATTTATCTTGAGCTCCTTGATAAAATCTAAAGAAGAATCAGCAATATTATTGGTCCTGATTTGGTAGCTCGGCCACAGTAAAGTTGCCTCTGTGCGTTTTCTATAAATACTTTCATAATAATTGTTTGAATGAGCTCTTAACTATGGTACCTAGACTTTATGAATTTAAGCATAGTACTCGACTGGCATCAAGATTTCATCAATTTACAGTTGATCTGGCTAGATGTAACTGTGAGTTCTATACCTATAGTTTCTCTTCTCAGACTTCTCACTTGTGGAACTCAATCCTGGCTTCTTGCTTTTGAACACATATACCAAGGATTTTGTTAAGCATTTATTAGGTACGGGGCAAACTGACATAAGTGTTAGAGTTATTTTGTTGTATGATTTCAATATTTTATTGTCATGTAATTTAATAATTTTTTCTAAATTGTTGGAGCAGTTATAACTGAGTTTTATTGTATTCCTATTGAAAATTTTACTTAAAGGGTTATTTTGGGGGAAATGTTTATCTATTCGCTGAGGAAATTTATGTCCCAATTTAAAATTAACTGATTAAAGGAAGGGTTATAATATATAATTGTAAAAATATACCATATATATATATATATATATATATATATATATATATATATATATATATAATTGTAGAAACCCAAACCAATGCCCCATACCTAATAAATGCTTAACGCAATTGCTGGTATATATGCGTTCAATTTCCTCCATGGAGAATCCTAAGGATGCTAAAATTTATATTGGAAACACAATGAACGTCTTTGAAAAGCGCTTTTACAATCACTTCTCATCCTTCAATAACAAGAACAGACAAAATATGACATCACTTTCTACATATTTTTTGAAGTTAAAAACGAAAATAAAACACCTAAAGTTAAATGGAAAATCCTCAAACAGTCCAGAACATCTAAATCAATAAAGAAACCATGTTTCCTTTGTCTTCAAGAAAAAATGGAAATCATTAACTACATGAGGAGCAACATATTACTAAACCAGAGGCATGGAACCACAGTAAACTGTAAACACATAAAAGAACTAACCTTACAATCATGCTAAAATTACAAAAGCTAAAGTTAGGATCTCTAGAAACAATAAACCTTTATAGTATTAACAACACTCTTACCTCAAATTTTACCTTTATTTCATACTACAAATTATGATCTAATTAAAGTTTTATATAAAAAAGAGATTTCCTAAATTTTAAATTAAAGTTAAATATAAAAAAAATATATTAATTATAAAAACTAAATTTAAATACAAAAATGTTTGTAGTCATATACTTCACTAATACAGATATGTTTACCAAATAGCAATTCCTATCCCCTTTTTAGTGCATCCTCTCCTACCCTCGACCCCATATACATTTCCTTATTTTTTCTCTTTGTTAAACCCAAAGGACTGGCCATAAAGACTGTAAAGGACCATACCTTATCTTCTACTATTAAATCTGTCTATAAAATTTTCAACACATCCATTACTCACCTCTATCCTCTTTTTGTTCAAATTCTAACTTACAACTTACAACTCTGATTTCCCATTTTCCACCCCACTTACTCCTCACACATAATTCGCCAATATAAGATAAAGAGTTTTCATTTTCTTTTCACACTACCTGAGGAGACATTTTCCTTTCATTGTCGAAACAAAATGTACAATTTATAGTAGATGATAATTTGTACATGTTCTAAACTATAATTTATAATAAATATTCATAGCTCTATTTTATATTGAGCACTGTTTTAAATGAATGTTTTGAACGTTGTTAATTTTTTCTTCATTCCTTATTCACTTGTATATATATATATATATATATATATATACACATATATTCATGCATGCACATAAATGGGATCATGTATGTGCACATATATACGGGCACATGTGCTATGCATGTGCTTTGTTATTAATAAACTAGTGCTTAAATGTTAAAGTTATTGTTTTTTCCTTTTTAGGTTATCATTTATGGTTGATTAGATTGATAGATGGAAGGTTTTTTTTTGTTGTTTGCATGTGTGTGTATATATATATCTCCAAATTAATAAGGAACAAAGAAAATATTTACAATATTCAAAACATTAATTTAAAACTGTGCTCAATATAGAAATAGACCAATGAATATTTATTATAAATTATATTTTATTATATTTACAAATTACAATCTACTACAAAATTGTTTTTCGACATTGAAAGAACAATGTCTCATCAGGTAGTAAATATTATTTTTTTGAAAAGAGATGGAAATTCACTTCTTTTCATTGGCAAATTTTTTTGTGTGTACAAGGTAAAGTGGGTAGGGAAAATAAGAAACCAGAATAGGGAATCATAAAAAGGACACAGAGGAAATAAAAACAAAAAGAGGAAAATGAGAGAGAAAAAGAACTAAAGAGACATGGAGAAATAATCAAAGAAAGGCACCAGGTTTAGGTAGGAAGTAAAATATATAAACTTGGGTGACATGGCATAATAAAGAGGAATAAGTAAGAAAATGCATAGAGGAGGGAAGAAAGTGAAAGAAAATGGGTGTAGAAGAAAGAGGTGGTGTAGACAGCATAATTGGCAAAGGAATAGGAATTGTAATGCTCTGGCCTGGAATGGGTTGTAGATAGAAATATTTTTTGTAGCAAGTATAAAACTAAAAACTTTTGGCGTTCTTTGAAAAGATGGTGAAGTCACGTACATAGACATAAAAATTAATCAAAAGTGTAGTTAAAAAAAAGTTGAAAGGATTATTGAAAATTTAATTAAAAATTAAAATTAAGGAAAAAATTGTTAAGGTAGGATTTAAACCTAAATTTTTAAAGGACATTAATTAGAACCCAATTTGTAGTATGAAATAAAGATAAAATTAGAGATAAAAATAACATAAGGAGAAAGATCATACAGTAAATATCAAGATACTAAGGTTAATACTATAAAAGGTTTATAGTTGCTTGAGATTCAAACTTTAGGCTTTATAAATTTTAGCACGATTGTAAGGTTAGTTCTTTAATATGTTTACAATTTATGCCTCTGATTCAGTAATGTCACTCCACATGTATTTAATGATTTCCATTTTTTTCTACATGTTCTAGCCTGTTTGAGAATTTTCCCATTAACTTTAGGTGTTTTATTTTCATTTTTTAACTTCCAAAAATATTTAGAAAGTGATGCCACATTTTGTTTGTCCTTAATAGTGAAGGATGAGAGATGATTGTAAAAATGCTTTTTAAAAAAGTTAATTGTATTTCCAATATAAACTTTAGCAACCTTACGATTCTCCACAGATGAACTTGAACACATATAGACCAGGGATTTTGTTAAACCTTTATTAGATAGTGGGCATTGGTTCGGGTTTCTACAGTTACAAAAGTAATTATGGGGCAAATTAAAATGAGTATTGGAATTGTTTTTGTTGTATAATTTCAATATTTTATTGTTATGTAATTTAATTATTTTTTTCTAAATTATTGGAGCAACTATAACTGAGTTTTAGTGTATTTCTATTGAAAATTTTGCTTAAAGGGTTATTTTGGGGAAAATATTTATCAATTAACTTAAGAAATTTATGTCCCAGTTTAAAACTGATTAAATGGAGGATTATACCATATGATTTTCCTGTTTCTATTTTTCCTTTTGGAGCTACTATATTTTTTCCACAAAACTAATCTCAGAAGATTGATAACCACTGTCTCTAAGAATTTTATCATGAACTGTTTTATGTTTTTCGAATATTTTATTATTAAAGGAGTGGATGTTAATGCGATGTTCAACCAATGATGGAATGTGTTTGATAACGGATGGCGGATGATTGGAGCTAGGGTTTATATAAATTGAGTTAGCATTATTTTTCATGTAGGGTTGAAAATTATTAGAAACTAAGTCCAACATTATGTCTAAGAAGTCAATTTGTTTTATATTAGGATTAATCACTCTGCTAAAACCAAAAGATTTAATAAATCTATGAATTAATTTTCTAAGTCTATCAACCTTACTTCCAGTGGATTTATTTACTATCATAAGTCTGTCATCTCTATAAAGTGCTATATTATTTATATCAATTTCTTTAAACATTGTAAGGTTATACAGGAGAAATAATCCAACTAAATCTGAAGATTCTGCAGAATCCAGAGCTCCCATAGATAAATCAAAATTATCAGTTGAATTTTTAGTCCATTGCTTGTTGTTGTATATAAGAAATGATTTTCTACAGTTTAAAATTATGTTGATTTCCTCTTTAGAAATGTCTGAATAAAATTTAGTGAATTCAAGGGCAAGATGGAAGAGGTTTTTAGATATAGATGGGTAATAGTCCACAATGTCAAATTGGAGAAAAGTAGAGTTGTTTTTATCTTCCAGGTTCTTGAACCAGTTGATTACCTCCAAAGTACCACTCCATTATATAAGTTTTTTATTTGCCAGTTTTTATATATATATATATATATATATATATATATATGTTATGAACCTCTGTCTAACTTTATTAAAAATAACCCTCCAGATTTTAAATAAAGAGTCAGTACATTCAGAAAGTGTGAAAATTGATGCTAATAAGATAAAACTGTTTTATTTTAATGTGAATGCATGTAAGTAGATTGTGTAGCTTACAAATTGTATATACTCCTCTTTCTGGATCATGTGATAGCATGGTGATCTGACCGGGTGTCTTCCAGACACCCCCATAACTTTGAAACCAAGGTCAGCGACCTGCTTTTGTCCACACAGATAAAAATCCATACTTGGAAATAAAAAGTCATGTGCCAAAACCTTGGCACAAAAAATTTGGACGTGTGAAATTAATCTTAGTTCAGAATTCAATCTGAACAGATGGTTCATCATAACCGCAATGGTTTTACTATGGATTTATAGGCACAAATCCAGTGGAAATCTAATGAGATTTCAGAACTAAGAATTTGATTCAAAGAAATCAACTTTAGTACATTGACAGTGATATTCACAGTGAAATAAAGAAAACATCATACTGAAAATAAAAAAAAAGAAATAAGATTCAACCTTGGCAAGTCAAAAAGAAAAGCAAAAGGAAAAAAAAAATTAAAGTGTGATTTATTTCACCAATACAACTTTCTATTTAACAAAGAGAAAAAAAAGTTAGAGAAAAAGACAAAGGAAAGAGAACTGAAAAAATGTTTCACCCATCAAACATGTGAGGAAAAGAAAACGAAAAAAGAGGAAAAGAAAATGAAGGAGAAATCGAAGAAATGAGATACACACAAAAGCACTGAAAAGAAAGAGAAATGAGAAACTTTTATGAACCTCAGATAAGTCCATATTTCTGACTTGTTTTGATTCTTGTTTGAAATGCATATCAGTTGATTTTGTATTGTTTGTGTGACACGATAACTAGGCATATATTAAGGTGCTTTGTAAAATATGTATTTTATTATAATAGATTAGAATAGAAAATAGATTAAAAACATGTTTCGTTTAACAAAAGTGAAAAAGAAGAGAAAAAATAAATAAATAAACGCTTTTTCTTTTATGAGGGAAATTGTGGAAGAGAAAAGGGTATCAGATTACTGTTTTAAATCCTACCAGTCTTCCGGTAAATGTTTGACTAAGTGATTTAATGTGATAAGAGATAAAGTTCAGGAAATAGGTTTTTGAATGACCAGGTCATTACTGTATCTTGACCACACATTAAGAATTTTCCAACGGAAGCTTTATTAAGATAAAAAGATTAAAAAATCCTGGAAAAATACTAAGGCTAAGTGCAGACTGGGTGTCAAAAGAAGGAAAATTTAAGTACCCTGAAATTTCAGACTTACTGTCGCCAATGCTTATCACCCGGTGGTCTAAAGCATTTCCGGATTAATTTTGAATAAATACAGGTGATTTTTCGGAACCGAGCAGTCAGATCAAGTGAATGAGTTAAGTTAAGTTAGTTAGTTGAGTGAGTAGAAACTCCGTTCGTCTTGTTTTGGTCAGTTTGGATTTGATCTCCATTAATTAGTTAGAGCTGTGTGTCACATTCACCTGCCCCAACCGAAAAGGCTAACTCTAAATGAAATAAAGCATCGTTTCAACTCATCCAAGTTGTGGAAGTTCGTTCCTTATAGTTTAATCTTGTACCCCCAGCTTGAGGCTCCGACATTTTCAACAAACTCCCGGCAAACATCACAGCGTGGAGAACGGCTGCCGGAGAAATTGTTCGGACCGTCCACTGGGGTGTTACACTTGTCAAGTACTGTAAGTTTTAAATTTAGGCTTTTAAACTCTCTATATTTATATTTTCTATATATAGAGAGTTTAAAACCCTAAATTTAAAAGTTAGTATTAATACAAATATAAACAGTAAATTTCCTTGATCTGACTTTAGAATTAGTAAATAATATATACCAACCATATAAGAAAACAAATACAAATTTCTTGTCTGTCTTTTTTATTTTTGTTTTAATTTGTTTGAATTTTTTAATGACTGCTACTAACAGAAGTAATATTTTGCTATTGTAAATGATTTTGGTTTTAAGTTTTGTTTGATGAAAGGTTTTATTTATTTTTCCTTAGCAATGTTGCTGTTTGAAAGAATTTTTAAGGGTTGGGTCATTAAGCATCGGTCATTTCTGAAACCCACCCCCGTCCTCACAACCTAGGTATAGAAGTATGCGCTGTAGGCCCATTTTTTCTTTCTTTCTCTCTCTCTCCACTGATTTCAACTAGCCAAACATGGTGAGTGACTTGCCTAAAATATCTGGAAAAATTAAAGAGCGGAATCTTAATTTGGTACTAGTTTCTTCTGAAATTTTTTCACTCAACTTTTTCAGTTTGTCTTACCTACTACATGGTAAGTTGAATTCGGCTTTTTGTCTGTTTTTTTTATTTTTGTTTTAATTTGTTTGAATTTTTTAATGACTGCTACTAACAGAAGTACTATTTTGCTATTGTAAATGATTTTGGCTTTTAAGTTTCATTTCGACTTATACTAAGTTAAAACTTAAATTTTTTTAAAAATTTACTTTTTTTTAAAATTTAAGTAGATAGTACCCACTATCGCCCTGTTTTACACTCCACACCCTTCTTTTAAACAGGAGTAGAGGTGATCGCCTTGTTTCTTGTTTAGGAAGAGGTTTCCGGTTCACTTCCCTTCTCCTTCGCTCTTAGTGTTAGTTCTCCTGGAAACTCTTTGCAGTTATTGAGTATGGTGGCAATGTCTCTTCATTCTGAGGGTACCGGGTTGGCAGTTTCCTGGTTGCTGCTTCCGACTGATAGTTAGGAGCCCGAACTCTTGCGTAGCATCTTGAGAGGCTGCTTTGATCAACAGTTGAATAATATCAGGGTTGCTGTAGTGCCATTTCGCGCATGGACGGGCGTCCCTGCATGAACCTCCGGTGGGCAACCCCGAGGACACATTATGCTGCAGGCTGCGCCAGTCTCCATCCTTCACCTGCTGCAATTAGTGACCATCTGATTCTACTCTAGACCTCTCTCTCCAACTAAACCACTATGAAATCAAACGAAATAGCAAAACTAAACCAGCTAGTCAGAAAATGCCCAAACCTATCTGCATCTCCTTCACAAACTAACACTAACTTTAACAGCATAGAATCATTCCTCCAAACTAACTTACCTGATATCTTAGATATATGTGAGACTAACCTTGACCCTTCTATCACCTCCTCTGAGTTTTTCATTCCTGGTTACCTTCAGGAAGGACTCCAATGTTCCATATGCATGGGCTTGGTGTTTATGTCAGCGAACACTTCCCTCTAGCTAGGGTAACATCTCTTGAATCCCTGGATCATTCTTTCATGTGCTTCCGTCTCTCACTTCTAAGCTCAGTTAGCTATCTCTTCTTCCTCTACCACTCCCCCTCCTCCTCTGACTGTTTGGTACTTGATAGCATCTCTATCAATATCGACAAGGCCATTTCTTCTCATCCATTTGCCCCTATATTTGTGTTTGGTGACTTTAACGCCCACCACACCAAGTGGCTGGAAAACTGTCACCGACCTTGCTGGGGTCCGCACCATGAATTTTTCAATAACCCAAGCTCTTACACAAATGGTGGACTTCCACATGCATTTCTCTAATAACCCTAATGGAAGGGACTCTTTACTAGACCTCTGCTTTACTTCCCTCCCAGACTCTTGCACTACCAGGCAGTTCTGCCCTCTCGGAAACTCTGGCCACGCTGTAGTTTCCATCAACATCTCAATCCATTCTCACTCTACCCAAGAAACCCAAACCAGCAGAATATCCTACTGCTACCAGAGAGCAGACTGGGATTTGTTCTGAGACTTCCTCTGTGATGTCCCCTGGAACAACGTCTTCGGTCTTCCCATCGAAGACTGTGCGTCTGAGGTCTCCTCCTGGGTTAAGGCTGGCATCAATGCTTTCATCCCTGCCAGGAAATTCCAGCTTAAATCAAATTCGTCACCCTGGTTCTCGCCTGCTTGCTTGGCCGCCATTGCCCACCAGAACCATTTCTTCCGGCTCTATCAAAGCCACTTGTCGAACCAAAACAGGCACCTCTTTGCCTCAGCTCATAATAAGTGTAAAAAAATACAGAATGAAGCAACACATAGCATCCTGTAAGTTCGATGCCAAAGATTACTGGCGACTCTGCGAAAACGTGCTCAACAAGAGTAAGACTTCAATACCCCCACTAATCAAAGAATTTGAGGTCCTCACCTCCTCAGTGGACAAGGCTGAATGCTTTGCTCGTAGATTCTCCACCAATTCGACACTGGATTCGTCAGGAGTACCTACACCCGACTTCCCACCTAGAACTGAGGCTCAACTGAATAAAGTTCACATTACACCCTCACTGGTCTCTAAGATAATCTCAAAACTTGACCCTCACAAAGTGAGCGGTGGAGACGGAATTCCAATCATAGTACTGAAGAAATGTGCCCCAGAACTCTCCTCTGTCCTCTCTAAACTCTATAACTTCTGCCTATCTGCTTCTTGCTTTCCTGCCTGTTGGAAGTCCTCCTCTGTAGTTCCTATATTTAAGAATACTGGCGAACCCTCGGACCCTGCTAATTACTGCCCTATCAGCCTCCTTCCGATCTTTGGCAAAGTTTTCGAAGCCATTATCAATGCCAAGGTGATTCAGCATCTCACGGCCCACAGGCTTCTCTCGGACAAACAGTATGGTTTCCGCTAAACCAGGTCTACTGCTGATATGCTAACGACCATTACCGAGTACATATACCAGGCTCTCAACAAGAATGACAAAGCCCGAACCGTTGCCTTGGATATCTCCAAAGCTTTCGACAGAGTCTGGCAAGCTGGCCTTTTATGCAAACTGCGGAGCTATGTTATAACTGGACATTTGTTTGACCTCATCCAGTCATTCCTCTCTAACATTGAAGGTAGTATTAAACGGACATGTCTCCCAAAACTACCATACGAACGTGGGCGTCCCTCAAGGCTCTATCCTAGGTCCCAAGCACTTTCTGATCTACACTTCTACATTAATGATCTCCCCGATGCCATTAGATCCCAAGTAGGCATGTACGCCAATGACACCACAATTTACTCTCGCCTTGATCAAAAACCCGGTGTGGGCGACAAAGCGAACCTCACTGCCGAGCTTGAAAAGGACCTCCGATCCTGGGGCAGGAAATGGCTCGTAAATTTCAATGCTTCCAAAACGAAGCTGCTATCAATTAACCATCATAGACAATTGTACCTACCTCACATTAGCATGGAACAAGCTTGCTTCCCAGAGAGTAAAACACTATGCCTCCTTGGCCTTACACTCTCGGCGTACCTCAAATTGAATGACTATATCGAATCCATTGCTAAATCTGCTGCTATGAAAGTCAGTGCTCTGTGTAGGGCCCGGAAGTTTTTCCTGTGCCCCTGCTACTCTCCTCGGGCTTCTTGACAAAATACAACGGAGAATCTATAATGTCATCGATACTGACTTGGCAGACTGGCTGCAACCACTCTCTCACCGGTGTGATATGGCTTCCCTGTGCCTTTTCTATACTTTCACGGCTTAGATCATTAGTGCCACCTAGGTACGAATTTACACAAGATACAAGATTAGCAACTAGGTCCCACCCTTTTACAGTGAAACACATAAGATATAACTGTAATTTCTACTCCAACAGCTTCTTTTCTTGCACTTCCCACCTGTGGAATTCCTTTCCACATACCTGCTTCCCCAACAGCTACAATTTCCAGGAGTTTAAATGTAAGGTCAATAGACACCTCCTATCACATTAACTTGCACCTATTCTCTCAAACACTCTCACCATCTACCCCATTCTCAGTATCCTTACCAGTCTATCACCCTCCTTCTGATATTTCCTATATCTAACCATCCTTTCGCATCACTTTCCCCTCTATATAACCCCCTGCGCAATAGTGGCAGTGGAATGTCTTGCTCGGGGTGAAACGATTAAAAAAAAAAAAAATCCTTTATATATCCACCCAAAATGTAACCATCCTCCATCCATTATAAAGCATGTACCCTCACCCATAGAATATAGAATTAGTAGAAATTTCGCAAATGAAGATGTATTTAATAAACACAACAATTTTTATAATAATGCATTAAAAAATAGTGGATACAAATGCCCTTCTAATTTTATCAATTTTAAAATTTGTGGAATTCCTAACAACCTGTTGTGTCGTAAAAATATGATACAAACAAATGAGTGGTTAGTCCGAGTGATAAAGACTAAGGAACACATGATTAAATCAACAATAAGGTTTATTGTACTAAGGTGCAAATATTAAGAGTCCACACAATAATCGCTATGTACAAAATGGAGTGTAGAGTACTTCCGTCCGTTCCTGATTGTCTTCCAATCATCAGCTTGCTCGTAATCTACTGCATGGTGTATTTATAATGGGTGACAGGCCATTGCTAGGGGGAGACAGGTTCTTCTATTACAACACATTCCCCTGAGCAAAATTCTTTGTTTGAATTTTGCTTATTACTTTAGCTCTTTTTCTTGAGTAAAAGCACGTAGTTCTCTTTCTTTTCCTGTTAACTGTCTTTCTCTTATTAATAGTAGGTTTGGTCTTTTTCAGATGAATTGTAGGTTTTGATGTTACTGCCATCGTCACTTCAGTAATTTTTGAAGGTTGTTTTTTAAATGTGTCATACAGCACTTCCATCAGAATTTTGTTTCTTTCCACCGTTTCAATATATTGTGGTCTTAATTGGTTTATATGCCTTTTACATATAAATTTCTGTCCTTTAATCATATGTCATTTTCCAATCCTTTGAGTAACTGTACCATCTTCCCAAAAAGTCTTACCAGCACGATAGTATTGAAAGAAAATTTTATCGCCTTCTTTGTAACTTTGAAAATTTTCTTTTGTTCTTTTCGAATAAGTTTTCTCTTTTGGTAACAACCTATTAAAAACTGATCGAACCTTATGTCCAAACATCATCTCAGCAGGTGATAATTTTCCAATTATACTAGTATTTGGTGTTATCCCGTAAATAGTTAGAAATTTCTGAATACTTTTCTCGTCAGTATCCATTTCTTGATTTTTCCTTAACGCTCTCTTAAAGGTATCAACGAAACTTTCAGCCTGACCATTAGACCTTGGGTTATAAGTAAGAGTGGTCACATGTTCAATTGCCAATGACTTGCAATATTGTCCAAATTATTTTCCAGTGAACATTGTACCATTATCACTTACTATGGTCTCTAGTACAACAAATCTGCTGAATACTTTGTCCAGAGCTTTATTGAATTTGCAGCTGTAGGGTGCTTATGCTCATAAATTTCTGGCCACTTTGAGCAGCTATCTACTATTACTAGATAGTAACATTCTTTTAATGGACCTGCATAATCAATGTGTAGTCTTGTGCATGGAACATCAGTTTTAGGCTAGAGTTGTGTCTTTACTGGTGGTGCTTTGGCTGCTAATTGACAATCTTGGCATTCCTTTGACCAGCACCATTCTTTATTTTTCTGTAATAATCTATTCAATGGCACCCTCAAGTCATATAATTTTGGAATATATTGACTGTAGTAATTTACTAATCCAAGAAATGCTTGTAGCTTCATTTTATTTTCTGGCGCAGGCATATTCTTTATTGCTTCACATCTTTTTGGGTTGGGTTTTCTTCCTTCTTTATCTATTATTTGTCCTAGATATTCTATTTTATCCAAGCAAAATTCACATTTCTCTAAAGAAACCTTAAACCTATATTCTTGTATTCTTCTGAATACTTCCCAAATGTGTTTCTTGTGTTCAGCCATATTTTTACTTTTGATGAGAATATCATCCAAATATGCCATTGCAAAATCTAACCCAGCCAACATGTTATCCATTATTTGTTGAAACAAGCTTAGTGGTACCTTCAAACCGAAAGGTAATCTCTTTAATCTGTATAATCCTTATGTGTATTTATCATTAGATATTTTGCACATTGTTCGGCAACCTTCACTTGCAAATATGCCTCTGACAGATCAATTTTTGTGAATATTCTTTCTCCATTTAATTTAGAAAATATATCTTTTAGGGTAGGAAGTGGGTAAATATGGTCTTTTATACAACTGTTTAAACCAGCTGAAAAATCAGCACACACTCTCAACTTGTTATTTCTTTTTTAACATACACTGTTGGAGGATGCAGTGGATATCGGCTCGGAACGAGAAATCGGGGAGCCGAGTTCGAATTCCAGTTGAATTCATTGCATTCACTTACACGCAAATACCCTTGGGAAAGGTATTAATCCATCTCTTCCTTCCAGTTATAGGTTAATAACAGGACAGATTGGGTTCTATAGCCTTGGCTGGCAACCAGTCTACCGCAGAAAGTGATGGCAACCTACTGCGGGATAATCTTCTGCTCAGTCAGTCATGTCTCTTTCAAGACATGATCGCCCAAGTGTGTTTCACGTATAGCACTTAACTGACTGACTGACTGTTGGAGTTGCCCAATCAGAATAATCAACTTTTTTAATTACTCCAATCTTTTCCAGCCTTTTTAATTTGTTTTCAATGAGTTCTAATGACGACAACGGTACCTTTCTTTTAACCCTGAAAACTGGTTTAACGTTGTCTTTTAATTCAAATGTAACTTCAGTTTTTTTTTACAGCAACCCAGTCCTTCTGAAAACACTTCCTTAAATTTATTTTTTATTTCATTTGCATATTTATCTGTTTTATTTGCTTTTTTTATATTCAATCTTCTACAGAATGTCTTCATCAATTTTTCCCATCAGTTGAATAACATAACCCATTTTATACCAAATAAATTAGTTTTTTATCCTGTTAATATGTAGACTTTTGTTTTATGAGTTTTATTCCACAGAGTCACTTTTGTTAAAAATTCTCCTCTGAATTTTAATCTTTTTCCTGACATGCCTCTGGCTATTTTATCAGTACTTTGTAACTTAGGACGACCTATTTTATTCCAAGTTATCTTGTCAATTAACAATAAATCACTTCTGGTGTCTAATAAGAATATGACTTTTTGTCCATTAATTTCCACATCTACACTTTTTCTTTTGCCATAGTTATTTCTTTCTTTTTTAGATGCAACTGAATAAAATCTTCCTGGATTTTTCTCATTTCTTTTCTGACATATTCTTACCAAATTTTTCAGGTTACAATTATAACATTTTCTGTTTTTGAAATGACATATATTAGTAGAATGATTTTTTTTCCTCCGCATACTTTGCAATTTTCCATTATTTTTGGTTGAACTTGTTTACTAACCCTCTGAATCTGGGCTATTTCTTTACTTTCAATACTTTTATTATCCCGTTTTAAATTTATCCATTTTTGACACTCTTCAGTGACTTTTTGCAACATTATATTCGTATCATTTTTTATGAGTGACAACAGCCTCGAACAGATTTCTTTTTCGTTTTTAGTTGTTAATCCTTGTACGAAAATTAAACACTTAAACATATCCTCTTTTATCTCTTTTATTTTAAATAATTCGCACTAAGAATTAACTCATACTGCATAGGTAACAAAATCCTCTTCTTCCTGCTTTACAATGTTCAGGCATTTATAGCGAGAGTGGAAAATGTTATCCAGTTCGCCAAAAATCTTAGACAAAATCTCTATAGTTTCTTCAAAAGAAACCTCCTCTGGCCTTTTCGGAAGGATATAATTTGAGTATTTTGTGTTTTCTTTTGTGCCTAATTTTTGCAATAACAGTATGATCTTCTCTTCATTCAACCATAAATAACACCTTTTAGTGAAAATGGATTCATACCTTCTATAGTATGCCGGAAAAGTTTCTCCATCCATCGGTCTATAATGGAATTCAATGAGTGATACCCTCAGTCGAAAATATTCTCAAATCTTTTGTCTGTTCGAATTGCTTTTGTACAATATTCTCTAAAAAATTTCTTTTGTTTTAAGACTTGTTCTGGAAGGTTTAACTGCTGTTCTTTTTGTTGTTGTTCAAAGTTTTGTTGTTTTTCTTGTTGTTGGTATTGCAAATTTAACAATTCAGTTTGTTTTTGAATCGCATTGCTTTGCTGTTCAAATTGTTTCTGTTGCTGCTGTACTGCACCACACAAATTTTTTGAAAACTCAACCAACTGTTCCATGTTAATCTTTTAACAATATAATTCAACAAGAAAAAAAATCAACTTTTATTTAAACAATAATTTGTCTTTTAAAACTGAACTTATTTTTTTGTAACTCTTAGTTTTTTAAGTTGATATGAATTTTTGTGTGTGGAATAAATTTTTTTTCTCTTTTTGACAAACAAAAAAGAAAAAAATATCTTTACATACCTCACTGCATTACACTCTTATGCCTTTTTGCTACGACAAACTTGTTTTACCAATATCCACGGGTTTCAAGTTCTTGTTCCATTACTGCTATTAGCAAGTAGTTATGCCTTCTTTTCAACCGGAACCTCTATGTTTTTTTTCTTTGCAAATTCTTTGTCATTCGGTTTTATATGATGGTGAAGTTTCCACATAAGAGCTTGAACATTTTTTTCGTCGCGAGCCGATAAATATCAAAAATTGATAATCGAAAAAGTCGGGTAATAGAAGGAGTGGTCCGATTTTAATCAAATTTGATACACTCATAGACAAAGATATAAGATATTCGAAAGTTTTAAGGTTGCAGTTCTTACAATAGAGCAGAAAATTTGATATCGATACCAGGAAATCAAAATTTGACTTACATCTATTCATTTTTCTTTCAGTCTACGGTTTCGCTTTAACTGGAAACAACTATTGCTTTTTAGTCTTTCATACCAACGTCCAAAATAGAAGAATAAAGAAAATAGAAGAAAGAAAGAAGTAATAAAAGAGAAGAAAATAAAATGAGAAATCAAGAAAAGGAAAAGAAAGAGGATAAGGAAAAATACAAAAGAAATAGAAAGTGATTAAGTGAGGAAATGTTGAAAAAGGAAGAACCAATAAAAACAGCTAAAAGAGAATTCAAAATTAGAACAACAATGAATTGCAAGCAGATATTGATGCATAGTTACAATGCTGCAACTCTGATCATTTGGCATTTAAAAAATAAAATGATAAAATCACATACACAAACAGAAATATTATTCATAGAATGTAAAATGAAGTATATTTAAAGAAGCAATTATGATGTAAATTCATTAGACCTAATATTATAAATTAGAATAAAAATAAAATAAAAATAAAAGTTAAAATAATAAAGAATAAAAATGAATGATGATATATATATGTATATATATATATATATTTATAAAATACCAAGTGAGCCAGACAACCTACCAAGGTTTCAACTAAATGGATCGTCAGGGAAAGCTGGCTAACAAGGAAAAAAACAAACGACAAGAATATTTTATTTATCCCGCTAGTAATGAGCACTTTTTTGTTAGTTGATTGCTTGTATCAGGTTTTTTTTCTTTGGGCTACGTGCTGACTCAATCTGAGCATTTCTGACTGATGTTCATGTATTTAGCTCTTTCTTTTTTAAAACCATTTTTTCCCTTCTTCGTAGATACGTGGAAGGTTTTTCGACACGAGTATAGTTATTATCTCTCTTATATGTATGTATATATATAAGGAACGAGGAAAAATCTTACAACATCCAAAACATTCATTTTAAGTAGTGCTCGATATATAATATAGAGCTGTGAATATTTATTATATATAATACCAACAATAATTTTCCCAACTACATCATATATTTATACTTTCGAACATGTACAATTTTTTTAAATAGATATCCACTACAAATTGTACATTTTGCTTCAACATTGGACTTACAAAGGAATGGAAGGTCTTTTTTTTATATTTGGGATGTTGGTGGGGGTTAGCGATAAGGGAATAAGTCTTGTAAATTGTCTGTTAGAATATTGAAGAAAGTGGGGTGGGTAGGGGATATAGTTGATTAATGAGTGTTGGAAATTTTGTAGACAGATTTAGCATTAGAAAATGGTGTATAGATTTTATGGCAGCCTGGCTAGCCTTTATTTTTTGGGCTTATTAGAGGGGGAGAGTAAGGAGGTGTAAAGGGTGGGAAGGGATGGGATTGAACCTATCCTTAATGTTTATTTGTACAACTATAGAATATTTTTGTATTTGAGCACACTTTTTATAATTAATCTAATTTTGTATATTTAATCTTAATTTTGAATTTAGGAAATCACTTTTTTCTGAATATCAACAAACTTTTAAACCAGAGGTATGAAACCACAGTAAACTGCAAACACTTAAAAGAACTAACCTTACACTCATGCTAAAAATACTGCAAAAGCCAAAAATAGGATCCCCTAGAGAGGATAAACCTTTATAGTACTAACAACACTCTTACATCAAATTTTACCTGTTACATGCCACAAACTATAATCTAATTTAAAGTTTTATAGAAAAAAGTGATTTCCTTTTTACAAGACTTATTCCCTTATCACTAACCCCCACCAACATCCCACACACAACTTGCCAAATATAAGAAAAGAGGCCTTCCATTCCTTTCCACACCACCTGATGAGACACTCTAAGTCCAATGTCAAAACAAAATGTACAATTTGTAGTGGACATCTATAAAAAAAATTTGTACATGTTCTAAAATATAATTTATAATATATATAATACACACATATATAAATATATACAAATATATATACCAAAGATTTAAAACAACATTTTTGTTTTGATAAAAAATACGAATGAAATTGTAAATCTAAAATTAAATTTTGAAAATAACTCCTCATTGAAATTCATTTATCAACTCATGAACAATAACAAAACCCTGTTTCATGATGCCAATATAGAGATAAAAACCAACAAATTTATCACTTATCTGTATAAAAAGCCCACCAGTAAGAACTCTTGTCTTCTTAACTATAACAGCCAATACCATGAAAGATATAAAATAGCAGTAATAACGAACTTCTTAAATAGAGCACATCAAAATTCCTTCTCCAAAAGAATATTTTTGAGTGAATAAAAACATAAAACAAACATTAGTCAACAATAATTTTCCCAACTACATCATTCATAAACAAATAAAATTATTCTTATAAAAATTACATGACACTAAAATTAAAAATCACACACAAGAAAACATCAACATATTTTATTGCAGCCAAATTTTTTTTTTTTTAATCATTTCACCCCAAGCAAGGCATTCCACTGCCACTATTGCGCATGGGGCTACATAGGGGAAGGTAAAGAGAAGGAGTGGTTAGACATAGGGAATGTCAGGAGGAAGATGACAGATGAGTAAGGATACCGAGGATGAGGGTTGAGCAGAGTGTTTGATAGAATGGGAGCAGGTTAGTGTGTTAGGAGGTGTCTATTGACCTTACATTTAAACTCCTGGAGATTGTATCCGTTGGGGAAGCAATCGTGTGGAAGGGAATTCCACAGTTGGGAAGTGCGAGGAAAGAAACTGTTGGAGTAGAAGTTGTGATTGCATTTTATCGGTTTCACTGTAAAAGGGTGGGATCTAGTTGCTAATCTAGTATCTCGTGCAAATTCGTATTTAGGGGACACCAGTGATCTAAGTTCATTGGAGCAGAAGCCGTGAAAGTATTTATAGAAGAGACACAGGGAAGCCATGTCGCGCCGGTGGGAGAGAGATTGCAGGCGGTCTGCCAAGTCAGTATCTATCACATTACAGACCATCCTCTGAACCTTATCAAGAAGCCCGAGGAGAATAGCAGGGGCACCCGACCAGATATGGCAGCAGTATTCAATGCATGGACGGATGGTAGATTTATATATGTACAGGATAGATTTAGACGGAAAAAACTTCCAGGCCCTACACAGAGAACCGACTTTCATAGCAGCGGATTTAGCAATGGATTCGATATAGTCATACCATTTGAGGTCCGCTGAAAGTGTGAGACCAAGGAGGCATAGTGTTTTACTCTCTGGGAGGCAAGCCTGGTCCATGCTAATGGGAGGTAGCTGAGATTGTCGATGATGGTTAATTGAGAGTAGCTTCATTTTAGAAGCATTAAAATTTACTAGCCATTTCTTACCCCACTCCACTATGGATTGGAGGTCTTTTTCAATCTCGACTGCGAGGTTAGCTTTGACGCCTACACCAGATTTTTGTAGGAGGCGAGAGTAAACTGTGGTGTCATCAGCGTACAAACCTACATTAATTATAAACAAGATGAATTTTCTATATGAAAAACTATTAAACACCATATTTCTGCTGTAATCCCCCAAAAACATGTAAAATCTATATATTATAAAAAATGGAAGACAGCAAACATTGTTGTTTCTAATAATAATAACCCTATCAAATATAAACTAGTGATGACTATTTACTATTTTTATTGTTATATAATTTCAATATTTTGTTATATAATTTAATTATATTTAAAAATTATTAGTGTAACCATAACTGAGTTTTAGAGTGTTCCAAATGAAAATTTTACTTAAACATTTTCCCAAAAATAATCTTTTATGTCTAAGAAATTTATGTCCCAGTTTAATATTAACTATTTGATGGAATGGAGGATTATACCATATGATCTTTCTGTTTCTATTTTTCTTTCTAAAATAACTATACTGTTCCACAAATCTAATCTCAGAATCTTTTGATTTTAGCATAGTGTTAATTATAATATAAAAGAAGTTGATTGCTTAGATGTAACATTAGACTTGGTTTCCAATAATTTTCAACCTTACATGAAAAACAATGCCAACCTAATTAATATGAACCCTGGCTCTAATCACCCACCATCTGTAATCCAACATATTTCATCATCAATTGAATGGCACATTTCTAGCAAAGAAATATTAAAAAAACAAAACTATTTGCAATAAAGTTCTTAGGGATAGTGGGTTCAGATCTGAGATTAGATTTGTGGAATTTGAAAAACCTTTTTACAATCATCTCTCATCCTTTACTAATAAGGATAAATAAAATATGATATCACTTTCTAAATATTTTTGGAAGTTAAAAGAGAATAAAACACCTAAAGTTAAATGAAAATTTCTCAAACAAGCTAAAATCTCAAGATCAATGAACGAACTATGTTTCTTCTCCCTGCAAGAGAAAATGAAAGTTATAAAGTACATGAAAAATGACATATTACTAAATCAAGGGGGCATGAAACTACATTATTATCTTATGTTATTTTATCTTTATTTTTATTATAATTTGTGATCTATTTATTGCTTTAAGTATTTTATTGCACTCAGTAATTACTGTAAGTATGTTTAGCCATGTATCAACTTATTCTATTTATTACTTTTCTCTTACTGTACTATTTGTTAGCTTCTAATTTAAAATTATATATATATATACACACACACACATTAAATCCAAACAACCCACACTTAATAAAATCACTTTTAAATCTGGCCATAACATATTACATTGCATTTGAAT
Organism: Ascarosepion bandense; assembly: GCA_037127315.1. Lineage (NCBI taxonomy): Eukaryota > Metazoa > Mollusca > Cephalopoda > Sepiida > Sepiidae > Ascarosepion > Ascarosepion bandense. The sequence continues at coordinate 285,836 of JBBBDQ010002486.1, read as the reverse complement.
ACATGGTTCTGTTGTCATTTCGCGCTATCATGCGGTGTGACGTCATAAAACCGCATTGCAAATTTGCGAACTGCGTTTGTTATTTTTGGTAACTATTGCCGTTGCCTAGCGAAGTTTTATGTCAACACAAAATAAAATTGTCGATGATGGTGGATGTTATTGTGTTACTATCTTGGTGACCTCTCTGAAGATGGCTCATGTGAGCCGAAAGCTTAGAAACAAATTAATAAAATATTATTCAAATGTTGAAGAATTTTTGTCTTTATTTTCAACTGAAATTAAAGCCAAAATACGACATTTAGAACGGCTCATGATTAAACATAATAGACATTCATTGTCCTTTATATTTAAAAGTATATGTTTAGAAAATATATATGTGTGTGTGTGTGTGTGTGTGTGTGTGCGTATGTTTATATATCTATATATATATATATATTTAAACATTTCATTAAAAATGACCAACAAAGAAGATTTTATTAATTTTAATTTTTCTTTTTCAGTATTCTTACTTTTTTTCCTTTTTACTGGAGATAGGAAATGTAAAAATGTTCCATAATTTTTGACTTTCCAAGTGTTTCAGCCTCTTCACAGGCCATTTTCAAGGATTTTATTTTTTCTGGTGTTGTTATTTCCTCATGTTTGAATGTAAAGTAATTTTTTGTTTTAGTGTTATTTTTTGTTTCTTGAAAAGGAGAGTTCTTTGAAGCTATCATGTGATGCTTGCAGCTTTAACAGTGGAAATGGAGTTTTGAAAGTTTTTTAAAAAAATAAACAGATGCTCACATGATACCCAGCCACCCACATTAAAGGTTTGCGTGTCACAGCATGTACCCACCTCTATTTGTGAGCACCACCCTACCTACCAATGTTCACAGATGTCCAAATCTGCCATGAACAATCTGGTGAACATTTGTTGACTATAAAGGAATGTGATGACTCTTACTCTGCAGATCGCTTTTCTGTTTCACACAGAAGTCATTTCACATTCCACCTCATTTTCCTGGAGGCTTTGACAATACAGTCAAACCCTTCTTTTTCTGTGCAAACAAAAAGATCTCAAGTCCAGTTCAATTTATTTGGGTCTCTTGGTGAAGTTTTATGATGGGGAATTATTTTTCTCTCCCCACTTTTTTGAACATTACCTATTTTTCATCCCTGAATTTTAAATTTTCTTCCGACTTATATCCATAACTAGTTCTGTCTGACGAAAGGCTTGCCTCAGGTTTTCCTTTTTTGTTTTTTTTTTAAGTGCCTCTTTTGGTCTTTATTGAAATTTTTTTTTCTGTTACAATTGTTTTTTAAGTGATATCATTAAACTATTTGTTTTTATAGTTTGTCATTTTTCACCATGGTCCTCCTCCTTAAGCATGTATTAACATTTTGTTGTACGAAAAACTTATATTCTATTTTCAGGACTGGTACAAAACTAAATTTATAAATTTTCTTAATTACATTATCTACTTAAGGAATCAAATTAATTCTCTTCAATGTAAGTTAAAGAAATTGTTTTATAGTTTGACATTTTTCACCTTAAATGTATATATATATTATCTTATCAACAATTGAGTAAAGAAAAGAAATAATAGCCTTAACTTAATCTAATTTAACTTATCACAGAGCTAGGAAAATAAAAATAAAAATAAAATTTTGGCTTAGAAATTTGAATTATGAATTGATGTATAAATTTGCTGGTGACATTAGTCACGTGTTGTTTTGTTTGTATTAAACTTCTCCTCCCACTATATCCCGACAAATGGAAACGGAAATACTTATTATAGTGGGCTATCCTATGTTGCCTCCCCCTCCGCCTGGCCTTGACTGAACTTTCATTCCGTAGTAATACGACATGAAACAAGTCGAATAGGGCCTTCCGTCTGATGAAGTCGGTGATTGTTGGCAACAACAATTATTGACTGAAATAAATTTATTACGGAAATATGACCGGTGTTTAAAGTTTTTCTTAAAAGAAAACAGTATATATATATATATATATATGTATGTGTGTATGTATGTGAGTGTGTGAAATGTGTATGTATATAAATATAAATAAATATATATATGCAATTTGTTATATATATTATATTATTTATATATTATATATCCGCAGTACTTATTTGAAAGTGCTCAATATCAGAGATAGAGCTGACATATTCATATAGATAGTTGTGACCCTGGGTTTCACACTCTTGCGATCGTCAGACAAACTGATTAATTTTTTCAAAAGTTTTTTATATGTAGGGTTGTGTATATTGGTGTATTTCGTGGAAGTGGGAGGAAAATTTGTCATCGTAACAAATGCTGACATATATACACACTTGTACACCCATTGACGTATGCAGAGACACACACACGTGCGCACCCACCCACCCACCGGGGATCACACAAACATAACTACATGGGGCTTGGCATATATATGTATATGTGTGCTGCATACATACATATGCATCTGATTGGTGTATTCAAATAGTGTACTGATGTCAACGTGCAGACTGTTGTCAATTTCTGTTCTCTGAACAATATTTTCTTGTGCTTACATATGTACATAGTATGTGGTCTGTGTGAAGCTATGATAGGTAAAAATTGCTATTATTTATAATTGTTTAAGGCTGTATTGTTATTTTAAAGTCAATTATTAGCTTGTTTTTAGTGGTTGCGCATATTTAAATGGTAGAAATTCTAATTTGTAATGCTTGCTAGTTTTTATGTGGTGGCATTAATTTTACTGAGGAAGAGAGAAGTAATTTACATTAATGATGATTGTGGGCTAATACAGCAATAGTAATTGTTGTTTGGGGTGAGTTTTGTGATAATAACAGTTGTGGTAGCAAATTGTTATTGTGAAGCAGTAGTAGTGATTAGAAATGGTGATGAATGATAATAACAGTAAATGCAATTATTATGATGGTAGTTTGAACCAGAGAATAATTGATAGGATTATGGTATCAGTGGTTCCCTTTTTTTTTTTTTTTTTTTTTTTACCCGTTTGTATAAATTGTGATAATAGGTATTTATTTTCATGTCTGCATTTAGAAATTATTTCTGATCTTATGTTTAGTAAGTTCTTTTGTTGGGTATGAGATATAATTGCTACTTTTTTGTGTAGGCAAAACAGGCATTTTTGTAATGTTGATGTAAGCAGGTGCTTTTTTCAATATTTTCCAGCTTATTGTTGGTGAAATATTTCTGTCTTTTAGATGCCATACGTATATGGATAGTGTAGTGCTGTTCGAGTATTTTCTGTTGGAGAATGAAAGATTGTTGTTGTTTTTTCTTTTCTTAAATGGTCCCTTAGTGGCAACGATGTAGTACTACATTGTGTTGTTGTTTACACTTACCTTGGCTTTATATACTAAGTTTGTTTGTTGGCAAATTCACTGGAGTGGACATGTAGTTCCATTTCTGCAGTTGCAATGAGGTTCTTTGGTTGTATTATTGTAGGTTGTTAATTTTTTGTTGTGGCTTTTTATTATTTGTGTTATATTTTTTGTGCAGCTGTAACTGATTTTGACGTTATTTTTGTTGAATATTTTTGCTAATCGGTTTGTCACCAGGAAGTGTTTTTCTATTAAGTTCAGGAATGTCTTATCTATGTTTACTTTGACAGTTTTGTTGTATGGTGGATTAAACCAGATAATATTTCTTTTTCTGTTTTTGCGTTTTCGTATATATATAATTATTAAATATACTTATAGTCCTACATCTATGTCATGATTCAAAGTTTCATGCATTATGCAATCATCAGGTGCATATTTCATACTGACAGTTTAATAGATTTGAATTTAAGTTCACTCGATGTTCATGGAAATTAAATCTTATAAAAGCAACAAGATTCAAACAAGATTAAGAATTTTAAAATAGTTAAAAATTTAAATTTAAATTTAAAATTAAAATAAAAAAATAAAAACATAATAAAATGCAAGGAGAAGAAATCAAAGGGGTGTCAATCATAAAACATAAAAAGTTAAAAATTTAAATATTCTAATATTAGATGTAGATAAAAAATTAAAATTTTAAAATTTTAAATAGAAATAAAAAAATTAAATAAAAATTAAAAAGTAAAAGTTAGAATTAAAATTAAAAATTAAACAATGCAGGAAGCAGAAATTAATGGGGTTTAATTCATAATTGTTTAAAGTAAGATTGCAGGGGAAAAAAGAAAGAGAAAGAATGGGACGACGTATAAAGGAATCTATATCTAGGTCTAAGAATTTAAGTAAGTATTTTTTAAACAAATTAGGATTACTGATATGATTTAAGATGACAAGTTTTTCTAAAAGGCATAGATTACATCTATCTTCTTTTCGCTTGTAAGGTTTGGATTTAGCTAACAATATTACAAGTAATAATTGGATTTTTGTTTTTTAATTTCCAATATATGGATAAAGCAGTACATTTGCTGTATTTACTGTTGTTTAAAGACAATATATAGTAGTTCAATCTCATCTTCCACCTCTTAGAAGTGGTTCCAAAGTAAAATTTGAGAATAACTTATTTGCTCTAATTAACAAAATTAAATTCTATCATGCCACAAACGAGCTTCAAAAACAATGCAAATGGACATAAATAAGTTCAAACAATCTGACAAAATGATTAAATCGAACAAGACAAGCCAACATTATTTTATTAACACGGTGTATGTCACAAAGCATTCTCTGTGAAATCAACAAAAATTATAAAAAGGCACCTAGTAACTAGGAAACTAACATAAATAGGGAAGCCAAGAAAATAACTAGCAAACTTAAAATAGATGACAGGGAACCAATTTTATATATGCAACAGGCATTCATCATGATCAAAGACCATAAACACAAATTCATAAACAACTCACAATACAGATTATCAAACCCTTCAAAAAACTACAAAGGTAAAATTAGCAAAATTATCCTTGAAATAGCTTCCATATTCACTAAGAATGCCTTAGGCATGAACCAATGGAAGAACACAGCTGAGACAATTGACTGGTTCACAAAAATAAAAAATAAAATGGATTGCACTTTCATTCAGTTTGATGCTTATGACTTCTACCCATCTATATCAGAAAAACTTTTAACCACAGCCATAAATTTGGCTAAAAATTACTACCCCATCAGCAACCTAGACATTAATATCATCAAACAGGCCCAGAAACCAATTTTCTTTTACAATGAATGCCTGTGGACTAGAAAAAACAACCCTGATTTCTGCATCTCTTTGTTGGTGTATAATTCTGCAGAGGCCTGCAATTTATTAGGACTCTTTTTGGTCTGGAGTCTTAGGCACATCTTCAATTTATGTAACACCAGACTGTACCAAGACAATGAATTGATTATTCTCCACAAAACTAATCTGCAAAAAACAGATAAACTCTAAAAATTTTTCAAAGCCCAAGATCTTAATATTACTGCCATAAATAACACTAAAGTTGTAAATTTCTTAGACGTTACCTTCAACCTGAGCAATGGTCTGTACAAACTGTACACTAAGGACTTACATAATCATACATACTTCAACAGGGAATCAAGTCACCCCCAAAGAATCACCAAAAAGCCTACACAAATCCATTCAATTTCATTTAAGCACCAATCTAGCAATAAGGAAATTTTCGATAACTCTAAAATTAAACATATTAATGCTTTAGAAAAAAGTCAACTCAACATTAGTTTAGAATACTCTGTTAAAAACAAGGTAAGCAGAAATCACTTAAAGGTAACATTATTTGGTTTAACCCACCCTTCCAAAACTAACATTGTTAAACTCTTTCTAAACTTAATTCACAAACATTAAATAAATACTTGGTCCACATAAATAACATACCTCACTCAACTAATAGCAACAATAACCCTTCTAAAAATAAAAATTTAAAAATTTGATTAATTAATTAATTAAATTTTTTTTTTCTTAACTAAATTTAAATCCTAAGTATAAAAATTCACAAATTTTGCCTTATGGCAGCATTTGCTAATGAATTCTTTTCTTAAATTCAAGAGTAGGTGCTGCTTAGGGTATTTTAATATTTGTATTTTTTCCTGTAACCATAGATTGCATTTATCATGAAAATTCCTAGGGGTGAGCCTATCAGTTTCCAACTATGTGGTTTAGCCCTTCTTCCTTCATTTTCCAAAGTCTTCGTGAAAGAGCTGTTTGGTATTTCTGATTTGGGTTAGAAAAGGAATACGTATGATTGAATAACGTTGCTTAAAAACCCCGCAGATATACCTATATATGTCCGGTAATTTTTTCTCTTGTTGGATGGTGAGATTTGAGCTTTGTAGATTACCTGGGCAGATACTCACGGAGTTACAGTTGCATTCATTAGAAATTCCAGACTGAGAATCAGCATTATATAAATCCTTTAGAATCTGCTTATTGTGAGAATTAATGATGTCGTCCATATTTGGGGTACAGGAATAGCTAATTTTTAATGTGTTCCTATTAAAGATTTTCCATAGAGGATTGTTGCTATTGAAATGTTTATCTATTAACCCGAGAAAATATTTTCCTATATTAATATTAATTAGTCTACAGTATGGAGGGTGAAACCATATTACCTTCCTTTTTCTATATTTATTTTTATTTTTGGTATTAGATGGTTCGGGTTCAATAGTTGGTTTTATATTCGTTAATTTTTGTATCCGCTTTTCAGAAGGGCCTTGTCGTAGATTTCTTTATTTTCATTGAAAGTTTTGACGTTTGATGATAAACGGTTAATCCTATTATTTACAATATTGGGTATCTGTTTTAAAATAGTTTTCAGCATTATCTCATCATGTCTCAACAACATTTGGTTATTGACAAATTATTTGGTTATTGAAACTATGGAAATAATTTGACCTGACAGTCACTTTTTCATATTTGTTACTTTGTACCTGGGAAGAAATCTATCACCTAAGTTCAAGTCATCATTTACTACAGTTTATATTGTCACAAGAGTAACAATTTTGAATTAATAACTTTAAATACTAGCAAGAAAATAATTATCTGGCAAAAGTCTTATAAATAAAAATGCTAATAAAAAAAATCATACCTTTTCAATGACCTTTGAAGAAAATCATGGTCATGAGCAACTTTATGCAGAAGAAGATTAAAATCAGTTTGTATTAGTTTTGCTTCATCAAAAAGTGACTTCGATATCACAGATGGAAATAAAGCAAATGGAGCAAAATTGACCACATCAGATGATGAGGGAAAATGTTCAGTTCGCATTAGAATACCTAAAATAAAAAGAAAATGTTTTATGAAAACATAAATCCCAATCCTGATGTGAGAGAAAATATGCTGATGTCAGAAACTATTAAGAGAATTTGATATTCTCGCCATACTTACATGCCTCAAGCACATTATATCAGCTGATACATAAGGTACATTTAAATAACCAAAAATAAAAATAAAAGTTGTGTCTTCATGACTTTTCTGATTTTCTGTTGTAGGAGTGGGACAGGGGAACTTTACCAAAACTTGAAATGGACATTATAGAGCTTTAATCATGTGTAGTAAGTAGTGGTTCCTCAAATACACAAGTATCATGTTAAGCTGAGTGATGATACTTGACAAAAAGATTTGGTTCTCTGCCATTGGTATTTTCATATTTCAAAATCTTTTATAATCAGTGAGTTATTGGGTGTATCAGCAGGTACATTGTTATAGTGAAATGGTTAGCAAGCTTGTCTTGCTAGATCAATCACAATTGACTAGCGAGTTCAATCTTCATTGGGTGCACAATACTTGCAGCTTTGTGCCACATCTAAGCGATGCTTAGTAAACAACTATTGGTTGTATCAGCTAGGTTTGAATTCTATAGTTTTATACTATTAACAGCCTGTAGTTAAAAGGAAATGTTATTAAGGAAATATACTTACCTAAATTTGTGGTCATATTTTGTTACAGATGCACATTATAAAATAAACCCATATACATAATAAACCTGGTAAGAAATTTTATGAAGCTAAGAACTTCCATGAAAAAGAACAGTGATAGTCTTTCCTTTTTCCAAAAAAAAAGGTAAACTAATTCAAACTTTATTTCACTTTCTTTTTCTAAAAAGAAAGCTTTTACCTTTTTTTTGTTCAAGTAAATTTTTTCTCAGGTTTTGTTTTAATAATGATGTAATACTGTCTTTTTATCAAATTCCTTTTTTTAATCATTTCATCCCAAGCAAGGCAATAAAAGCCACTAACATACAAAAGGTTACTGAATGTGAAAGAATAAGAGAAAAATACAAACATTAATAAGGACAATAAAAAAATTAAGAACACAGTAGATAACAATTGACATTGCATTTAAATTTTGAAAGATCAAAGTTGACTGGGAAGCTAGGGAAAGAGTTCCACAAGTGTGAAAAAAGAACATACTATCATAGATTTATGATTATATTTAGTCATTTCAAGCATAAAAGTATGAAACCAAACTGCCAATCTAGTACAGTTAAGTGCCATAAGTGATACATGTTTGGACGATCATGTCTCAAAAGAAACGTGACTGACTGGGCCAAAGATTTTCTCACAGTAGGTTGCCATCACTTTCTGGGGTAGACTGGCTGCCAACCAAGGCTATAGAACCCAATCTGTTCTGCTATTTAACCCAGAGCTGGAGAGAGGAGCGCAGGAATAATACCTTTCCTAAGGGTATTTGCATATAAGTGAATGCAACAAATTTAACTGGAATTTGAACTTGACTCTCCAATTTCTCATTATAAGTCAATATCCACAGCACCAAATCCAATCTATTACTGTGCTTAATTCATAAAGTTTAGGCACCAAAGAAGAAAGTTAATCAGAACAATTACAGGGAAAATATTTATAGAAAAAGCACAAAGAAGCTACTTTATGGCCATGGGACTGAAGCAGAGATGCCAGGTCAAGGTCAGTAACATTCCTCAGATTCTTCTTCAGATTTTATTAAGAATTTCTAAATATATAGTAGAAGTGCAAAAACAAAACATGGCAGCAATATTCAATGCATGGATGAATGGTAGACTTATGTGCAAGATAGATTCTTGTAAGAAAAATTGTCTAAAACAACACAGTGAATCATATATCCTAACAGCAGACTGAGCAATTGATTCAACATAGTGATAACAGCTTTATCCCAAAAAGAAACCTCAGTGGCACAATTCTCAATAGAAAGGTTAAAAATTTCAATCCAGGTGGGAATCTCAAATAAAGTCACAAAATCAATTCCAATCAGTACACAAGTAACAAGAAGAACTCTTGTGAATAAGAGGTTCCTGTCTAATAGATGATTCGAAAGAAAGATCAACAGTTACAACAGCATGATTTGAATTACCAAGAGGACAGGGGTATGATGCTTAACAAGAGCTAGTCATGAATCAAGTAAAGAAGCATGTTGATCAGAATTGTTACAGATACAATTTGGGAAATTCGCTATTTGACAGAGAGACTCAGCAACAGAAAAATTGAAAGTCTGAACGTCAGTAATTCAAACATATGCACCTTAGTATTGACGCTAGAGGGTGTCGTCAGTGATGTCATTGTGTGTGATCACTAGGAGTTTTGGGTCTTTCAACATCATACCCCCTCACCGCGCCGACCCAACCAGAGATGATCAGTCTCTGGTCCACCCTCAATAAGCGCTTTCAGACACTGGAAAAATTTATAACGTTGAAAATGCTTCCAATTGGCAACAGACAGAGCCACTTTGCATTAAGAGGCCACTTTATATTAAGAGGCGAAATCAGAAATGCTGAATTTCGGGGGATTTTAGCTCACAATTTGTTTTGAACTCCAGCTACTCACTCTTTTGATCCATAACCAATTGGCTGTACTTTCTGCTGTTTCGGTTATGGACTTGAGTGCTTTCCTTTTTTTACTCCCACTATACCAATATCAGTTAAGGCTTTGTTTAAGGACCTTGTTGCAAATCCTCTAGTCCCCACTTCTATCGGAGCCCTCCAGCCTTTAACCTTGCAACTCTCCAGCAGTTCGTCATATTTTAACTTCTTCCTTTCATGGGCTTCTTTTGCGTTTTCCTCCCAGGGGACCATCAGTTCCCACAACACTATCTTCTTCAAATTATGTGAGAAGAAAACTATATCTGGGCAAAGTTTTGTGGTGGCAATTTGCTCTGGGAATTTCAATCTCAAGCTTATATCGGCCCTTCGTTCCCAATCTGTTGCAGGAGATAACAGGTTTGCCTTTACCTTCCTATTTTGTGGGATTTTTGCGCCCGCTTTAATAAATTTTATTTGCCTTGTGTCTGGGTTGTAAATATTCTCTTTGATAGCATTTTGAACTATTTTCATGATCTCTTTTAGAATTACGTCGTGGCACCATCTGTAACGTCCGTCAGCCAGTGCAGACTTACAGCTGCTCAGGATATGTTTTAAGGTACCTTTGTGCCCACAAAAATGACAATTTGGCGACTGAGTTTTATACCACAATTGTAAGTTTGCGGGGCTTGGCAGTATGTCGTATACTGCCCGAATCAGAAATTTTAATCTGGAGTCACCGTGCCATATTTCGGACCATTTGATTTGGCGATTCACCATAGAGATCCATTTGGTCCATGCCCCTTGCTGTCTCATCCTGACTTGGATTGCTATTCTTTTCTCTTCTTCGCCATTTCTGATTTCTTCCTGCAAAAGATGACTTTTCTTTTTCCCTTGCAGTTTGTCATATTTTTCTGAGGGGAAAACCCGAGGCCCACGCGTCCTGTAGCTACGGTCCCTAGTATTGCCTTTTCTCGGATTCTTTCTTTTGCTGTATTTAATTCTTTCGAGGCATTCTATTTTTTACCTGTATATACTGATATTCCTGCACCGGCTACTTTGGGATCTTTCGAGCACTCATACTGGATTGTGGCTCTCACTTTAGCTACTTTAAATTCTTCGTACAGGCTTTTAAACGGGAGTTTCAGTGCGTTTGATTTCCCGTATAACGCTGCACTGTATTCTCACCCAGTCGATGAGTTTTTCGATGCCCTTCAGCAACCACCTTGCCCCAATGGCAGATGTGCTGGTTATGGTCATGTCATCCATATACATGCGAATCGGTGGTTGCCTTACACCGGAACTGGTGACTGGTCCTTGACATTCCACTTCAGCAGCTTTTATCAGCATGTTCATTGATAATGCGAAGAGAGTTGCTGAAATGGTGCAGCCTGTTATTATCCCCCTTTCAAGGTTATGCCACGCTGAAGTTGAGGTCTTTGTTACTGTCCTCATTTTAAAGTCTTTATAGTAGTTCAAAATCAGTTTGGTGAAAGCAGTGGGTATGTGGTACTGAATTAAAGCTTATGTGGTACCGAATTAAAGCTTCTTTTACTAGATGAAGGGGAATTGAACCATAAGCATTCTTAAGGTCTAACCAGAGAACTGCAATATCTCCCTTATTATCCTTGGCATCTTTTAGTAGTTGGGTAATGACCCCTGTATGTTCCATGCATTCTGGCATGCCTGGAACTCCTACTTTTTGAACAGAGGTGTCAATGTAGTTATTTATTATTAAATATTTTGACAGCCTACTATTTAATAAGCTGAAGAAAATCTTCCCTTCAACATTCAGCAGCAAAATACATTTGAATTGGTTGATTTCCTTAGCGTTTTCCACTTTGGGGATCCATATTCCCTCGGAATACTTCCACTGGTCTGCTATCTTTCCTCTCTTCTAAATGACCTTCAGTAACTTCCATAGGATCTCCTGGAAGGAAAACACAGAAGAAGCCCATGAAAGGAAGAAGTTAAAATACGACGAACTGCTGGAGAGTTGCAGGGTTAAAGGCTGGAGGGCTAGCTGCACTCCGATAGAAGTGGGGACTAGAGGATTTGCAACAAGGCCCTTAAACAAAGCCTTAACTGATATTGGTATAGTGGGAGTAAAAAAAAGGAAAGCACTCAAGTCCGTAACTGAAACAGCAGAAAGTACAGCCAATTGGTTAATGCTTAAGCCACTTATGATGAACATTAAAATCACAAAACAAAGGTTTTCATATGAATGCAGAGAGAAAGAGAGAGATTTCTGCACTGATAGATATCTAATGTGTAAATATCATAAGAAGAGGAAGAGCAGTAAAGGAAAAATATAGTTAACAGAGTGCAATAAAGAAAGTTGAAAGAACATGAAAAAATCATGCCATTGGAAGATTTTCATGGATGTAAACATCAAGTTCATGAATATATATCCTAAAATCTTTTTAATAAAGAAGATGATAGCTGAAACAGAGAATTCATAGAAAAATTGAAATTAGTTTCGCAAAGTGATAAGACATCTGGAAAAATGTCTCAAGAGAAAAAATTCTACACTATAGAAATTAGAATGAATATCACGCAGACAGAAAGATTGAGGTGGATTTTTTGTTTACTGGTTTCCTCATATTTCTTTTAATTGTAAATGCCATCAGATTAGTTTTTTTTTTTTGAAAAAGCTCAAAATAATTATCACTGTCCAGCTATAACAATAGACATCAGCCAAGACTAAAGCATAATGTGGCCTCAGGGTTGCCCACCAGAAGTACATGCAGACACACCTATCCCTGTGCAACATGGTACTGCAAATATCCCAATATCATGCAACTGTTGACAAGAGCAACCTCTTTAATCAGAATGCAGCAACCATCTGGTACTCTCACAATGAAAGTTGCAGCCAGATCACTAAAATGTTAAGACAGTTAAATCATTAAGGCTTTGAAAGAAAAGAACTGGTAAACCATATCCTAAACAGGAAATTGGATAAACCTCTACACCTGTTCAATAAATATAGAGTACTGACCAAGCAATAGGTGACCCGATCTACTCTTATTATTATTACCCAAGTGGAATATTTGATTTAAAATAAGTCATTGAAAATGGCTTTAAAATATTTGGCACCATCTGGGCTGATAAGTATACACTATAGAGGAAGAAGATGGAATTATGGGAAATGGCTACAGATACTGTAGTATAGAAAAGAACACCTGATTTTCTCAATTTGGAAGGTAAAGGTAGTGCATGATGGAAGTGAATTTAAATGAACTTAATGGAAAAACTTTGTTATGATGTATAAAAGTAGTTTTTTACAAATGCTCATTGTTCCTCCATTTCTACATCTTTGAATATAATTTGATCTGCATAGACTAGTATACAACTCCAGTGATGCTAATAGGTTTTTAATTATGGTGATTTGGGTGGGTACTTGACACAAAATCAGGATGATCAATATTTGTACAAATTACCATCAATATCTAGTTCATTTGACAAATGATTCATGTTTGGTTACAGAAAGAATATATTAGTTACATTTTAAGTTGATGTTGTTTACTTTGTATCTACCAAATATGTATGTTACTATATCATAATGTTTGGGTTAATCTTGAGCAATGTATTTCGTTCCATAAAAAAACTTTCCATCTCTGCATTCCATGTACAAATGTATATTATTTTACCAATGATGGTCGCTCCTTGTTATGGCAGAAGGGTCTGCATAGTTCAATGGTTCTGAGATTGATGCTCTTGGGAGTTCTAAACTATTGGTAGGGCTGCAAGATTGAAGACAAGGACCTAGATTCAGTGTAACCAACCCCAAAGACCTCATTGGTTAAACCAGCAGATGAAGATATGCAGCTGAAATCCTCTCTATCAGAAATTTTGATTCACCATTTAAACATTCTATCATGAAACCCAAAACTGTTGAATTTTCAGTATGTCTCCTTCTTGAGTCCTTCATATCGTAAACTTACTTTGATGTAAACTGGAAGAATTTTACTTTAAAAAAATCAACAGATTGATGAACAGCTAATTGCTTAATTTCTAGCATGTCAGTGACACAAAATCAGGATGATCAATATTGGCAGATATTTTGTTAAAATTTACAATTCAAGAAACTACTTTTACACTTTACAATTTCAAAAAACTACTTTAACTCACTGTTTTGCACTGTTTACACAGAAACAATGTTTTGTTTTTTTTTGTTATTCTTGGTTTAGGTAGAGAATAATAGACTTAATGGCAAACTGATGGTAAATCTTAGGTCATATTTTTCCCCCCTAACAACCACATTTGCATAACTAGAAAATTCCTTAAAAAAACAATAGCATTTCAGTGGTCAAGGCTTTTTTATTTTGATATCGTCTTTAACCACTATTCTTGCTCTTTCAGATCTTTGGAGAAACAAAATACCTGAACCATATTTTGTTCAGTGTAACTGCAACAGTACATTGTTACACAGCATTTTCTGACCATTTTGAGATAGATTAAGTCACAATTTATTTTACAAAATTGACAAGGTGACTGAAAGCTGTACATATTTGATGTTCCATCATCAGAACCCTGAAAGATTTTAAATTCCTATACTTAGAAAGAGGCTAAATTTCTATGTCTGTACAAACCTGGGAGGATGCTAAAATGTTTGGACATGGAAATTTAATTTAAAATCTTTCAGAGTTCAGACATGTGAATCTATCATTTCAGATTTCAGGTTTTAGTAATCTATGTTAGGTAATTATTAAAAATGAAACATAGCTTCACATACCTCGTATAAAGGAGCTTCAACTGTGTTGCATACTTATTGTCGTAAAAATAATGACAGAGACATTTGTTTTAGAGCGGACAGACGCAGGCACAAAGCGAGCCTTTATTTACATTAGAAGAAGAGGGAAGAGTTAGGTAAAGGGAGAGAATCCCTACAGAAATTCTAAAAGAGAAAGAGAGATAACCTTTAACTGACTGACAGTTATTGATAATTTCAACACTCCTCCTCAATTGCTGACAGTCTAAATAATCAGTTCTTCAAGACCTAACAGGTCCCTGAGCTTCACAAACTGTGAGCTCGCAAGTCCTTTTGTTAGAATATCCGCTACCAATAGCTTTTCGTTCACTCGGCAACTCGGTGAGATCCCATACTTTGTTAGTATGCAAGGAAGAAATTTCACCTTCCATTGCTTTCATCCACTCATTCCTCTCAGGACTGGAGAGTGCTTCTTCCATTGTCAGTGGATCACTTAAATTATGGGCCATGTAAACCCATTCACCGTACTGGTCTGGAGCCTTCTTAGTCCTTGGTGATCTTCAGAGTCCTGGTCCCTCCTGCAAGTTGTCATTATCCTCGGAGCTCTCCTGGTATTCGATTTCAACTGGAGATGGCTTCACTACTTCTTTTTCCTCTTGGTCAGTTATGGAGCCTGATTCATTGAAGATCACATCCCTGCTATGAAATACTCTAGACTTTCTGGTGTCATAAAGTCTATAACCCTTTACACTAATGCCATAACCAAGAAATATGTTCTTCTTGGACTTAGAATCCATTTTAAACCTTTCATCCTTTGGTACATGGACAAAAGCATCACACCCAAAAATGC
Source organism: Ascarosepion bandense (assembly GCA_037127315.1). Classification (NCBI taxonomy): domain Eukaryota; kingdom Metazoa; phylum Mollusca; class Cephalopoda; order Sepiida; family Sepiidae; genus Ascarosepion; species Ascarosepion bandense. Next base: position 270,572 of record JBBBDQ010002486.1, on the reverse strand, counting down.
GTAAATGTTTTACATTGGGTTTATGCCCCTTCAATACTTCATAGGGTGTCATACCTTTCACAGAATTTGTTGGGCTCCAGTTTCGAATATATGAAGCTGTGGATAAAGCTTCTGCCCAAAATTTCTTAGGCAGTTTTGCATCTGACAACATTGCCCGCACTGTTTCTACTAATGTTCGATTCATTCTTTCAGCTACTCCATTTTGCTCTGGGGTTTTAGGAACAGTATATTCATGTCGAATGCCTTCCCTTTTTAAGTAATCTTCAAATTCTCTTGAAGTGTAATCCCCACCATTATCAGTGCGTAGGGTCTTAATAATATGTCCTGTGAAATTTTCCACCATGGTTTTCCATTCCATGAACTTGTTAAAAACATCTCTCTTGTGTTTGAGCACGTATATCCATATAAATCTTGATTTATCATCAATAAATGTTACAAAATATTCTGCTCCACCAAGCGATTTTGCCTCTATCCTTCCACAAACATCGCTATGCACAATTCCGAGAAGTTGAGTAGCTCGCTTTCCACCAGATTTTGGAAATGAGGAACGATGATGTTTTCCATCCAAACATGGCTCACATAAGTTGATATCCTTGGTTACATCATAGTCAAGGCCAGTTACTAGTTCATCTTTTACTAGTTTCTGTAAATTCTTTTCTCCAAGGTGGCCAAAACGTCTATGCCAAATCACCTCCTTTGTGTTACTACTTAGGCAGGAGTTTACTGAATGGGCTTCTCCATATACTTCACTGCAGTCTAAATAGTATGTTACCAATTTTTGAACCTGTTGCCACCACTTTCTGCTTGTCATCCAGAATTTGACAACTTGATTCAGTAAATAGGCATGTCTTTCCAGATTTAGTGGCTCTAGACACACTTAATAAATTATAAGACAATTTAGGAACATATAGAGTTTCATAAAGCCTGCATCTTTGGTATTTGCCATTGGTAAACTCACTTTAAGTTCTATTGTACCTATACCTAATGCCTCAACTGAAAATCCATCGCCAAGGGTTATTTCCTCTGCTACATCCAACTTTCTGAAATTAATAAATTTCTCAACATCGTAACACATGTGACATGTAGCTCCAGAATCAACAATCCAGTTACTCTTATTATTATTTGACAACAACGCATTATGTGTGAGAAGTCCAACAATGTCATCACTAGAATCACTTGAGTCATCCTTTATTTTCTTAGTAAAGAAAACTTTCCTTTTTGGATGGTTCGACTTAACATTCTCTTTTGTATCAAGTAAACGACAGTCACGTTTAATGTGTCCGTTTTTTTCCACAGTAATAACATTTGGGTCCCCTTTTGTTGACATGATGTTTTGATGCCATGGCTTTCAATTCAGCACCATTTATTTCCTTCTCTTTGATCTTGGTTTCTTCATGCAGCAATCGCTCAGTCACTAACACCCATTTAGGAACATCCTGACTTGCTTCGAGTGCCGTCACCAACATATTATAAGAGTCTAGAAGTGTAGCCAGTAGATGAACAACTCTATCTTCCTCGTCAATAGAATCGCCAATGACTGCTAATTCATCAAATATTTCCATCATAGTTTTAATGTGTTCATGAACAGAGTCGCCGTCTTTTAGTTTAAGAGAATATAATTTTCTCCTCAACGCTAATTTATTTGCCCAAGTTTTCTTTTGAAATTGGTCAGCTAATTTTTTCCACACTGCTGCGGGGTCGTCAGGGTCTCCAATTAAATATAGCAGTGAAGTTTCCACCGACAGTACAATCGTCGCTAATGCACGGTCCCTTCTTGATAAATATTTTACGTGTGATGCAGAATCTGTTTGTTTATCAGGAACTATCTCCGTTTCGTTAACAATGTTCCATAAACCATCCCTAATTAAAGCCATTTTACACTGAACCTTCCAAGTATTATAATTTGTACCATTTAGTGGTACCAGGTTACTAAGTTTTGTTTCCATTGCCATTGTACTTTATACAAGCAACACAAAAACTTTCAATACAAACAAAAAAATTCAAGATGGCCGAACGGGATAAAACAAAAAAAGTTCACTCGTGGACATGGACAAATATCTCCAAGACGTTGACGTAGACTGGTCCCATAACCTTTGTTAGGTAATTATTAAAAATGAAACACAGCTTCACATACCTCGTACAAAGGAGCTTCAACTGTGTTGCATACTTATTGTCGTAAAAATAATGACAGAGACATTTGTTTTAGAGCGGACAGACGCACACACAAAGCGAGCCTTTATTTACATTAGAAGAAGAGGGAAGAGTTAGGTAAAGGGAGAGAATCCCTACAGAAATTCTAAAAGAGAAAGAGAGATAACATTTAACTGACTGACAGTTATTGATAATTTCAACAATCTATACTACATACTAGAAAAAGTCAAAGTTGTTATCAAAATATTGACATTAACATTATGTGACAAAAACTTTTACAACTACAATTAGGCACCTATGTTTCATCTGTTATTTACACTTCAAATGAATTTTTTTTATTTATAATGTGAAAGTAATTGTTCATTGAAATTTTTTAAATTCAAAAATAATGCTGCTTATATTTTTAATTAGGAGGAAATAAAGATAAATATGTGTGTATGCCTTACTTTAGAACAAAAAATATCCTGAAAAATAAAATGAAATATTACTCTTCTTTTTAGTTTTATTTTGTAGTATTTTGCTATAAAAAAAACTTAACATTACATTTTCTTTTATAGTATTTGTTTTTACTTGATGTAGTAAAAAATAAAAAAAAATTCAGTTAATTTTTTTTTTTACTTTTTCTGTGTAGTTTAAAGGATTATTTAAAAATGTGTTTTTTTTAATTGATAAGAAAATGTTTTACAAACTGTTTTATTGTATCTTGTTGATGTTTTAACTGGCAAGACTGTTACCTAATGCCTCTGACTGAGTATTAAAGCATACTTTTGTAATTTTCTTTATTGCCTGGGAGACAAAGTGAACTTAACAACTTAATTCAACTTAATTCTTTTTCACATCAATTTTTATTTAGTTATTTCCTTAATAAAAATGGATCACTAAGTCCATAGAATAACACAGCTGAATCTTTATTTGAAATTTTCATTGTACTGGAGAACAAGCAAACACACTGCCAACCATGTATTTTGTAATATGTACCCCACCAGTACAGACACAGCTGGAAATCAAATAGCTAGATTGCTCATTTCAAGACAATGTCTATTAACAGCCTATAGCAACACCAAGATGAAATCTGACCCAGTAAATGTATGAGACCTACAGAAAATGTCAGAACCACACAACTAAACACAAGTGCAACAGTTCGTAGGTGTGATGACATACCTATCTTGCTTTATCAAGGGAGTGTTTAAAGAGCAAAGTACCTGAAACGTCCTGGCTTCATTATTTTGAACAAACTCCCAATCTACATGCACTGTGATGCAAGTCTACATGGAATAGGCACAGCACTACTACAAGCAGATTCAGCTGGCAATCTATCACCTTTCGCATATGCTAGCAAGAGTTTGACACAGATAGAACAAGGATACACATGTACTGAGTACAAGCTACTGGCCATTGTATTTGGCATACATCTATATGTCCACGGTTTCCAAGTCATTACTGACCATAAACCTCTCGTAATGGTCATTGGCAAACTGACCAACTCAGCCCTGGCATGCCTACAAGGAATGCTCATACGACTCCAGGGGTTAACTTCAAACTCACCATTAACAAGGGACCTGACATCTTGGCTGATAGGCTATCATGTCTGCCATCACCCTGTAATTTTGGCCCTATCAAGCTTAATGTTCAGTTTGATACTTTTTCTCCACTGATCGCATTGAAAAACTGTGAAACTGTACAACAACTAACCCTTTACTTAACCAGCTGTGAGATACCATCATCATGGATGGCCTGAGATAATCAAGCAACTGCCTACTGACATCAGAGTCTTCTGGGATCTAAGAGACCAGCTCTCAATTGATGATGGTCTTATCCTCAAAGGATAAAAAATTGGTATTTCTCAGACTCTCCAAGAAGACATAATAAGACAGCTTCATACCAATCACTTAGAACAGGAGAAAACCAAACTCTTCACCAAGGACACTGTTTACTGGGTAAACATAAATAGACACATGGAACAGTTCACAAAGTCATGCAGCATCTACCAACAGCATCATCCATCTCACATATGAAAGTCACTCATGCAACACAAAATTCCCAAAAAGTCAGGGGATGTACTTGGCACAGACTTGCTTGATCTCCATGGAAGTCAATGGCTGATCATAGCTGATCACTACCAAAAGTCAAACACCATTCACCAAGCAGTGTTATAATGAAAATCACATGCCAAGTCTTCACAGAGTTTGGCATACCATCAAAAGTAGTCAGTGATAATGGACCACATTTCTCAAGTGCTCTCTACTGTGGATTTGCTAAAAAAATAGGGTTTCAATCATAGGACCACTTTTCTTTGGAGGTCACAGGGAAATGGCTTTATAGAGCATCAGGTAGGAACTGTCAAGACCATCCTCAAGAAGGCCAAACAATCCAGGACAACACCTGAAGCCGCATTGCTGCACTGGCTCTACTTCTATTTCAAATACCATACCAAGTCCCGCACAACTACTCAAGGGTGGACAAATCCAATCTCCACTTACAACAAAAATTACAAACAATCACCAAGTTCAGGATCAAATTTATAGTGCAATATAACAATGACAATAAAACCAAAAGAGATACTTTGACCAACATGTACTCAAGAAGAAACTACCACCTCTATATCTTGGCCAAAAAGTAAGAGTAGAAAACCTTATGTCTGAAAGTTGAGACCCAGTGACTGTAATATCCCAAGCAGATGGTCAATACTCTTATCACTTGAAGTATGTCAATGGCAATATGCTGTGAAGGAACTGGCAACACACAAATAGTATTTCAGTGATACCAGCTCCACCAGTGTCACATGATGTTTTAAAAGCAGAAAAGTGTGACTTTTGCGGATTCATTTGTGCGTGCAATCCCAACCATACCAAGTGTGTGACCACCATCAAATATGAACTTATGAACATTTCTAACAACCTCACAGCAAGCGCCTCACTGTAGTTGTTCAGGCAGTCTACCTCGAACTATAGCCTTTCTCTTTATTTGTGTTTACATTAATTTTGTTTTTTTTTTCAGATCTACTATTATGATGTAGATGTGTGTTGTGGTGCAGTGGACATCAGTTCAGAATGAAAAATCTGAGAATTGAGTTCAAATTCTAGTCAAATTCATTGCATTCACATACATGCAAATACCCTTGGGAAACATATTAATCTGTCTTTTCTCCCTCCAGCCATGGGTTAAATAACAGGACAGATTGTGTTCTATAGCCTATGACAACCAGTCTACCGCAGAAAGAAATGGCAGCATACTGCGAGAGAATCTGCCCAGTCAGTCATGTCTTTTTCAAGACAAGTGTGTATCACGTATGGCACTTAACTATTATGATCTTTGCTTTGGCAAAGAGGGATGCAATGATGTTGCTTATTATTTCATTTCGAATTCTCAAAACATTAATCCAGGTTTTATGCATGTCAATTAATAAATGTATGCTATGAGAGTCCTTTCTGTAACCAAGTTGAGTTGTTACTATATACTAACACACATAATATGCACCCCACGGCATGATAAAAGTAAATGCATTAGTTGTGGGTTTTTTTTATTGATACTGTTACGAGGATGCATTTATATAAAAAAATAATAATAATAATGTCTAAAAAGTTGTAGTAAGGGATTCTATTGAGTCCTACTTGTTATTACAAAAAAGTTTTAATTCATGAAGTAGTCGTAAAAATAGATAAATTAGGAATAGAACGTTTTGAACGATGCCAGAATGTTCCAGTAAAATCAAGAGAATTTTAAATGTTCTAGAAATATGAAAATTAGGTGTTAGCCTCTATAAAAATAGGTTTTGGGAAGAGTGTAGTTAGTTGTTAACAGGATTTGCTGACATTATCAACTCCGGCCCGATTCGTGGATCTGTGCATCCAGCCGAAAGAATATCTAAGAAAAGTTGCTGACCAACTAAAAACCTGAAAGAGAACCTCATGGATCTAAAAGGGTAAATAGATATTTTTGACTCTTTCATTGACCAAACTAATAATTATTCTTTATATACACATTTGAGGATTTCCAAAAAGTATAGCACTTAAACTTCTTCGCTATCTTAACTGGGTAAAGATATTTGACACCTGCCTTTCCCTCCATAACACTTACCCGTCACTCTGCCAGTAGTAAACTCTGTTTTCTATTTGAATGCAAAAACTGTATATTTGTAAATATTTTTATTTAATGTTTTTGTAAATTAAATATTTGTCTGTGATTTAAACTTTGAGTTTTGGTCAATCATTTTTTTGTCTTTTCTTACACTTAAGACGTAACAATACATAAGTCACTTCCACTCACATTGTTATGGCGATATGAATAAATATTAATAAAACCAACCAAACATTCTTATTAGTTAAGTAGATTATTCAGAAGATTGTTTTGCAATTATCTGGTAGAAAAGGTTACACTGTAACAGGGTAACAACTCTGAAATCAACATTTCATAAGTAAAAATGTAAAAAAGGTCTTTGAGGGTTAAAACTTAAATAAACAGAAAATTAAAACAGGGTTTGGCAAATTCAACTCTGGCTTCAGAAGGGTACAGACACAAGACTAGAAATTGGAAGAAGAAAATGAGAAGTTATATTGACAGTTGATAATGTAAGATTAATGTATTTTCAAATACAAATATTGGTGTGAAATGCCTTTTTCGACCAGAACTGGATTGGTGTGTTGATAGGTGAAAGTGTGATTTGTTGTTTTTTATGAACTCCACCTTGGTGTCATAGGTTTGTTTGAAAAGAATTAGTACAAGGTTTGAAAACTGGTAAGGGTAAAATTAATTTGAATCAGAGGACCAGAGAGAAACAAGGTGTTCCTTTTCTATGACAACCGTCTGCACCATTTATTATTATCATTTTTTTGTATTTCTGGCAAGGAATACTTTACAGTCATCTAGTTAATTTAAAAGGCAATATGAAGATAATGAAATGTGAGCTATGAGCATTGGGAATTGTAATTTTCTGAAGCCTGGCGAGGCAAAGTCAAGTCATCAATCATTGTTATTCTGAAGAATATTCCATATTAGCAGGTGTGCATTTCACTTGGCAGTCATTTTCCATGAGAGGAGGAAATAGATCAGGTTCGAACACATCTGCATTTTGCTGAACACAGAGACAGTGCATACAAGGAGAACCCTCAAATGTCATTTTATAGAAATCAAATTCTGTAGACTTATTTTTATCTTTTCACATTAAATTTTGTTAAATTTACAGAACACGTTTGGTTCATTTATAAAAAAAAACTTCTCCCCCACAAGCCAAACATCAGCATTTAATCATAATCAGCAACCAAAAGCTATGGGTTACCACACTCAGTAAGAGATCAATTTCATTGATTTTCTGAAGGAACACAATAAGGAATTTGGGTCCAACTACTGACATCAAACAGACAGGTAGTACTGGGAAAGGCATAATCTCTGTTTAAGTGAAGCGTGACAGAGAAATCTACCAGCCTAGTTGGTTCTTGTTCCCAGGTATGATGTGGTCGACTGACACTGACAAATTACCCAATCCACTTGGTTAAATCTGGTGCAGCAAATCAAATTGTGATTGAGGACCATGACAAGTAGTTGACCACACCCGCTTCAACCAGTATCACCATGCTGTGTCACCGGTATGTCACCTATCAAGTTGATCCAGGATGCAACTGAGGACCTGCTATAACATAATAATTACATAAATTTAATCTAATCTACTTTATTAGATTCATACAAAAGTTACCAACACTCATTTTTTAAATCAACTGAGTGATTTGCTTTTTTGGCATATCAACTCTTTGAAAGCTGCAACATACTTTGTATTGTAATAATTTTTTTGTGAGTGAATATAGGTACTAGCCCTACTATTTAATCTATAACTGGGGGTGGGAAAAACGAATTCATAACTTTCTTAAGGGTATTTGTGCATAAATGAATATAATGAATTTGAATGGAATTTGAACTCGATTCTCTGATTTCTCATTTCTAGCTGCTATCCATTACAACACATCTTTCATTTTTGAAAACTAAAGTCTGAATACAGTTAAAAACTGTTTTTTGATGGAAAGTTTTTGTCCATACTTAATAACCAAAAATGTTGTTCGTAAATTTGAGTTAACAAAAACTTTAATTTTCTATAAATTAAAATCAAATTCTCTATAAAAAATATACTTACCATGTGTTAATGCCCAATCTTTTGCTTGGCTCACAATTAAAGAGAGTTTTTCTTTGATTAATGATTCACTAGTCAATGTAGCAGCTGCCATTGCCTCTGAAGAAAAAGAAAAACATACAAATCATTTTATATTCTTAAAAATTATTCCAAATAATTACCAATCAAGACCAAAGTTTTTGAGGTGAATAAATGATATAAGTTAAAAATTAAATATAAGTTAATATTTCCCAACTTTATCATTTCTGTTAAAGTCAAGGTTACCATAGGTCCTTGTTTGGCAGGTCTGTCCTAGATATATAAACATTGCTGCCAATTTACATAGTAGAAGGTGTAAAAACTATTTTTCACTAAATCCAAGTTTTGTTGATCCACAATAACACTGAGATCTGAGGGTTCCACTTTATGCTGTCTTTAGGGGTGAGGGTTAGAAAAAGTCTATTAAAGAAAGATGCTGAAACAGGAAAAAAAAAAGAAACAGGACAATATTAGTCGATACTTCTGAGATATTATTTACATTGTTCAGACTGATGTCCTCATCTTTATTGCCATGTTTACAACATTTTGGCTGTTGTACACTTTGACCTTCTTTAGATGCTAAGAATTTCAAATCAAACCCTTTATTTCGCTCACTGAGGTATATCATTCTCATTCTATATGCAATGCTACTTCAGGTGCCATTTAGTTATGTAGAGATGGCATTAGAATAGACAGCACTAAAGCCAACTCTATTGCTGATATACACTCATGACACTGTTATACTCTGGCCACACCAGGAAGTGGTCCAGACACTACTGGACCATGTGAACTCAATAAGATCATCAATACAGTTCACAATGAAAAAAGAAAACAACAAAAATCTAGCAGACCTGGATGTACTAATATCTCCAACAGAGAATAGCTCTAACCAAAACATGAAATTTAATATAATTTCAGATATTGTAAAATTCCTGTTTCTTATGTGACACGATAACTAGATATATATGTATTTTGTTATAATGGATTAGAGTAGAAAATGGATTAAAATAGAAAATAGATTAAAATGGAAAATGGATTGGAGTAGAAGATAGTTTAGAAAACATATCTAACAAAAGCGAGAAAGAAGAGAAAAGGAAGATAAATAAACGCTTTTTCTTTTTTTGAGGAAAATTGGCTCAGTGATAAAGTTCAGCGAGTACGTTTTCGATGACCCGGTCAAAGGCTGTCCTCACTGTATCTTGACCTCACATTAAGCCTTTTCCGGCGGAAGCCTTATTAAGATAAACAAAAAAAAAAAAAGATAACTGAAATTTCAGACTTACAGTCGCCGGTGTTTGTCACCGGTGGTCTAACCCGGTCAAAGGCTGTCCTCACTGTATCTTGACCTCACATTAAGCCTTTTCCGGTGGAAGCCTTATTAAGATAAACAAAAAAAAGATAACTGAAATTTCAGACTTACAGTCGCCGGTGTTTGTCACCGGTGGTCTAACCCGGTCAAAGGCTGACCTTGCTGTATCTTGACCTCACATTAAGCCTTTTCCGGCGGAAGCCTTATTAAGATAAACAAAAAAAAAGATAACTGAAAATTCAGACTTACAGTCGCTGGTGTTTGTCACCGGTGGTCTAGAGCATTTCCGGATTTCCTTGTTTCCGGTCGATTTTAGATAAATTCAGGTGTTTTTTCCGAGTTGAGCAGTTAAGTTAAAGACGAGGGAAGTGAAGGGAGTCAGCCGGGTGCGAGCTTGAAGGAAGTATCTCTCCTCGTCTTGTTTTCGTCCGGTTTGGGTTTGTTGATCTCCATTAATTGGAGTTAGAGCTGCGTGTCACATTCGCCTGCCCCAGCAGACAAGGCTAACTCTAAACGAATAAAGCCTTCTTTTCCACTCATCCAAAATCTTGGAAGTTCGTTCCTTACAGTCAATCTTGTACCCCCAGCTGTCCGGCCGACATTTTCTACAAATTCCCTGCAACAACACAGCGTGGAGAACGGCCGCCGGAGGAAATTGTTAGGACGGACCTTTCGGGTATTACAAATGGTGCCGTGACTGAAGGATTTGGAACCCACGGAAGTGCCACTGGATGCTAAGTTTGGATTTCGACGAACCGACGCGACTGAACGAGACGGGACGAACGGAAAAAAATTGAAGGAAGAACCAACTAATAACCAAATAAAGAAGTACTCAAGGGATCTCAGCAGATAGAAGAGTTTCCTTTAAACTTTTCACACCCACTAAAAAGAAAGAAAGAAGAGGGAACCCGGAATCAACAAGCGCCGATCCACTTAAAGTAAGCCGAATTCTTTTTACTCCCTTATTTTGTCTATTCAGAATTCTTGCTGGCATATTCTTGGTATTGGTTTTGAATTTTTTTTTCTCCTTCTTTTGCCACTTGTTAGAATTGCAACAGTTTAGTATAGATAAAATTCATGTTATCGGATCAAATGGGTCGAGAATTCCAGTATTTAAAGGTAGATCTTCCGAATTCCAGGTTTGGGTTGAAGCCATAAAAAAAAAGAGTAGAATACACAAGCTTTCGCAGGCAGAGATAGTTAATGTGGCCTACGACTACTCAGATGGAGTAGTATCAGAATATATAGGGCTGTATTTAGACGATCATCCAGAATGTAGTTGGGATGAACTTTTGAAACAGCTAACTCATCAGTATGGTGATTGTACTAGTGCAGCTAATGCTGCAAGGGCTTTAATTAAGGTTAGACAGAAAGAGGGAGAAACTCTGCCAGAACTAACGAGCAGGATTTTAGGACTGGCTAAGATAGCATATAAGGACGCAGTTCAACGAGAGGGCGAGGTAATTCAGATGCAGCTGGCTGAGTTTTTCACGGACGCAATCGAAAACCCGTTCGTGAGAGAGGACACAGCCAGGGCATACCCAACCACTCTGACAGAGGCATTCAATGCAGCACAGCAGAGCCTCAGGCTGCACGAAAGGCTGGCAACCTCTCGGGAACAAATGTGGGGGGCGAGGGGGCAAGATGATGGAAGATATGTGGGACCTCCTCAGAACAATGGGGGACGGTGGAGGTATGGCGAGACGAATCACCATTGGGGAAACTATACTCCGCAAGGAAGCTGGACAAAATCGCATCCAGTTCCTGGCAGACCGGGATGCTGGGGATGTGGGCGGCGGGGACACCTGGTGAGGGAATGTCCTCGTCAGGAGGGGCCCTTACGTGCCAGAAGAGAACCCGAACGACAACCGGGAAACGCAGAAGGGCCACCCCGAGAGATGTAAGGGTGGCCCGAAGTTATGCGTTGCTCGGCCAAGGTACTGAAGCAACTTGTAATGTGCTGTTGAGCGGCAAATACATACAGGCCTTATTAGATACGGGGGCATGCATATCAATTTTGAGGTTAAAAGATTTTAAGGCATTAGGACAAAAAAATAGGAGACTCGAAGCTGCAGATGTAAAGATAATTCAGGCAGACAGACGAGAAATAAGAATAACCGGTGCGATATGCCTGCCTATAAGTGTGGGAGGGGTATCCACTAGGCAGAAATTCTATGTAGCCCCAACCCTCTGTAGGGCAATGATATTAGGCCGAGACTGGTTGGAGAGCAATAAGACCCAAATCAGCTTTAATCCAACCCTCTTAAAGTTAGGTGGGAAGGAGATTCCTCTCGGAGCTCCGATGGATGAGGAAGTGGTCGTTCTTACTGCTGAGGACATTGTTTTGCTGCCGCACACGGCTATTGCATGTAACGGAAGGCTGTCCCCAGCAGTAAACCTAAAGCAAGGAATATATCAGGTAACTCCAACTGATAAAGGTTACTTCGAAGAAGGGGAAATTACGCTACACGAATCTGTGGTCGAATATAGTGACACTAATGACATCCCAATAATGCTAGGAAATGCCACTAACACAACGATAAAATTAGAGAAAGGGGATGAGATAGGAAGAGCAACACCCATGACTATCATAAGGCAACAGGTGAGCAGGAGAAATGTAGCTCATGTTCAGGTAAACTTGATAGTAAATGAGGAGGAAATACTGGCACCGCCTGAACACATGGGGAACATAAGGCGACTAATACTTAAGAATAAGGACGTGGTGGCTAACTCCGATAAGGACTTGGGTCGGACACAAACAGTGCAGATGAAGATTGACACAAGGGATCACCCACCAATAAAATTAAAACCGTATCGGACACCAATACACAAACGTCAACTGGTGGAGGATGCAGTCAATGATATGCTGGAATCAGGGGTGATCGAACGCTCTAAATCTCCTTGGAGTTTTCCAATAGTAGTAGTCAGTAAGAAAGATGGAGGACATAGGTTTTGTGTCGATTTTAGGGCCTTAAATAAAATCACGAAGCCCATGGCCTACCCCTTGCCGATGATTGATGATATATTGGCTTTGTTGGGAAAATCTAACTACTTTTCTAAACTTGATCTAAGATCAGGATATTGGCAGGTAGCCTTAGACAGAAGGGACCGAGAAAAGACAGCATTTGCGTGCCATGCGGGTCTGTATCAGTTTAGAGTAATGCCATTCGGACTCGCTAATGCCCCAGGAGTTTTTCAGCAACTTATGTCAGTAGTTTTGGGGGGGTTAGAGCAAATTGCAATGGCTTACTTGGACGACATATTAGTTTTCTCAGCCAGTGCAAGTGAACACCTGCAGCACTTGCAGATTGTCTTTTCCCAATTGCGAAAACATGGGTTGAAGATCAAGCTATCTAAGTGCCAATTCATGAGTAAAGAAACAAGGTACTTGGGATTCATAATCAATGAACGGGGGGTTAAACCAGATATGGATAAAGTTGAGGTGATCAGGGCAATGCCTGCACCAAAAACGATTAGGCAGGTTAGGGGCTTGTTAGGGGCTTTATAGGGGCAATAGGGTACTACCGAAGGTTTATTCCGGGATTATCTAGGATTGCCACACCACTTATAGCATTGACAAAAAAATATGCCAGGTTCAAATGGACGGAAGATTGCCAAAGATCCTTTGATGCCCTGAAGGAACAGCTGACTGCTGTCTCCCTATTGGCTTATCCAGATCTGAATAGGCCAATGATATTGTACACTGATGCGAGTGATCAGTGCATTGGGGCATGTCTGACCCAGCCCTGTCCAGACAAGGATGGCCCCGTTCCAGGGATACCAGAAGAGGTACCCATCTACTTTTTATCTCACCGGCTTTCCCCTACTCAGCAGAGGTGGCCGGTGATTGAGAAAGAAGCCTATGCCATAGTTTATGCATTACAAAAACTAGACTATTACCTGAGCGGAGCGAAGTTTATAATCAAGACTGACCATAAACCTCTACAGTATTTATTTGAAGCGGAACTTACCAACAGAAAAATACAACAGTGGGCCATTACATTGAGCGGGTATAATTGTAGAATAGAATATTTGGCGGGGAGGGACAATACATGTGCCGATCTGCTGTCTTGAATCCCTCAGGCGTTAGAAGAGGAATCTGTAAGCATTATACCGGAGGTGGATGACAGGGCGTACCAGATAAACGTGATTAACTCTCAGCGAATTGGGAGACAAACCGGCTTAGGGGAACAGGAAGACTCAAGTGACAGTGAAGAGGACCGGCCCTCCGAAATATTCTGCGAGTACGAAATGGATGATGAAATTAAGAATCTAAAGGAAGCGATAGAGGCGGGGCGGGTAACGGAAGCATGTGCACGAAAATACCTACTACAAGAAGGTAGACTATATTATCTCTCCGACAAAGATGGGGAAGTGAGGCCCTGGCTGTACGTAGCTAGGTCACTCCGAAGTAGGATACTATCGCAGCATCACGACACCCTAGGGCACATGGGCATAGATAAAACGTACGGACTTATCAGTAGGAAATATTACTGGCCGGCTCTGTACAAAGAAGTGACTGCATATGTAAATAGCTGCATCACATGTCAGGTCAGAGCCGATAACCATACGATAGGGCCTCTTGTGGAAACAGACACTCCAGCCTATCCATTTCAGAAAGTTAGCTTAGATATTTCAGGGCCATATGGTGAAACCCCTCGCGGAAACAATTACATAGTCAGCTTTGTCGACTGGCTTACCAACTGGCCAGAAGCATATGCCGTAAAAGATAAAAAGGCTCAGACGGTAGCCAATTTAGTTCTGACAGAGATATTCCCAAGATATGGGGCCCCCTTAGAATTAGTGACAGATAATGGAACCGAAAACGTCAATGAGATAATGAGGGAGACTCTCAACAGTTTGAATATAAAGCACATAACCACATCTCCATACCACCCGCAGAGCAACGCGAAGGTAGAACACTTCCACCGATCCTTAGGTAATATTTTAGCTAAATTAGCCATGGGGGAGAATGAGAACTGGGATCTGTATTTAAGTCAAGCATTAGCAGCAGTGAGATTTTCTATGTGCGAGACAACAGAATACTCGCCATATTATATGCTATTTGGACGTGACGTGATTCTGCCGGTAGATAATCTGTTGAAGCCTCGTAGAAGGTACATGGGCGAAGATCACCATCGTCTTATAATCGAACAACAACACAAAATCTTCGTCCAAGCTCAACGGAGGATTAAACGGGCTCAAAAGAGGAGGAACCACACTGTTAACAAAAACCGCCGAGAAGTAAAATTAAGAGTCGGGGACCCAGTGTATTACAAGAAGCACGTTAGACAAGGCAAATTAGATCTGAAATGGAAGCCTTACTATAGAATAATTGAACAAACAGGGCCAGTTACATTTGTAATTTGGGACCAGCTTGGTGGAAAAATCAAGAGGGCGCATGCCAATGATTTAAAGTTGGCTGAACTCCGAAGCTGGGAAACACCCACGATGGAGAGTGGTGAAAGACCAATCAGACCATCAACATTGGCGGCTCCCACCTCAGATCGAGAATCCGATATCGAGGACTCGGAGTCGGAGAGAACCTTCGTAAAATTCACTGAAGGTTATTGCCACTCCGGGGAGAACCCTTATTCGCCTCAACAGGACCACGAAGAGTGGGATTCGGAGAACGACATCCCTTTGGCAGAACTAAGGTCAAACAACAAGCAATCCTCTCATACGGAGGAGAATGGGGGTAATGACGACGAGGAAGATGTGGCCTTGAGTAGGATACAGTCTAGGTTACGAGACGAGATTGGACTAGGAAAAAGCACTAGCTAGACTATTTCTTCAGCCAAGAATGGAGAACCTTTCTCTCTCTCTCTCTCTCCCTCTCTCTCTCTCTCTGGGATCGATAGAAACCTTCAGGAGGTTAATAGACAGAAGGGGAAGGTAGAATGGGGTTTAAGATATATTGGTTTTAGCCTAGCCAAAAATTTTTTGGGGGGATGGGTGCTATTATTCATATTCATTTTCACTACCGTAACCGGGCTCCCCCTTTGTGTTTCAGGATGGACAGCGTTAGGATTCTGTTGCTGCTCGTCCTTGTTGCGTCAACCGTTGCCTTGCGACATAGCGAGAACACCCTTTTCAAAAAGACTGCGGAAGTTGTCGTTACCAGATCAAAATGGGTCATCACGTTGATGATCGACCTGAAGCCATATAACGGATTATTGGACGGGTTGGGTTTGGAGATACAGAAAGCAAAAACAATAGGTGAACACATCGCTGTAAATTATTACTCTGATAAGGGGAACTATCATAACCTCATGTATTCGCTTAGGCAGGAAATAATTGCATTGGAGTTGCACTGGGGCACTATGAGAGACTATCTGGGGGGACTGAAGTTACTTGAATCTAGAAAAAAGAGGTCAGTCTTACCAATTGTAGGTAAGGCACTTAGTGTGCTTTTTGGAACGGTAACCAGAGCCGACTTGGAAACTATTAGAAGGAAATTAGCAGCAATAGGGGAAGGTCAAAGAGGCCTTGAGAAACAGACAAGGAATAGTTTATCGATTTTAAATGTTACCAGGATAGACTTGGCAAAAAATAGGCAGACCATCAATCGGCTGATAAAGAACGTACTAGACATACAGAATGAATTGGGCCAAGTGACCCATTCCATGTCGGCCGAGCTGCAGGAACTCGGGGGCTTTGTGGCACAATTTCTACAATTGCTCATGGCCATCAACAGATTGCGACAGGCCTCGCAATCCTTGCAGTTGTCTCTCGAGCATGTTGGTGCTCAATTAGACATGCTCTCCCTAGGACATCTGTCACCTAGTATTGTAACTCCCGGTCACCTCAGAGATATCTTGCTGGGGATTCAAACTGCACTTCCTCATCAGTTTCGGTTGCCCGCTGATCCCAACATGGAATTATGGCGCTACTATAGCTCCCTGGGTTGTGTTACGCTAATAGAAAACGGTAAGTTGTTAGCCTTAGTACCAATACCGCTATTAAACAGGGGGAGTATATTTGAAGTTTTCCAGGCAATTAATTTACCCATCCCCTATCCTGGAACAAAACAGGAGCTAGGAGTAATTGCTAAATATAAGATAGAAGCAGAATATATAGCCTTGAACCTAGCTAGGACCAAGTTCATGCTGCTCACTGCAGTGGAAGCGGAGAAATGCAGAATAGACATGCTGGGAACATGCTCCTCAAGGAGTCCTATATATGGCACTGGAGAGCATCAAACTTGTTTGCTTGGGTTATTTAATGGGAACAAGGAAGAGATTAAACAAACCTGCAACATAGAGGTATCAAAAAGCAAATTGATGCCACAAGCAATAGGCTTATCAGACGGGGTGTGGGCGATAGCGTTAGAGACAAAGTTAGATTTGTCCCAGGTATGCAAAGGGAGGCCAACACTAACCATCACAGCCACCCCGCCCCTATCTATCATAAGCTTACCTATGGGGTGCACAGCTTTCGGTACGTCTATCACAATTCCGCCTTTTTACCAAGCGGAAGAGAAATTTGAATCTAGAGATTCTTTCCTCGCTCTCTCGAACATCACATCGGCTCGTTGGACAGGCTTGTGGAAACCTCTCGTTAGAACGTCGTTGAATGTTACTGCAAGGAATCTCCCACAACTATTAAAAAAAATAGAACGAATTAATTTACAAGACCTAGTTGATCAACTAAAGACAATAGACGGGGAAATTATCCCCCAGGGAAGTTGGACCACTAGTTCCGTAGCCTTGTTATCAGTCGGGGGATGTGTTTTGGTGGGGATAATAATAATAATAATTCAAGTAGTCTGGGGAAGGCGGTGGTTAAAAAGATGTAGGAGAATTATGCCGGCGAGAGGACTGAATAGCAAAAAGGGTGGATCGCCTGTTGAAACCACGGAGACCCAAGGGACAGAGAACCCTGAAAAAACTGGTCCTGAGAAAGGGACCCAGGCAGAGGAACGGTTGCAACTATCGACCGTATGATTGGAGGTTTTAAAAAAAAAAAAAAAGAGAAGAATGAAAAAGAAAGAACTGATATTCCATATTCCTCTTCCTTCTGGACAGGGTGTTCCAGAAGCATGCACATAAAGAAAAATGAGAGTGCTTGAAAAAAAAAGTACTATATATGAAAAAAAATGAGAAAGAGAGAAACTGGGTGAGTGTGTGCAGCAAGGACAAAAATATGTTTTGGAAGAAAAAAAAAAGAAAAAAAGGATGATGGTGTGAAAAAAAAAAAATTTTTTTGAGAAAAACAGAAACATTTTTAGAGACATTTAATTACGTTTTTTTTTGTTGTTTTGTTTGAGAGAAAAAAAAAAATGGATGATGATGATGAAAAATTTTTTTTTGAGAAAAAACAGAAAGGAACATTTTAGGAACATTTATTTACTTTTTTTGTTGTTTTGTTTAAAGAAAAAAAAAGAAAGAAGGAAAAATGGACTACATCTGGAGAACTTTAACCAGTTAAAAAAAAAAAAAAAAAAAAAAAAAAAGAGACTGATAATGAGGAGCAGTTACATCGCTCCTATATTTATAGACTTGCTCAGAGTATTTTGTGACTATTTTGTCACCTTGTGTTAATTAATTTTGTTTTAATTTCTTTTCTTCCTTGAGAGAGAGGGTGGAAACACCCCTCTCTTGAATTTATTGTGTAAACCATGCTTCAGTCATTTTTCGGGCGCCATTGATGTTTGTGGGGAGAAGGAGAATATCCCTGGGGGGATCAAAATAATTTTTGGTGGTGATGGCGTGCCGACATAATGAAGCATCGTGTCATTTTTTTTTTTGTTTTGTTTATTGTAATTTATTGACATAAATGACAAGATCCGTTGGAGGAGGTAATGTGACACAATAACTAGATATATATGTATTTTGTTATAATGGATTAGAGTAGAAAATGGATTAAAATAGAAAATAGATTAAAATGGAAAATGGATTGGAGTAGAAGATAGTTTAGAAAACATATCTAACAAAAGCGAGAAAGAAGAGAAAAGGAAGATAAATAAACGCTTTTTCTTTTTTTGAGGAAAATTGGCTCAGTGATAAAGTTCAGAGAGTACGTTTTCGATGACCCGGTCAAAGGCTGTCCTCACTGTATCTTGACCTCACATTAAGCCTTTTCCGGCGAAGCCTTATTAAGATAAACAAAAAAAAAAAAAAAGATAACTGAAATTTCAGACTTACAGTCGCCGGTGTTTGTCACCGGTGGTCTAACCCGGTCAAAGGCTGTCCTCACTGTATCTTGACCTCACATTAAGCCTTTTCCGGCGGAAGCCTTATTAAGATAAACAAAAAAAAGATAACTGAAATTTCAGACTTACAGTCGCCGATGTTTGTCACCGGTGGTCTAACCCGGTCAAAGGCTGACCTTGCTGTATCTTGACCTCACATTAAGCCTTTTCCGGCGGAAGCCTTATTAAGATAAACAAAAAAAAAGATAACTGAAAATTCAGACTTATAGTCGCCGGTGTTTGTCACCGGTGGTCTAGAGCATTTCCGGATTTCCTTGTTTCCGGTCGATTTTAGATAAATTCAGGTGTTTTTTCCGAGTTGAGCAGTTAAGTTAAAGACGAGGGAAGTGAAGGAGTCAGCCGGGTGCGAGCTTGAAGGAAGTATCTCTCCTCGTCTTGTTTTCGTCCGGTTTGGGTTTGTTGATCTCCATTAATTGGAGTTAGAGCTGCGTGTCACATTCGCCTGCCCCAGCAGACAAGGCTAACTCTAAACGAATAAAGCCTTCTTTTCCACTCATCCAAAATCTTGGAAGTTCGTTCCTTACAGTCAATCTTGTACCCCCAGCTGTCCGGCCGACATTTTCTACAAATTCCCTGCAACAACACAGCGTGGAGAACGGCCGCCGGAGGAAATTGTTAGGACGGACCTTTGGGGTATTACACTTATGTAGGGGTTTAATTTGCATTTGATGTTGACTGAATTTCAATACGGCAGGTTTTTTTAAAGGTTGCAAATTTTCATGAACTCTCTTCACAGTCTGTATGTTAAAGTTCCACCTTGTAGAGAGGATTGACATGGAATGCTGATATCCATATTCTTCTTAAGAATGGATACACATTGTGGTGATATCCAGAAGAAAATATTCTTGCATTCCATATAATACTGGCTGCATTTCTCATTATTAAATTAAGTTGATGTGGCTAACATTGAATGAAATATAAACTACTTTTATTTGCTTGAACTCTTTCATTTTTGCTTTTCATAACATCTGCATCATCAAAGATTTGAGCTATCAGTTTTTGTCCATTTCTTAGAAAAATTATGTTTGATTGCTCTAGAATACGTTTTGATATACCATCAGCAGTTTAATTTTCTGGAAGAGAGAATCACCCAAAAAATACAAATATTTCTTCATTCAACATATGCAGTTGAACAATGATCATTTGAGTGTGTTCCAAAACATCTGTTGTGTCATCAGCCATGACAGCTACAAATGAAGCTTCTCTAATTTTTGTCTTTATCTCCTCATGGTATATTTGTAGCAGGCAGTCAAGTATTTAATTCTACATAGCAGGTGTTGAATGGCCTTTTTTCTTTACTGTAACTTTCTCATGGTGAGACAGCTGTGGAAACTTTTACAGTTACAGAAACTATTTCTTGGGGGATTCAAGGTGATAATGATTAAATTATTAATATTTTCTATATAATAAAACAATTGAAAAAATAATGAATTAAATAGAATGATAGGAAGCATGATAGTCATCTGCAATTTATCAAATTCAAGAATATGGTACACAGTTTTTAAGTACAGCACACACGGAGTCAAAAATAAATACTAACTTACACTTGGTACAACAGTGTCAGCACTGTGCTCTCTCTAACCAGTGTTCAGCTTCTTTCTCATATATGTGCACATGCACACAACAGCCAAACACAGCATTAGTGGAACTGTGAAGGACACAATTCCATGTAAAGATTTTTGTAATTTTTCATGAACAAGGGGATGGCTACTGACATTAAGCATTATATAATGTATTAGTATAAAGAAAGAATTAAAGAAAAAACAACATTATATCGAATGCTATCAATAATATTAAGTAAAAATAGGGAGTACTGCAGTTCCACAATGCCTATACATGAGCCACCACTAATGAAAACTATACTTACTAATCATAAATTAAAAAGCACCAATAGAATTCTGAATATTTTTTATTGTATAAATGTGCCAATTTTTTGTGTACAGTTGACTATACACAACATTATCAGAAATTAAGAGCAATAACTTTAGTAAACTTACAGCAAAAAATATTTAGAATTCAATAAACTTTAGATTACAGAGAACATTTTCTTAAATTTTTAAGATTACTAAGTACTTAAAGATTATATATAAAAGGTGCTCACATGAATTTAATTACTTTCTTAATGCTTAAAGAACAACATTAGATAAGTATCAATCTGTCAAACCCGCCAACTACCTAAACAGCTACTGTCAGGTTAAAAAATGCATTACTGTGGTATTTTGAAATAAATAATAGTTGTTTCAAATTGAATTAACTATACATTTTTAAATCAGCTTTTTATTCCTCAAATAAAGTTACAGAGAAGTATATTTTATTTTTGAAAGACTTTTAAATAAAGGGAATTACATTTAAAGGGACCTGTAATAAATTATTGGTATACAATCTATTCTAATCTAGAAAGCTGTCATTTACAAGTTATTCTGGTCATTGTCTGGAATAAGACAATCTTGAAACTATATACTTAAAAAAAAAATTAATACAATAAAGTTTATGCAATGCATTAAAATAAACAAGGGAATTTAGAACAAAACACCAAACAAGGATTTTTTTTTATAACAAATAACAATTTATTTGATGTTTTTGCATCTTGTAATGAGTTTAATAAAACCCTTGAAAAGAAAGGAAAAGTTCTAGGTACCTCTAAGCTTTAAATTGAATTTTTAAAAATAAAAAAAGCTTTCCTGAAGCATTCATTTTAAATAAAAGCTAAATGATTAAATTTACTATTTTCAGTAAACAAAATACTCTGGTGTTTCAAATAGAAATTATATTGATTGGAATCTGAAATTTTTTAGAGTTTTCAAAAGTTATCATTTTTTCATTCCTTTTAATGAGTTCATAAACAAAATTTAATTCCCAGTTTTAAAAATCTTGCAAAAATAAAATATACATATGTGACTTGTTAAATTTTAGAAAATTAGCAAATTTAAAGTTAAATTTATCTGATTTGAAGCATGTATTAATTCTTTATAGAATGAAATTCTTCATCACAGAATTCTGATCTCTTTGACACAAGGAGTGATTGATGATAGCCAGATGCATCGATAAGCTAAGTATGGTTGATCAGAACTGACATAATTCTGGACATTTTTTTTCCTTGTAAGAGAAACCATGAAATATGTGACCTTTTAAGGTTACACATGAGATACCACACTTAAAAAGACAACCTTTCTATACACACAAAAAATTCAAAACTTAGCTCAAAGATTTGTGGGTCATTCAACATCAAAGCACCAGCAAAAGTTGAAATCTACACCCACAGACACCGAATTACTTAAAGTTTAGCACAAATGTTCCCCTTTATGAGTCAGAAAAGTGCCATATTATTTTGTGCTAAACTTAACTGTTCAAATATTTTTTGGGGGGTGGGGGTATAATTTTCTTTTTTGTCTCTAAATTAAGGCTGTGCAGCATTGCAGAATCTCAGTGATTTTAAAATTAAAATAAAAAAGAAACTTCCATACATTCAATATTTCTTAAATTAGGTATGTAGGGAAAATAAGAACTATAGAATCCAAATATCCAACTATTTTAACCCTATACCTGATAGAAAATTTTATTTTACTCACCCAAATGCATGACTCCAAAATTAACAACTTTTCACCTATGTAGCTTACTGTGAGTTTGTAGAAAATATGTCCTCTTCAATTTTCATATTATTTTCCTGACATCTACTATATCTGCTCAAGTTCACCAAAGAATTTTGTGAGGGGTTCAAGTCTACATTAGAAGCTATGACCCTGCCAAGTTAAGAGTTTTTTTCATATGTATATGCATATATATATTATAATCAGTGAAAGATTATAATTAAAGACAATCATTCTAATGCTCCATGGCCTCTCAAATGTTGATATTGTGCTAAGTGACTTCTTAAACTATTCAATAGGATTGTTTTTATTAATTTAAAAGAAATAATTTAAATATATTTTGCAAATATTGCCTTTTGTATAGATAGATTGTCTTTAACAAGTGTTAAACATTGCCTCATACATGATAATCAATCAATAATGCATAGAATTTTTTAGATGGCACTAAACATATGAAGTTGAAATAAATTCTTTGTTTTTTAAAATTTTATTATGATAAATTATTTTCATGAAAGAAAAACATTTCATTTTTTCATTTTCAAAAGTGATAATAAAAATGAATATACAAAGTTTTTAAAACATTATATTCTAAACTACACTGTGCACTAAATTTTGTTGTGTATATAGATTAAATTGTTTAAACATAGCCTCTAATCAACAGTGTATAAATATTTACAGCACTAAATACATTTATGAAGTTGAAAGAAATACTGTTATTACTGTTTGTAATCTACTTTAGAATTCCTATTTTAAAATCTTTTTACAAATTTTAATGATCAATTTATGGAACAAAAACATGATTTTTCATTCTGAAAAGATTTGATATGAATGATTAAATGTACAAAAATTCCTTAACACAGCTTAAAATTGTATCAAAGTGTTTTTCATTTTTATCTAATCCCTTAACTCACTTTGACCACTATCTTGGTAGGGGTGAGATATGTGGTACCCAGGCCATAAATGTGATAAAGGTGAAATATGTTCCTTTTATCAGCCCAGCATAGTCAATATGTAGACGAGACCACGGTTTGTCTGTTTTAGGCCACGGACTAAATTTTATGGGAGGTGCTTTTGCTACCTACGCACAACTTTTGCATGTATTCACCATATTTTCTATATCTTTATCCATACCCAGCCAGTATACGTAACTACATAAGTGCCTCCATTCTGCACATTCCCGGATTCCCAGTATAAAAATCTCTTAAAATTTTCTTTGCAGGTATGACCACCCGGTTTCTATAAATCAATATACACACTGAAAATATATTGTTGGCTTTATTTTTCCAATTCATTAATTCTTTTTTTTTGTACAATTAATAAACTTATCAGATTGTGCTTTCAATTTTATCTCTTCTAGAGTAACTGGAAGTTCTTTTACTGTATTGTAAAAAACCTATTTTACATCCATCTCGGACCAGAAGGAAGCAATGATCGTCTCCTCTAGTGGTTTTTGGAATTAATCTGGATAATCCATCTGCATTTCTTTTGACAGTAAAAATTCCATCTTGAATGAATAATTTAGCAGCATCGTTACCACTCTCTATAAACAGTTTGCAGTATGTGTTGGTATTCCTTTTTTCAAACCAATTATTGGTTTTAGTTTTGCCATCTCCTTCTTTGTGTAACGAAACTGCCCCCAAGCCAAAATTACTTGCATCACTTGCAACATATATTTGCTTATTCGGATTGTAATGTGTCAAAATAAGGTTTAACATTAATGCAGATTTTAATTTCATGAACACTTTTTGACAGTCGTTCGTCCAATTCCACTTTACGCCTTTTTTAAGTAACTGATTCAATGGGGCTGTTAATTTATGCATATTTGGTATATAGCTATTGTAGTAGTTAGCTAGATTAAAAAATGATTGTAACAATGCCACATTCGTCAGTGCAAGGATGTATTTTATTACGTTCACCTGATTAGGATCATGAGTTTAGCCATTTTCATCAACTCAGTTAAATGCCATACGTGATATACGCTTAGGTGATCATGTCTCTTTCGAGACATGACTGGCTCATCAACTACTTCTTCCAAATGACATAACTGACTCATCAACTACTTCTCCCAAATATTTGATTTTCAGCATAAAAAATTCACATTTTTCCATACACAAATTAAAACCAAATTTTTTTTTTTTAAACACTTCCATTACATGTTTCGCATGCTCTTTTTGATTTTTGTGAAATCCAGATCTGCTAACATTGTATCCATTATTCACTGGAAGATGGTGGGGGCAAGCTTTTTTCCATATTGTAGCCTCTTGATTTTAAATAACCCTCTGTGCATGTTAATGGTTAATAATTCTGCACACTTTTCTTCCACTGAGATTTGCAGATACACCTCTGATAAAAACTTGGAAAACATTCATCCACCATTTAAATTTGCAAACATTTCTTCCGCTGTAGTGAGGGGATAATTTATTTCTTTTAAACAATCATTAAGACTGGTTGAATAATCAGCACAGACGCTAATTTTATTATTTTTTTCTTGACATATACTGTTGGAGCTGCCCACGGGCTATGGTCTGTTTTTTCTATTACACCCAGTTTTTCCAGTCGCTCTAGTTCTTTGTCAATAATTTCTACTGACGAATAGGGTACTGGTCTTTTAGGTTGTAAGACTGGCATTGCATTTTCTTTTAATTCAAATCTTGCTTTAACTTTGGAACAAAATCCAAGTCCCTCTGAAAATATTTCTGGGAATTTTTCTTTAAGTTCATTTTTTAGTTTATCTGAATTTGTTGTAGTATCATCTATTTTATTGTAGAAATTATTTACTAGGACGTTAAATAGATCAAATTCTTTCATCCAATCTGTTTCAAATAAATTTTGAGAATTATGCGTAACGAATGCTTTTAATTTTCTTTCTTTTCCATTGAAGTAAACATTTATAAAGATTTCGCCCATAAATTTTAACCTTTCTCCAGTAACATCTTTTTTTGAGTTAAACAGGGTTGGGCATTTTGGTTTTTCAAAGTTTCAGCATTAATGATACTGGGTCTGATTTAACATCAGACCCAGTATCTTTCTGAAATTGTATTTTTTTATTATTGAGACAGATATTGATATATTTCCTTTGTGCTTTCTTGGTTGTTGCCTGTTCAGTAGTGTACTGTACAAAGTTTTTATTTTCTATTTTATTTTTTTTTCCTCAATGTTTTTATTTTGTGTCTACAGTGTGAAAATTCATGTCCTTTGAACCCATAAGTATGGCATTTTTTGTTTAAATGGACAGTCTTTATATAAATGCAATTCTCCACACCCGTAACACAGATTAATTTTAAAATAAGGTTTATTTTTTTTACCTTGTGCTTTGTTCTTTATCGCCTGAATATTTGCTATATCCCATTCTTCAATTTTTGCGTTGTCCGCTCTTAAATTATTTTGATAAACTTTGCAAAGTAATTTTTTGGTCAAATTCCAATTTGGTTAATAACCTGGTACACACTTCTTTTTCAGACGATGACATTAATCCCTGAATGAAAATTAAACGTCAGGTGTTATTTCATTTAAACGAAACTTTTCACAATACCTATTCACCGTACTGACAAAAGTTGGGTAGTCCTTAAAATCTTTTTTTGTAAGATTTAGACATTGCCAACGAGTATTAAACAATGAACTTTGTTTCCCAAATATTTTTGTTAATATTTGAATAGTTTCTCAGAACATCACTTCACCAGGGTGCTTTGGCAGAATAAAGTTTGCATATTTTTCGTGTTCAACTGCCCCAAATTTGACTAGTAAAAGTCTTATTTTTTATCATCAGACCACTTTTCACAGTCACAGGCAAATTTTAAGAGATTTTTATACTGGGAATCCAGGAATGTGCAGAATGAAGACACTTATGCAGAGTTACGTATACTGGCTGGGTATGGATAAAGATATAGAAAATATGGTGAATACATGCAAAAGTTGCATGTCGGTAGCAAAAGCACCTCCCATATCTTCGAAAAATATGCCTCAAATGTCCCTTCTTCTTCAGGTTTGTAAATAAATTAGCCGACTGAATTAATTATCACCCCTTGCAAGAATGTATTAGAATTTGCTGAATCATTTTCTTTTTTGTAAAGCATTCCAGCAGTTTTACAAATCTTTTCTCGTCGTTCAATGCCCTCCTGAAGACATTTCAAATTCTCTGTTGTTTTTCCAGCTCTTCCTGTTCTAATTGGCGAAGTTTTAAATCTTGACGTTATATTTCTTGTTGTTTAAAGAATTCCAACAGGCAACTTTTGAAGTCCTCCATTTTATAAATATATTTTTTTCTTTTTTTAACCCTTGAATGATGCTTTGTTGGTAGATCGCTATGAATTTGAATTCTTTGTCACCAACTGTTGTATCATGGAATGAAGAGATACACAGAGAAATGTAGATAAACTACTTTATTACCAGAGTGGTACAACCAAGATGTATATACAATATTTACAGTCTCTTATAGTAGTAGGTCTTACTTCCCGAAGTCCGTGATAATGACAACTCTCATGTTAAATGCATATTGTCTTTTATACATCCAGGCAACCGGATGTCACATGGTATGAGTCATGACACAACACTACCAAACAAATTCTTTCCACAAAATCTATGTTTGAATATAGCAAATCTGCAATTGAATGTATCAAATTCATTCTGATTGAAAATGAGGAAGGTGAGGAAGTAAGGAAGAGCTTCACCGTGAGATTCAAAATATGCATCCACAGTCACAGGAACAAGTAGTTTTCATCAATTTATTCTACTCATCAGAGATAAAATAACCATGAAACAATGTAGCAAAGATGAAAACTATGACAATATATGCCTTCTTTATTCTTCGGAAGAAAAACCAATGAAATTTGTTGTTATAGGTTATGTTTCTTGCAGATGCAGCAATAAAATTTGGATTGGCATGGTCTTGAAAACTAATACAGAGAATAAGGACTTGCTGATTAAGTTCATGAAACCAGCTCTTCCTTCACATTCATTTTACTGGAAAAAAGATTTTAAGTATATATGTTTTGTACAATTGAATTAACAAATATTCTGTGCACTGTTGATGTCCCTACAACACCAAATGTTAGAGTTTATCATTTGTCCAAGATGGATAAATTATCTGTGCAAAAAATTATATCCAAAACAATTTAGTCTATATACACAACAAAATTTAGTGCATAGTTTAGTTTAGAATGTAATGTCTTAAAGACTCTTTGTATATTCATATATCACTTTCTTCTGAATAAAAAAAAAATCAAATGTTTTTGTTTCTGTTAGGACGAATAAAACATATTCCAAGGGAATTAACCCTTTCCTGTTCCCAAACAAAGTACCTACCTTTTTACCTCTGAAAGATTTTTTACCAACATTTCGAACGTGTTAAAAAGGATTAAAAATTTTTTTAAAAGAGTTTAAAAAATACTTTGATCTTTCCTCTTTAACAAAGATTTTGATGGAAAAACTTTGTTTGCTTTTATTAGGGGCTTTTTTCGGCGATTTAAGTGGAGGTATCTATAGCCTTAGTCGGCAACCAATCTACTGCAGGAAAATCTTCAGCCCATTCAGTCGCGTAACTTTTTTTGAGACATTTTGATCGCCGACGCGTATTATCACGTATGACACTGTAAGTGACTTAACTGATAGACATATTGAGGTGCGTTTAACCTTTGATGCAATTTACAAATTTTTTTACCATGATTTTAAAAATTATTTCATAAATTCATTCATTTGTGAATAAGTCCTGAAAATTTCATTAAAATCCGACATTTGATTTTTGAAATTCCAAATTAAATGTGTCTTTTCTTTTTAGTTTTATCAGAAACAAAGAAAAAAAGGTGCTAAAATTCCCATAGTCAGCTGATGTTAAAAAAAAAGAAATGAAAAATAACTAAAATTTCGAGCATCTCTATTCTAGACAAAGGAACAAAAAATAAAATACTTTGGTCTTTTCTCTTTTAGTCATAGTAACAAACATTTTGACGATAAAACTTTGACTTTATTAAGTTTGGGGACATTTTCTTATGCTGATTTTTTTAGCGGAAAAGGTGGAGGTGTCTGAAAAAAAAAAAAGGAAGAAAAAAAACGCTATAAGTAAAAATGTCACGCTAATGTTTTGCAGTTATTATTTAATCAGCCTTTCTGACTTGTAATATTTAGTTTTTAGACTAAAAAATATTTTGAGTAAAAAATGTTTAAAAAAAAGTAACTTAAAGTTCTTGTTTTTATTTTTTTTTAAGATAAACCGAATATATCGAACAATTTAAAAAAGAAAATCCTAAATTATTTTTTTGCTTAGCCTATTGTTTCTGACGGATGACAGGTTTTTTTAAAATGGAAAAAGAAAAAAAAACACGACATTGTTTTTTAGCTTAACGTTGGCGTTGGATCAAAAACATACCTGAACGTGAAGGGATACGTTGAAAAAAAGAACGTTTTTTTTTTGTTCTCTCATGTGAGAGGATGTTTTCATTTTAGTCACTTCCGATCTCGGAAAGCAATAACGAAAGAAATTATCGAAGTTAACCGAAATATGTTCACTTAAAAAAATAATAATAAAAACGTTACTTTTTTTTTGTAATTAATTTAACACAACAAATAACTTAGCCTATATATTTTCCAACGGATACAGTTTTTTTTATAAAAATAACATGTGGCAAATAAATTTAAGTTTTCCTAAGACCTTGACCTTTAAAAAAATGAACAAATATTTTGTCATGATTTTCAAAAATCCTGGCATAATAAATAAATAGCAGGTATTTAATAAAATACAATCACTCCTCAGTCAGTTAAAATGCCATACATGATACACGCTTGGGCGATCATGTCTCGAAAGAAAGAGACATGACTGAGTGACTCCTAAAGCTAGTTTTGCGTCGGTTTGCCATTTGCTTCATGAACTATTTTCTCAAATTGCAAGCAGTAATTATTTATTTTAAAACAATTTTAATATTATAATGACAAAAAAAAAAGTACACCAAACAGTACATAAAAATACAATTCAAACTCACAAAGCGTATTTGAGAAATGTTAATCAATAAACAAAAGCGCAGTCATTGTTTTACTTTTTCACACTGTAAAAGTCAGTGTACATTACAATCAACGAGATGTTAAGTTATGAAGCAAGATTTAAGTGATAAAAAGATACGCATCGTTAGTGTAGTCACAAAAACTTAGGGAAGAGGAATAAAAGAAAATAATTTTCATTTTGTTTTTTTAAATTAACAGTTTTTACGTAAAAAAGATATTTCTTCATTTTTTAAAATTATTTTAAGTGTTTGAAATTTTATTTTTGTTCTAGCGCAAATTTTGGTGGTATCTAAATAATTTATGATTAATGTGGCTTATAACGATGATAACTTGTTTGCCGACATTAGATTTATTAACATAATTCATACACATAGAATTTTTTGTTAAAAACATCATGGCACCAAAACGGAAATCAACAAGTTGGAAAGAACTCAAATAATGATCGAGGGGAGGTAACTTTTACATTAACAAAAATTTGTGTATATACCACAGTGGGAGGTAGGAAAATATAAATGTTGATGAAACTGGCCGAGGCACTCAAGGCGTGATAGATGCTGTTACGGGGGGGGGGGGGGGGGGTAGAGTGCCAATCCACCGTGCAACTAAGAAAGTGGACACAAAGGCAAAGAAAGGAGACGGCAATAGCAAAGAAAGATGACAAACGGGTCTTTATTTTTTTTTTAAAGCAAACAGTGAATGGTAAGGTGATGGAGGTCGTGTATCTGGAGTGGTATCCAGACGTTGATGGGCGCTGGAACAGGTCGTTGTATGTCAGTGGGCACTGGAACCGGTAGCTAGACATCAGTGAAATGCCACAGCAGGTAGCTGGTGGCTGCCGCAGTTGCTGAAAGCTGCAGGAATTAGCCGGATGCCGCTGGAGATTACAAGAGAGAGCTCGATCAACTTGACTGGGCGCGTCAAAGTCGTGATGCAGTGAGACTCCTTGGCCCCCTAGCCAAGGATATTTACCCTTCTCCTCCACTTGAGAGAGATGTGACACAAGGTCTTTTTTTTTTAATGTGGGAAACCTGAGCGCTTACGCCTAGGTACTGGTCAAAACATTACCTATCCACTGCAGTGGATAGTTTCAAAACCAGTCTAAACTGGTCTTAAACTGGTTTTATTCAGTCATTTTGGACCCAGCTGGAAGGCCGGAGCCTCTCAAGCTGAGAGGTCTTTGCTGTGAAATCGCTGGCATTCATACAAAAACGTCCATACAACAGCAGCGGGCTCACTAAATAAATAAATGACTATAATTAATTTCAGGCCATATTAATTACAGTCAAAAGTGTATTTGGTGTTTGTTGACTGTATTTAGATTAATTTTGGTTCGAAATTAAAGGTCTTTTGTTTTTTGTTTCATGGCGAAAATTAAGTTTTTGTGTTTTTTTTGTTTGTTTGAAAAGAGGTTGTTACTATTTTTAGCACACATGGGTTGTGACCTTTTCTCTGCCAACAGGTGTATCTGGGATCGTTTACACAAAGTGGGAGTGGTGATCGGGCACACTGCGACAATGCCTTCCCTTTACTGAAATGCGCTACAGTACACTTCCTATTACAGATGAAGGATCGCCTGGCCACCATCCGAGCATGGTCTTCGAAGGTGTTATCGAGTATTAGTGCTAAAATGAAATGATTGACGAGTGCGACTCTTATGAGTTTTGCTCCATTTGGCCCACGTTGAAATACCTCAATAACGATGAGTCATCATTCACCTTGCTAGTATTGCAAGGAGCTCTCTTGGTTGGCAATAAGCTTTTCACTAGGCTGTAGTAAATGGCACTGTGAGTTACCTCCTTCAAAGCTTTGTAGGGGAAGGAATGTTTACCCACTCCCTCACAAGGTCAGTTTTTAAAGTGAGAAACACAAGCGCAGACACTCGGTTTAAAGTTCAAATATTACCCAGCTACCGCTGACGCAGCAACTAGAGGAAAATATGGCCTATATTAGCCAAATTTTAATTTTGCAACTTTGCTAATTGACAACAAATACACCGACAAATAATGAACAAAAAAATCTTGTAATTAGTAACAAAAGAACAAACAAAATTTATATTCACACGAAATATACAAAATGAGATGAGATTATATGTTGAGAGTACAAAACAGTTTGTAAGTGAATTTGAAGGTATGTGTAGAAAATGAATGAATGTTCCTTTTTGAGTAAATTTAAAATGAGTGTGTGAGTGAGTGAGTTGCAGTATTTGTCGATATTTCTGAGATGAGGTAGTATTTTACATTATTTACATTATTCGGACTGTTGTCCTCATCTTTGTTGCCATTTGTGTGACGTTTCTTCAGGTGTTAGGAATTTCAAACTGAACCCTATCATTGAGGTATATCATTCTCATTCCTTTGTGCAAAGCCTCTTTCGTAGTCATGAGTTATCTCCTTCTAACTCCCTAAGTTACTTGTTCACCACCTGGCATTGAACTCACAACTCCTTGGGTTCAGTCACTAGAACTAACTAACATCTATATCCACTGGACCATGGGTCCTTAAATACAAGAACAACTGAATTTCTTGAACTCTTGTAAAAAGATTTTTATCAGAGTTCATATTGCAATTTTTGATGTTAATGGTTTTCTTTAGTATTTTTTACCAGATTGCAATTTTGACACTGATGATGTTCTTTGGCACTCCATATTATTGGATCCCAAATTGTATTCATTTGTATGCTTGGTTGGCTTAGGATATTTTTGTAGCCTAGCATATCGCTGATTCTTTAAGTTTATGTAGTTTCCAGTGGTGTTCTCTATCTATTATTTCAAATTCATCCAATAGGGGGTGGTGATCCTGTTTCTCTCTCCATATATGGTCAGTTATGCCTGATTTTTCTATCTCCCCTTGTGATATTCTTGTAGCCTTACCATAAGGGTTACTGTCCATTTCTTCTTTATATTTCTTTCCACATCTATATGGAATGGAGTATACACACAGTTCTTAGTCATGTCCTCCACTGTTGGGGGTCTTACTTGGGAGAGATACCTGTGAAGGGTAGAACCACTTCTGAAGATTGTCCTGATGTTATATGGACCACAGATCCTTTGTATTTTCTCCAATAACCCCTTCACATAGAGTAGACAGACTGAGGCAGTTTTTTGAGAGTTGTTATCCTCACCACCCTCACTTCCATGTTTGTTGGAGTTGTCATGTACCATAGATGATTGTTACGTTGTAGGGTACTGCAACCATTTCCTGTTTGTATGTCTCTGGGTTGCCGTTTATGACTTTTGCTCAATGTTGCAGGCAGCAGACAATCCTTTTCTTTATATTGTATGAATGGTGAAAGTTAAAGTTGAAGTATTGCCCAGTGAATGTTGGCTTGTGGTAAATGGATGTCTTGAACCCCACCTGTTAGAGTTATTAGCACATCCAGGAATTGTTGTCACTCTTTTTCTATAGTGAACTGTATAGATAATCTTATTGAAGTCACATGGTCCAGTAGTGTCTGGACCTCCTCCTGGCATGGCCAGAGTATGAAGGTGTCATCAACATATCTCAGCCATAGAATTGGCTTTAGAGCTGTGGATTCTAATGCCATCTCTTCAAAGTATTCCATGTATATGCTAGCCAGTGATGGTGATAATGGTGAGCCTGCCATTTCTGCTGATATATCTGATCCTAATCCGAAGTGTGTTGTGTGCAGAAAGTCAGCATTTCTATCAGGTTATCGTAATACTGGTACATTCTCCTCGGGCCAGTCTGTTCCTCACTACTGATAGGGCCTCCACCATGAGTACCTTGGTGAACAGACTCACCATATCCAGGCTCACCATCTGGTTACATTGGATGGGAGCAACTCTGTTAAGTTCCAAGAAGTGGGTGGAGTTTCAAACATATGATGGTGACTTTCCTGTCAGTGGGTAAATTGCATCTACAAGGAAGTGACTCAGAGGGAGGCACACTGAGCCTAGGCTGGTAACAATCGGCCTGAGTGGAATACTGTCTTTATGAATCTTAGATAGGCCATACATGTCAGGTAGCTTGCTGTAATGTTGAGACAACTGCCTGTATGTCCTAGGCTGGAAGGAATCCTTGTTCTTGATTAGGATCTGTGACAGCTGTTGTTCTGATTTCGATGTGGGGTCTTTACCTTGCTATAGCTACCACTTCTAATGAGGTCTTCCAGTTTCCTGGTGTATTCAGTTTTATCCATCACTACAATTGCATTGCCTTTGTCAGCTGGTAGTATGATGATGTTCTCATTCCTCTGTAGGATCCTGATTGCCAGCCCTTCCTCTTTCTTGATGTTTGGTTTGGGTGGTTTGGCTTTCTCCAATGCCTGTCTTATTTTTCATCTTAGCTCGTCCACCTGAGCCTGAGGGATGTTCAAGGTTGTTTGCTCGATATGAGCAATGATGTCTAAGTATGGTACCCGCCTAATGGTTGTTCAGCACTGACTCTTCAGAGGCACTCAGCTGATGTTGACAACTGCCTTCACAGGTGGGTGATGGACCTCATGTGTCCCCTTCAGATCTTTTCGTCTATTTAGTTTCTGTACTTGGTGGACCTTTGCTGGATCTTTTTCTGGTCTTCATCAGTGATCCTGCTGAGAAAAGTTTCAAGCCTCTAGGAGATATCGGAATGTAATTTTTGTTCCATTCATCAGTTGTACTGGGAACATTCTTGGACCAGGGTGTGTCCCGCTTTTTCTGTGACCAGACAGGCTTTCCTTGAATTGATGGCAAGTCTTGGTGCCAAGCCTGCAGTGACCGAAATGTCGTACAAATGGCAACAAAGATGAGAACAATAGTCCGAATAATGTAAAGAGTGAGTTGCAATTTTGGTTTTTGTGTTAAGAGTTACTTGACAAAATTCAACTGTTCATATTTGCGTGGATTTTTGTGGTAAACTGTTGACATTCTAATTCTCACTAAGGATTAATATTGAATGAGGGAATAATTGTGTGAATGAGAGTTGGAATTGAAGTAAGTGAGTGAGAGAGAGTTGAAAAGTAAATTTCTTACTTGCAGATTCAGATTCGCGCCACATGGCGAACTAAGTCGACAATTGTGCTTCTGTCTGTTACATGACGACTGGAGTAGACGTCTACTTCCTGGCCCAAAGTGAAGGTTCTCAGTAAGTTTCTTCGTTTTATACAGGCAAAGTGGATCAAATGCATGTTGAAATTTTTGGTGGGCTAAACATGTTCTCACGTGCATTTGATTTATTGACCAATCAGTCAAGACTACAAGCTACAAACGTTATGTTTTTCAATCCAGCGTCTATGTTAAGAAACACAAGTTATCATTCTGAAGTAAGTTTCTCAAGCTCAACCAACAGGCCAACTTCTTTGATTAGATAGAGATACCCATTGACACTATTGAGGAATTCTGTCAAATTCATGATCCAGCCACAGGATAACTCCTTGGCCACTGCATCTTTGGTTTTCATACTGGTCTTGTCAATTTAGTTTTTTGACCTCCTTAAGAAGCAACTGGTATTTGTTGGCCACCTCCTTCTTGGGAGGTGACTGAATCAGTTCGGGAAGCTCCTTGAGAGACTTTGATTTGGTCACTTCTTTCTTGAGAGATGATTTTGTGTTCTTTAAAGACCTCCCTGCAACATCCTTGAGAGTCACCATTTATTATCCACTTTTGGAGGTAGTTATTCTTGTAATTTGAAGTTTCATGTGTTATGCAATCATCGGGTGCATATTTCAAACTAACTGTTTAATAGACTTGAATTTAAGTTCACTCGATGTTAATAGGAATTAAATCTTATAAAGTTACTGCTTTCTTAATAACAAGATTAAAAAATTAAAATTTTAGATTAAAAATAAAATAAATATTAAAAAGTAAAATTCAAAATTCAAATTAAAAATTAAATGGTTTTAATTCATAATTGTTAAAAGTAATATTGCAGTAGAAAGAAAGAAAGGGACAAACATATAAAGGAATCTATATCCATCTGGGTCTAAGAATTTAACCCTCTAGGGCCATTCATATCATATTTGATACAGTATGAAAACAAGCTTTGAAAGAAATATTTTCCTGAAAAATTTTTTAAGAGAAATATTTTATAAATTTCAAATGAAAGCAGTAGTGACTGCTCAGTCAATGAATACCAAATGTTTCCTTATAGGGAAATACCAAATTTTTCCTTATAGGGAAATACTGTATCAAATATGATATGAATGGCCCTAGAGGGTTATGTAAGTATTTTTTTCTATGACAGCATGTGATCATTAAATCACTTTTTTTTAAGCAAATCAGAATTATTGATATGGTTTAAGATGACAAGTCTTTCGAAAAGGCATAGATTACATCTATCTCCTTTTCTTTTGTAAGATTTGGTTTATTCCAGGTAATAATTGGGTTCTTATTGTTGTTTTTTAATTTCCAATAATTTATGGATAAAGCAGTACTTTTGCTGTATTTACTGTTGTTTAAAGATAACATGTGGTTGTTAAATCTTATCTCCCACCTGTTAGAAGAGCTTCCAAAGTAAAATTTAACATCATTATCATTCAAATGAATTCAAGCTCTAAATAATACTTTTGGGCATGCACTGGGCAGGTTTTATTTTTTTGGCAGTTGCAATTATTTTTAGAAGGATCATTATTGCTATTAGTTGAGTGACAGATGTTGTTTGTGTGGGCCAAATATTTATTTAATATCATAGTATTATGTTGTGAAATATATTTATCTATGTTCTTAATGCAACTATAAATGACTTTAACATTGTTTTTGTTGAAAACGTTTTAGTATGGGTGAATGGTAGAAATGGGTGGGATTAATTAAGGAAGAGTTTACCAATGTTTGGACATTATGACTGAAGGGTGGGTTAAACCAAATAATGTTATGTTTACAGGATTTCTGCTTATTTCTGCCTACTTTTTAACAGTATTATTGCAGAGTTTTTTGCGTGATATTTATTATTTTGCTTTTATCAAAAAGACTTGAATTAGAAAAGATTGTGTGTGAAATAAACTCCACAAACAAAATTTATTTTGCACAAGTCAAGAAGAATTTTCTGAATAAAATTACTGAGACAAGATGAATTATAAATCAACAATTTAAAGATACAAATATATAATACAAATTTGTGTGTAAAGAATGAATGTGTAATATTACATAAATCGAAGATGTGCCTAAGATTCCAGAGCAAAAAGAGGCCTGCCAAGTTGTAGGCCTCTGCAGAATCATACACCCCATAGAGATGCAAAAATCAGGGTTGTATTTTTCTAGTCCACAGGTACTCATCATAAAATAAAATAAATTTTTGGGCATGTTTGATGATGTTGATGTCTTGCTCCTGATGGGGCAATAATTTTTAGCCAAATTTAAGGCTGTTTTCAGATATAGATGGGTAGAAGTTACAACCATCAAACTGGATGAAAGTGCAATCCATTTTATTTTTTATTTTTGTCAACCAGTCAATTGTCTCAGTTGTGTTCTTCCATTGGTTCATGCCTAAGGCAATCTTAGTGAATGTGGAAGCTCTTTTGATGAAAAGGAGATAGATATAATCTATGCCTTTTAGAAAAACTTGTCATCTTAAACCATATCAATAATCTTAAGTTGCTTAATAAAAAAAGTGATTTAATGACCACATGCTGTCAAAGAAAAAAAAATACTTAAATTCTTAGTCTCAGATTGATACTGATTCCTCTTTATGTTTACCTCTTTCTTTCCCTCTTCCTTCTTACTTTCCCCTAAATTTTTACTTTTAACAATTATGAATTAAACCCCTTTAAAAAATGCAATTTTAATTCTAAATTTTACGTTTTC
The DNA here is from genome assembly GCA_037127315.1 of Ascarosepion bandense. Classification (NCBI taxonomy): domain Eukaryota; kingdom Metazoa; phylum Mollusca; class Cephalopoda; order Sepiida; family Sepiidae; genus Ascarosepion; species Ascarosepion bandense. The sequence goes on along the minus strand of JBBBDQ010002486.1, from coordinate 233,450 downwards.
ACTTTTATTTTATTTTTTTTTTAATTTTAAAATTGTATGTCATATTTGAATAGTTAAATTTTTACATTTTAGGATTTATGCCCCTATGATGTCTTCTCCCTTCATTTTACTACTTTTAATATTTTTTAGTTTCTATTTTAATCTTAAGTTTTAAATTCAAAATTTTTTATCTACATATAACCTTAGAATAATTAAATTTTTAATCTTGTTATTAACAAAGCAGTAACTTAACTTTGTAAGATTTAATTCCCATGAACATTGAGTGAACTTAAATTTAAATCTATTAAACTGTCTGTTTGAAATATGCACCTGATGATTGCATAATGCATGAAACTCTGAGTTGCACCATAGATGTAGGATAATATATATATATATATATATATATATATACCTGTGTATGTGAAAACAAAAAAATAACTGTTTTGTTATACTTTTAAAACCAGAAGTAAATCTGTATAGGACAGACTCGTTACTTACCTCAGGGCCTCTGAAGTGAATGAGGAGTGTTTTTATGAATAGGAGCAAAGGCAAGAAAAAAAATTGTTTATTTAAATCCTGCAGGCAGTGGGAGTTTGTTCTTTTTGTTATAGGCAAAATTTAGAAGCAGATTGATAAAAGCCATGAAAGATGTAAGAAGAAAAGAGATATAAATCTAGGAATTGTATTTGATTGGCTTGTTCAAAGTGGTCAGATTTCTAACAGTTCTACTACTGATACATTAGGGAGTAAAAGATTCCAGACTTAAGCCTCTACATATTAATTTCCCTCTAGCTTGCTTCTTTGGCAGGAGTTAGTGAGTACATATATCTGTTCTTCTGTCAGAGGAACTTGTGGGGGCATGCTCGATTATAATCTATAACTGCAAGGTTACTTGGATAATTTTCTCTTTTTGGAAATTTGCCTGGAACAAGGCCACTTCCAAATGGATTTTCCAATCAAATCCTTACAACCCACTATTTATATTTTATGAGTATCAAAATTCTGGGATTGAACAAGAAAGAAGATGAAATAAATTCGACAACGCATTCAGTTTGGAACAAAACAATGTAATAACATATTATTAACAAATACGTACATTAAGAGTATTTTTTATAATTGTTCATTTGCAGAATGATTCATAATATTGTTTATATTTGGAAGGCCAGTGAACTCTCCTACCAGTTCTTGTAATTATATTCTTAGATTGTTGTTGTCGAGTTGATATAGTTGCTGGTGATTTTGATGATTCTGTTGATGATGACTGTTGTGTTGATTGTCAAGAAATGACCTCGGACTGTTCTTCCTCCGAGCTGCTTTGGCTAGCATCATTCTTGATGTACCCCGATTTTAATCTATCTAATGATATGTTAGTACTACCGGTAGGCAGTTGTATAGAGAAATATTTATCAGCATGGCTTTGTTAGGGCCGTTATAGTTTGGAGATAGAAGTCTCTTTACTGCATCTTGTCTAAGAAAGACAAACTCGCAAGCTCTGAGTGATGATGGAACGAAAATGTCTTGTGACTAGTTCTGTGTAGGGGTGAAAGCTGTTTTTGACATTTTACTCTGTAAGAATTGCATGAAGGTTACAGTTGGCTGGGACTGTGTTTTATTTGAGAAAAATTGTCCTGGCAAGACCAGTGATTTGCCAAAAAGGATATCAGCTGTTGAACTGTGTAGATCTTTTTTTTTATCACTGAACAAAGTGATGTGCGTTGTTGTACGGTGGATATCGGTTCGGAACTAGAAACCGGGGAGCCAAGTTCGAATTCCAGTTGAATTCATTGTATTCACTTACGCGCAAATACCCTTGGGAAAGGTATTAATCCGTCTCTTCCTTCCAGTTATAGGTTAAATAGCAGGACAGATTGGGTTCTATAGCCTTGGTTGGCAACCAGTCTACCGCAGAAAGTAATGGCAACCTACTGCGGGATAATCTTCTGCCCAGTCAGTCATGTCTCTTTCGAGACATGATCGCCCAAGCGTGTATCACGTATGGCACTTAACTGACTGACTGAACAAAGTGATAGCATGACTAATGGAAGGTTTTCTACTCATGAATGTGGGTCGTCAAAACTGGCCAATGCTGCTTTAAGCTGGTGGTGGAAGCGTTCGATGATTCCACTGGAACCGGGGTGGTAAGCTGTGGTAGAGATGTGCTTAGCTCCAAGTAATTGTATAAATTCAGCGAACAATGTAGATTGGAATTGTGGTCTGTGGTCCGTAGTGACTATGGAAGGACATCTGAAAGTGGAGATCCACTCTCGGAATATTGTCTTTGCTATGGCTTCTGCGGTGGTTGACTTTAAGAGTACTGCCACAGTCCACCTGGTAACTCTATCGATAATAGACAGGATATACTGAAAACCTTGGCTGTCTGAGATGGGACCAACCAAGTTGACATGAAGTGGCTGAAACGTCCATTGGGTTCAGAAAAGGTGCCTGGAGGTGATTTTACATGGCAGTGTATCTTAGTTTTCTAACAGGCGATGCAGTGTTGAGTCCAATTCTTGATATCTGCATTTATACATGGCCATACGAATCTGTCAGAAATCAGTTTAAAAGTACCACAACGACCTGAATGGGACATAAAGTGAAAGTGATTAAAGAGTTGTCTCCGTATGTTTATGGGTATAATCAGTCGCAGATTTGGGATGCTGACGTCACACCGTATATGCCTCTCACTGAAGGGTAAAAGTTGTTTCTCTAGTTTTAACGATGTATCTGAGTGAAAGTGCTTTAATGTTTGATCATTCTCTTGTTCCCTTGAGAGATTATCAAGGTCAAGGACTTGTGTTATACTGGATAGCATATCGGCATGAGATAAAGTGTCAGCGATTGTGTTATTATCTCCCTTGACGTAACGAATGTCTGTGGTGAATTGGGAGATATAGTCCAGTTGGCAATAATCTCTAGTGTTGTATCTATCTGTTTTCATGTGTAAAGCGTATACCAACGGTCTGTGAATACCACAAATTCACGCCCTTCCAGCAGGTGACGAAAGTGTCGAAATGATGCATAGATTGCTAGTAGTTCCCTAGAAAAAGTGCTGTATATTTTTTTGTGCAGGAGAGAGTTTCATTGAATAAAACGATATTGGTAGTGTCTCCTTGTCTGTATGTTCGTGGATTACTGATCCTATAACGTCTGTAGATACATCTGTGGTTAATGATAAGGAATTTGGTTGATCACGGATATAGGATAACTTCATAAAGTTTGCAAGTGCAGCCTTAGCTTTGTTGAAGGCAGAAAGTGTACTATAAGACAAAGTTATCTTAGCGTTCTTTTACCCTTTTTTTGTAACAGGTTGGAGAGAGGTGCTAATAGTCGAGAGCAATTTGGGAGGAATTGTCTGTAGTAATTTATGAGGCCTATAAGTCTCCGCAGCTGTTGGAACGTTTCAGGTTTAGGAAAGTTTTGAATAGCTTCACATTTTTGTGGAATTGGTTTAATGCCAGTGCCGTCTATTTTGTGCCCGAGAAAGATTATACTAGGCACTGCAAATACACACTTTTCTGGGTTTATTTTCAAACTGAAATGTTCCAGCTGTTGGAACACTTGTGTTACATGCTGTATGTGTTCGTCTTTGTTATTGCTTGCGATGAGGAGATCATCTATGTAAGCAAATGAGTGATTCAATCCTCGTAATGCTTCATCTTTGCAAAGACTGTGCAGCATTCCTTAAGCTGAATGGTATATGTAAAAATTCATAGAAGCCGAAAGGAGTGGTGATGGCAGTTTTTGCTATATCTTCCTCAGCTACCGGAATTTGGTAGAATGCCTTTCGCAAGTCAAGCTTTGTAAATATGTGTGCCTCTTGTAGTGTTACAGCGAAGTCTGCCAGATTAGGGACTGGATATTTGTCTGGGTTGTTTGGGCGTTCAAACACTGGAAATCTCTACATGCTCGCCATGTCCCCTGTTGCTGTTTGGGGACCATGTGGAGTGGAGATGCATATGGGCTTGAAGATGGATAAATAATGCCTAGGTCTAGCATATATTGAAATTCCAACTTCGCTTCCTTATACATGTTAGGCCATAGTCGTCATGGTGACAAAAAAATGGGCGGACCTTTTGTTTTGATGTGGTGTACAGTCTTATGTTTTACCTCCTCCATTAAAGTAAAGTGCTTGGTAATGGAGGGAAACTTGTCCAATACAGCCTGAAGAGGATTGTTGACAAGCTGTGCTGCACAGATTTGAGTTGATATCTGTGATGATAAAATTCCTTGGTGTTTTAGGTTAGTTGTTTTGTCTAGAAGAGTATGCAATAACATATTGACAGCCAGTTGATAGTGGGTTAAGAAATCAGCTCCTAGTATGGGCATTTTTACATCGGCAACTGTAAATAACCAGGAAAAGGATCTTTGAAGGTCTTTGTCTAGTGTTTATGATACCTGACCATAGATATTAATTCTGCTACCATTAGCAGCATGTAACACGAAGGATGCAGGTGTAGCATTGATTTTTTCCTTAGGAGGGACTACACTGATTTGAGCTCCTGTGTCGACAAGAAATGAATCGCCAGTTATAGAGTCTTTTACGAAGAACAGACAGGTGACACTATTTCCCCTAACAGTGGTCGCCACCTTCAAAAACTGTCGGGATTGCTGTTTTCCACTGGCGAACTGTTAGTACTACTATTATTCTTCTTAGGGTGAGTACTAAATCTGCAAGGCTTATTACATCTGCAAGTAGTATTTCCGAATTTGTGGTAGTACCAGCAAACTTCTTGGTTATGTTGGTAACTGGTTTTCAATCAGCTCCTACGGCGATTACTATACCCGTCTCAGGACTCCGATGAGTGAGGTCTACTTAAGCGTTTTACTTGAATGAGCACTGTTTAAGTCCCTAGTTTCTGTAATTTTACCCGCCATTTCTGCTCCTCTGACTAAGTCTAGGTTATCTGGGAGCGTTACTAGGATTTCTGCTGTGTGAGTCAGCAATTTATCTATCCATAATTTTTTTAATAAGGTATCGGACATAGAATTACGCACCAGCAGATTTTTCATTCGACAAAGAAACTGAGTTGGTTTATTATTTCCTAACTGTAAAGTGTTGAATAAATCATTTATTTTTCTTTCCTAGGATTTCCCTATGCGATAGATGATGGCTTCTCGAAGTACATCTAAAGGTTTTTGGTAGGAATTACATCTAACAAATCTGGTACTTCAACAGTGATTTCAGAGAAAGTTTCTCCACCACATATGCAAAGCGTGCAGGTTGCGAGTTGATTTATTGGCTTAAAAAATCGCGCTGAGTTGCGAAAACCAAACATGCACATTGATGCTATTAAACACAGGCCAGTTCAAAATAATAGCCGATTCATTCATATCAGAATTCGCCATGATTAGAAAAAAAAACGTAATGGAAAAAAAAGTTTTTGGCAGGCATTTGAAAGATTTTTTGGCGCAAAATTTTGGTGAGAAACTAAATTTGTTTAAAAATGTTATTTCAAATGTTAGAAAGAATTTTTGGCATCAAAATAGGTGTTGATTATTCGAAGCAGTATGAACTAGAATAAAAAAAATTTCAATAGTTGCAAAGGATTTAAACACTTCTGTTGAATTAAACTGGTTGCTGAAAAAAAGAACGTTGCTCAGTTGACAAAGACAGATCTGAATTACATCGACGTTAATCTGAATATTGCAGGATAATGTAGGTTATAATGATAGTCATGAGAAAATGAAAAAGGACTCTGATTACATCTGAGCTGAATTTTTCTTATAGGAATATCCAAAGAAAACAATTATTTGAGCTTATCAGAAACCACAAAAATAAAAATGAGAAAAGCAGTTCAGATTAGATATCCAAGTCAATTTAAAAAAAACAACTTTTCTCTGAACCGATAAAAGTGAGAAAACTTCTTTTTTTTTCCAAAATGTTCATTAAGGAACAAGCTTACAGTTTTGGGAGTTCAGCACATGTGTTGAATATTTCCATGGCACCAAAATTTACTGAAGCTGAGAAGACTTTCTTGGAGGGACATCTCTTAGCAATGCGCTTCATTGGTTTATTTTTTTATATTGTTTCATTACTCAGACAGGTATTCATTTTTCTTAGCAGTTGATACGGATGTACGAATATGAGATGAAGCAAGTTGACTTAGGACTTTTCATGGGATTGTCGCTTTCTGCCATTTTCCTAAAGGAATTGTAGCTGAGGTCAGATTCGCTTGTTGGACAGAAATGAAGAATTAATTGATGAGGACGGGACAATTCTCAACCAAAACCAGTGTTAGATGATTTTCGTAGGCGTTTTTCAAAAATTGTAGGCTAAATTCAAGTTGCAGCTTGCTGTCTGGACTTGAGTTTGATTGAGTGAGGTTCTGTGAACGTCTCCACGTGCGATTTTGCTTACTTTTTAAACTGTATCATTTCTTGTTTCTGGACGAAATTCCAATACTAACGTCGAAGGTCACCATATGTGGGGGCATGCTCAATTATAATCTATAATTCTACAGATTATTTGCAAGGTTACTTGGATAATTTTCTCTTTCTGGAAATCTGCCTGGCACAAGGCCACTTCCAAATGGATTTTCCAACCAAATCCCTACAATCCACTATTTATTTTTTTATGAGTAACAAAATTCTGGGATTGAACAAGAAAGAAGATGAAATAAATTTGACTCTGCATTCAGTTTGAAACAAAACAATGTAATAACATATAATTAACAAATATGTGCATTAAGTGTTTGTTGAATTTTACATGAAATATTTGCGCGTGAATTGCCTCCCATTCACTGTATGAAAATAATTGTTACAAATTTTAGAATATGCTGGATTGTTCATTCTTGTTGAAGTGTACAAGCAGTGTTAAGAAATTATATAGTTCTGTTAAGAGAAATTGTTCATGCATGAAAGTTCTGATAAAGTGTTCTTAGTACTAAGTGTACTGAAACTGGACTTTGAAGAGAAGCATGAGTTGGGCGTTATGAATCTTCATGTTTTTGACCTGATGAATTTTTTGCTGCAACTGAGTAATTTTCCACGGAAAAATATTTATATAGTGGTTTAAACGACCTAACAAATTGGCAGTAAAAAGATTGCTTACTTACCTTTGGCTATATTGGACCAATCAATGAACAGCTTACATTTATTAAACATACATAATGAACTTGGTACATGTGCAATTATATGTGTGCGTAAGTGTGTTTGTGTAGTTCCACAAGCTACCCTGAACGTATGTCCTTGTTATAAATAGATGAATTTGAAAGAATATGCATATGCAAGTTTTATTGAGTGTCCACTTAATATGTTAAATTTAGAAAAATACTGCTACTCATAATTTTATGCAAAAAAAAATAAAAAATCACTATGAGTAATTCATACATGGTGATAGGGGAAAGAATCAATAACTTCAATCTTTGGATAAAAAAACAATCTGTGGAAATAAATCCTATTTTCTTTTATGAATTTATTTGATTATCAGTAAGTACTCCCACTAACAATACATAAATTTTAAAATGCATTTTAAAAATGAAAAAAATCTTTTGCGAAACTTTAGTCACAAGTTAATAAATTAATATTTTCAATAAGCAAAATACTTTACTGAATTTCAAACCAAAATTAAATTGATTGATTGTAATGCTTTTTAAATTGTTAAAATTGGCCATATTTACAAATTTGTGAATGTACCATACTTATCTTTATAAAAATATTTCAGAAATAAAATATGAGTAAATATTGTCTCTTATAAAAAAAATAGGTAATGTAAAATAATTTAAACCTGAATATTGTTACAGATATATAGGTAACAGCACACACACACACACACCTATGCATATGAGGGTGGACTTTGCATAGTAACAAGAGATCATCACATGAATGACCAGTGTCAGTGTTGGAATAGCAGGTCAAGGATAGGTGACCTAGATAAAAGCCAGACAGGAAATAAATCAGACGTCTGAAGTGGATCAGAAGGTCATGGAAGCAGCAGAAGTTAAAATTTACGCCAAAAGAGGTTACATGAGAAAATTAAAGGAAGAAGTTAATCAGCTTGCTGAGTCTTGATGAAGCAAGAACCGTTTGCTAGACTCTGCTAACAATGAAGGAAGGGAGACACATTTGGAAATGATAGCGTGGATCAGCCCATTTCATCACAAGTAACTCCAGATAAGAAAAAAAAGACTGAAGGTGTAAAGTCTTATTCACTAAAAGAAGGAAAAAAAAAAAGGAATTATCCCGTGTATCGAGAAAGAAAGAAATATAACAACGAAGATTAAACGAAGCTGAAACGCATAATTGTCAAAAGAAAACATAGCTACAAAGCTGTTGTATTTGTACCCTGATTGCAGTTTATTCGAAGGAAAGAAAAGAAAGTGAATACAACCAACTTCTCTAAAAAAGAAGGGGAAGGAAGAAAAGACAACAACGCAGAGAAGTCACCAGATAACAGAATATGTGTGCTGAAAAGAAGCTACGTTGAAAATAGTGAAAACAGAACTATTTAAATTTCAAGTGTGTAAAGAAAGAAAAGATGGTAAAAGAAAGAAAGAAACTGTCATAAAGATGATAACTTATCAAGTTATTAGACCCACATTAGAATATGCATGCTTACATGAATACTATGTGTTTTCAAATTAATAATTCCCCTATCTAATTGTATGTTGATATTTTGTATTCATGATCACCTGTATATTGTTCATGATTCCTATATTATATTGTAATTTCATATTTCGACCACACTGGGTATCCAAAAGTAATTTTGAGGTTAAGAGCTTTAGACATTCTAATTCTTTATGATTTCTGTTTTTATTTTTATCCTTTTGATCTTGTATTAAAATTTTATATCAAAATTACATTGTCTCGATGTTCATCCTTGATTTGTTGTCAGCGCCTGTGTTGAAATAAAATAAACCTGGGAAAGGATTGCCATTTGATTATTCAATAAAATAACAATCTTACTTTATTTTCTTATTCAATTAATTGTCCATTTGTCACGATTTGGGATAGATGACCAGCATATATCCATAGATGTGAAAATGTAATATATCCGAAGCAGCACATGAACATCTTAATGGACATTGACGATTTGGGTATGTGACAATATAAAATAAAGAAAGTTTGTTTATTACTCTTTCTATTGAGGAGGAATATAAAAATTTATATGAAAAAATAATAAAAAGGTGAAAATAGAAATGTTGTACAGGTTTGTTTATTACACTTGCTTTCAAGAGAAGTGTTTTAAGAAAGAGAGTTAGTAAAAAGAGATATAAGATAATAAATTTGGTTTTTCTAAACTGTCTAAAAAAAAAAAAAATATATATTTATATATATATAAGAGAAGGAAATTAAAAATGGCTCTAACCAAAGCCACCAAAATAAGGCAAGCAGTTTGTAAAAGATTTGTATTTCAAATTTGAAAAATGAATACACTTTTGGGTTTTTTTTTAGACAATGAGGCAAGTGACTTCCTCCAGGGCAAATCTGGTGAATCTGCCAACCTTCTTTTAGTTTAGACTTTAAACAAATTAACAATTTTTGAAAGACTATATTGTTTAAACCTTTTTTTTAAAAGGAACTGCACTGTACCTATGGCATATTAGATTCTAATATAGAGCACTATGATTGTAGCTTAAACATTTTGCTATGCATGCATGTAAGTAAGTAAGTAAATGAAAATTGTTGAAAAATAATTCATCAGCTATTTTTATGAGCTTATATAATTTTTATTTTTAAACTGGTCATCTTGCATTAACAAAGCATATGAAAGAAAAATGTTGTGTGATCTTATTTGTACATTTTGTATTATTTGTTAATGTCTTGTTGATATAAATGTAAATTTTGTTTATGTTTCTCCACAGAGTTTTGAGTTTTGTTTGCACCTTAAGAATAATAAAAATAAAAAATGTGGCTTCCTCTGGTAAAAGAATTTTTTTTTTTATAGCAGAAAGTTTTACTCTCTTCTACAAAAAAATTCTTTTTACTTTTTCACCAAGAAATCTCATTTATACTACACTGCTGGCATCAAAATGGAGAATTTACTCTCTGAAATTCAAATTCCATTTGTGGTGAGGAGATAAAAGAATAATAACATTTAAGAAATTAAACTCTAATGATTATGAAAAATGGTATAACTTATTTACAGAACCAAATAAAACGCCTGTTAGTAATGTAAACACCCACAATCTCAAACCTGGTAGAAATAGCTGTTAACTAAATGAAAAAGTCCAGGTCTTCAAAAATGAAATTTTATCTACTCACACACTTATAACAGGTCAGTGACCTTGGTTGAGTTACATGAGTGCATGGAAAGTGGTTAGTAATTTGTGGTATTGTGACTTGATCATTCTGAGCAAAATAGTGATATAAGAAAAATATTAGAGAGTAGTTACTTGGATTGGAATCTGATGAAAAAAGTCTAGTTTAGAATTATTCATTTTAAACCTATTAAATGCTTATAAAGAAGGTTTTCAAAGAGTTTGAACTCAAATTAAACTAAGTAATATTCAACATAAATGACAATTCATAGTCCCAAGGAAGTTGGCATGATATGACTAATGAGCTTGCCAGAAGACTACAGAATTTTCCCAATGCTGTAGGATTTGTTTATTTACAAACCTATTCATTGTATATAAGTTGAATTGCATGTAATTTGGGAAATTTAAAAATCCAAGTCCAAATAGAAAAGCACTTCATATACAGCCACCTGGCTTACTTAACAGAAGGTACTTTATTTGAGAAGCTAATTAACCTTGTCTAAATTCATTAGATGGCACAAATCCCAGTGAAGTGAAATTGATTGACTATACACAAATCAGCTTCACTAAAGTGTAGAACCCCTGCTTCTCACAATATTCAAAACCCAAACAGGTTTGTTGTATTTGGTGATAAGCACAAGTACGGGTCATGTCTGGTGGTTTCTCGGGATTGAGATATAATGATTTGCTGTATTAATTATTCTTATGTGTTGAAATTATCATTACATGAAATACTGATTTATCAATAAAAGCATTGACTATAATCACTAAAATTAAATACTTATTAATTTCCTTTAAAAATACCATTAATGTGATTTTTGCTTTAATGATCCTGATTTGTGCATATTTTTGAGTATCAATAAAATTGCATAACATGAACAAATTGTGACACATTTTCACTATTTTGATTTAATGTATTTAAGATTAATCTAGTGAAAACTTTATTTTAATGTCTTTGGTTTAGTTTTTGTTCATTTAAAACTTTTTTAGAGCCCATAACATCTAAAATATCTGAAACAAAGGTAAAATGAAAGAAAAAAAAGTTTATTTGCATAGAAAATTATAGAGGTATGAAGTTTCAGCCTCATATTTCCTTAAGTATCAAATCTACAAGGTATCAAATTGGATAAAAATCATGTTTTTCTAATGGCAAGTTCTAGAAAAATGTTTCAACCCTAAACAGAAGTCTGTCCGCAAAACAAAATTTTTGTCACATGGTGTTCAGACATATATGTGGTAAAATGTAATTTTCTTAAGCTAGTCAGCTGATGTCATGAAAATACACCATTTTAAAGTAATGGAGCAATTTTCAAACAGTAATACTGACATTCCTATCACAAGAATGAATACAGTTACTTTATAGAAATATATTGATCATGTCATAAATAACTAATATGGATAGTGTATTTAAGAAAATTAGTAAATGTTGAAAAACTTTCAAAATAGCATTTTTTTTGTGTTTGGGCCATTTTCAGGTCCCTATAAAATTAAAGTATGTATGATACCTAAATTGTTTATATTTTTATAATCTACAGTAAATATTAACTATTTTCACCAGATTTTGAATCAATATATATAATATCCTTGAAGTTATGAATATCAGAATTTTGTTGAAAGCCTGCAAAATGCAGTGAAATTTCAAGATGCTCTGATTTTAAAACAATTAGAAGACACAAATTTAATATTTGGGATTTAGCAATGAATGTAACAACAAAACCTACAAAATTTGCAGATTATTCTGAGTAGGACACCTGTGGTTGTTGGCTGATTTGAGATGGAAAGACCCATTAGCATTTTGGTGATACATAAATAAATTATAATAAAATTACTTCAGTATCGGTCATTTGTCTATTCAAAATAATGCATTTATTAAAAAATATATTTAGTTTAAGTACCGAAGGAGTCATAACGAATGCTTCAAATGAACTCACGTTCTGGCTTATACTATTTTCTCGTTAGCCAGAGCTTGCTGCCAGACAGGGAAATTCATTCTTGCAACACAGATGTCCATTTCAATTTCATTCAAACTGTTGCAGGGAGAGCTCTGACTCTGAATGCTGGCATACTCCATCCTAGTTGGATGCAGGACTCCATATATTCTGGAGATTCATGAACAACAAAGTCAGAGAGTGTGGGCAGACCAGAGAGAGAGAGGGAGAGAGAGAAAGAGAGAGAGACACAGACAGACAAGACCACAGCTGCATCTGATGTGATTTGCTGCCCTGAAGAAAAACTGACTTTAAAGTCTTGTTCCAGGTCTCGTCAAAAAACAAAACAATGAACTGTGTCATGACAAACGGGAAGAGTTGATAGTTATTGCATGTAGAATATAAACCTGTTTGAGCCATCAATAACTGTACTAACGACTTTGTATCTAGGAATTGCATATAAATACTTTTCTTTTTTCCAAGTTATATGTGACTTTACTCTGACTGGACCAAACCAAGTCATTAATTCTAGTTGACCATTTGGACCAAACCAGTCTTGTGATCAATCAGCACAGCATGTAGGTGAGTTAAGCCTTAGGCCAAAGTGATCAGCTGAGGAGACTGAGCTTGAGTATGGACCGGCTGTGGAGTGGACATCATAAAGAGTTACGGAGTGTGAGGGAATTTGCGAAAAATAAAAACATTATTAAGAGGAGAGAACAATAAAAGAACAGTAATTAAGATACTTGTCTATCTTTCTAAGATGAGGTATTGTAATTATTTATATTGTTTGAACTGTTATCCTCATCTTGCTGCCATATTCATGTTTCATCTGTTGTAAGCTGCAGCCTTATTCAGGTGATTGCAATTTAAAACTGAATCTTATTTCATTCACTGGAGTAGACTGTTCTAGTTCCACAAATCATGCATCTTCCAAATATCTCAGTATCAGTTATATCCATTTAATTCAACTCAGTTTTGTTCAGAGGTGAACAGTCTGAACAATGTAGTGTAAAAGGAATTAAGAGGTAAATAATTGATTTGTTTCCCAAAGGCCTTTACCCCTTCAAATCTTTCCAAAACATCCTTATTTCCATGCAAATGTAAATGCTGAACTCAAATCGATAATTGTTTATTGACGAAACCTACCTTTTTTCAAGTTTACAACCAGAAAAATGTCGAACTTCTTTTCGCTGTTTATCTCACTCCGTAACCATGCTTCAAAAAATGTTATTCCCTGTAGAATGACTTCATGCGTAGTTTGCCGATTTTTCGACCAATTTACTTCCTTATTGCAATTACTACATGGAAATTGAGTTCTGAAACCAAACAAATCACAAAGTATTTGCTCAAAGGAAGTAAACAGGCCGAAATAAGTATCCTACGCCTCAAGTCATTCAGCGGTGGATCAGATATGAGAACGGTGGTAAGGGGTGAGATATAGCCCGATTTTTTTTCTTGTAGATAACATGAAAAAAGGTAGGTCTCTTCAATAAACAATTATTGATTTGAGTTCAGCATATATATTTGCATGTAACTAAGGAAGTTTAGGAAAGATTTGACGGGGTAAAGGCTTTCGGGGAACAAATAAAAAATTTACCAATTAAGATAACGATTGACATTGCATTTAAATTTTTGAAGATCAAAGTAGATTGGAAGGCAAGAAGCTGGAAGAGAGTTTCATAAGCAAAAAGTGTGAAAGAAGAAATTGTTAGCATAGAACTTACAGTTACATCGAACCATTTCAATGTTAAAATGCAGCCAATCCAGTAGTATGCTTAAATTCATAAAGTCTAAGTACCCAAGAGAAAATTTAATTAGAACAATTATGAAAATATTAATAGAAAAAGTGCCAGATCAAGATCAATAACATTTCAGTTTCTACTTTGTATTGTATCAAGAACCTCTAAATATATAGCAGAAGCACAAAATCAGATGTGTCAGCAATATTCAATACATGGACGAATAGCAGACTTATGTAAGAAATATATGGTGAGAAAAATTGTCTAGCACTATACAATGAACTAACTTTCCTTGAAATTGATTTGATACAATCTTTCCACTTCATGCACGTGGAAAATGTTAGCCTGAGAAGTCACTCTCCTGAAGATTAGCATCAGCCATGCTGATGGAAGGTAAAAAAGGTTCTCTCAGATGATCACAAGAGATTAGTTTCATTTTGGAGGCATTAAAATTAACAAGCCATGTCTTGTTCAAGTTAACAACAGATTTAATTTTTTAGATCAGCTCCTACTCCTTATTAACTGATCAGATTAAGATAGGAGTAAATAATTGTGTCATCAGCATAGATACCAGTTTGAGAACTGATGACATCAAAATGTTGATGAAAATTAGGAATAAAAGTTAGAGACCTGAGGTACACCTGCATTAAGGCAAAAAGATCTGGAATAGTGGCCATTCAAGACTTCTTTCATTTCATGATTTGATAAAAAAGATTTATCTGCAAAAATTCCTCATCCACCCCTTTCCTTCTCATAATGGGTTTTAACTGTGGTTAAAGCGGATGCCACTTAAAAGACCAAACTTAAAAAGGAACTATCTGTTGGCCCATCAAACATGCACATGAAATTCAACCTTGATCAAAAAAAAAAAAATAATAAAATTTTTCTGTTTTGTTTTTAATTAAGTTCACAAAGTTGATCACATTTAATTAAATGTCTAAGAGTTATTCATATGTTTGCACATTTTCTAGACCTCTCTGGCAGAAATACAAAAGTAAAGGGAAGGGTTGCTAGACTGAACTAATAATAAAGGTCAAATAAGTAAATAAATAGTATATTTCATTTTTTTTAACTTGCAAACTTTAAAAGTAACATTTTTCTAATTTTTTTCAGATGCATTTTCTATCCCAAGACACACCATTTTGAGTTTTTCCAAACTTATTGCTTTTGCAACAATTTAGACAAACATATTTTATGCATATATGCACTTTGCCAACATAAAATATCTATTTTTAAGTATGAACTCACACCCACTCCTAACAAGATCAAAAGGACATTTTACTTTTGTAATTGATGCATAAAAATTTCTTCAAATTTTAAAAAAACATTAATAAATTTTCTGAGATTATACTAAAACGTATTTTATTATTGTAAAATATTTATTTTCCTTTCAATTACAAATTCAGTTAGTGTAAATTAATCTATATTTGATGGTGATGTTTATTAGTTTCTGACACCTTTAATCTTTTTTTCCCCTCTTTTCTTGTTGTATGCCACTACCCAGCCGGTCGCTGTTGGTTTCAATCCAGATAGTTGGTTGTAGATTGACTGTCACGGTGATCTTCCTTGTCCCACGTTGTATTGGTTAATCACAAGGTAGTCACATGAGTTCTCCACTAGCTGTCTCTCTGCTGAACTAAACCAAACTGGAAAGCGTGCACACAATTGAGTAACGAAAGCACCAAGAAAATAAGTGGACCGACGTCTGAAGTGTTGTAAAATGATGTCTTTATATACAGAATATACACAATCTTTTGAATAATTCCCAATCCCTGCTTCTATCAAACTGGCAGCAGAATGGAAGTCTCTTAAGTAAATTGAAATATTCTTCTAAGCAATAATGAGAAATCTGGCTGGCCA
Source organism: Ascarosepion bandense (assembly GCA_037127315.1). Classification (NCBI taxonomy): domain Eukaryota; kingdom Metazoa; phylum Mollusca; class Cephalopoda; order Sepiida; family Sepiidae; genus Ascarosepion; species Ascarosepion bandense. Next base: position 217,742 of record JBBBDQ010002486.1, on the reverse strand, counting down.
CAGCTTGCTGCTTTGAACAGAGTTCTAAGTTCATTATAAGTCTAGTCAACTTGTTGCTTGTTTTCCGGAATGTTACGGAAATTGCCGAAGTGCTGGGTTACTCTCTTCAATTAGCAATTTCAAACTTTGTCTGCAAATTCTCTTCTTGTCTGTCTTTTAACTCTGGGTGGTTGATTGGCGACAGGCTTCTCTACGGTCAGCACCCAACAGCATGGCAATCATCTGTTTCTTTACTTCTTTGGCTGGGAACTAACACTCTGCCACTCGAGCTGCAACTCTCATTTTGGTTCCTCAGGATCCTGTATTTATGCCCATGCCATGGTGTGGAGCCGACAGATGCTGGGTGTCTACCCTCTCATCTCGGCGACCAATAGAATGCCAGGGTTAGCTGTTACTCGTTGGTGCCTGTGGTTCACCCAATGGGATTCTTCTTCTTTCCATGACGTCAGTTGTTAGTTGTCTCCCCCTTTTGGGGCTTGTTTACAGGACCAATGGAATTTCTCTCGATCTTATGACGTCATCTTCCCATACCCCTTTTCTGGGCTGGACTTAACCGAATTTTCTCTCTCAAAATTTTCTTTCTCACAAAACAATTTCGGGGATTTTTTTTTTGTCTTAAAACAACAGCTATTAACCTTTTTGAACTGGCTTTGCCCAAAACAAGTTGACAAGGGTCCATTGGCATTGTTACCTAGATAATAATTTCTCTGCACCTGTTTTTTATATCCCTTTTCTGAGTCACCTATATCTTCAAGTGACAGGGATGTTTTATCTAGTCCCCACCCTGGTGTCAAGTGGAAATACCTTCTCTACTCTGAATCAAAACATTTGTTATCTCAATTCTTTTCACAATTCATGCTAGCGAGATAAAATGAAATACCCAGAAAAAAAAAATAATTAAATTTACCTCTTTCTCTTATGTTTAAAATAACAATTGCCAGCTTTCTTGGGTGGGCCGAAATTGAAATCTATTTGTTTCGTGGCATTGAAACAAATTTAAGTCTTTTCTTTCTCTGGCCTAAAATGCCCGGCAAAAAATAACAATTGAATCTATCTTTCTTTTAGGTTTAGAATGACAATTGTTAGCCTTCATAGGTGAGCTGAACTCGACTTTATGACATTAAACAAATCCATTTCTCTTTTCTTCCTTCTCTCTCTCTCATTTAAAATTGAGAAATACCATCCAATATCTTGTTTTTGTTTTCCTTTGCTATTCGGAGAATAAAGATAAGTCTTTTAGTGTGTTCTCTCCTTTAATAGCAACTAGAAGATTTTCCAGTTATAGTTAATAATTAATTAATAAAATTAATCACCTCCGTTTTCCTTTGCTCATATTTGGAGAATAAAGAAAATTTCTCTTAGTATGTTCTCTTATGATCTATAATAGCAATTTAGAAGATTTTCTGGTTATAGTTAATAATTAATCGATCTGCTCCAAAATATTGTTATAGTTGAATGATGGTAGCAGCTAGGTGAAAACCACCCCCATATTCTTTCTAATCAAGAAAAATTGTTCACAATAATTACTAAATATTACTGACTACAAAAAATATTTTTCATGAGGAATTTTAGCTTGTAAAAAGCCAGATTTTCATAAATTCAGAAAAGGGATCTACGTGCAGCACAATTTTGAAAATTCAAGGACTTTTCAAAAAAACAAAACAAAAACAAAAAAAAAAAAAAAAAAAAAAAGACAAACAAACAAACATTCTGTTAATTTTTCCAGGACCTGTACATGTAACTTGAAGAGAAAATAATGGCATTAAAGATATTGATATTTCACACTACAAAAAGTTTAGGAAGATCCCATCAATATTGAAAAGAGCAATAACAGTGGACCTGAGAAACCTATTTTCCTGAAAAATTATTTCAAAGATTTAATAAATTATAACTGATCAGTTAATGCTGCATGTTTCAACATAAGGAAACAGCTAATATCTACCATTACCAAATTCAAGCTACAAATCAGCTACAAAGTTTAGGTAGGTTGTCAACTTTGCAAATGTTTGGCTTATATGAACCATTCACAATTGGGTAATTGTTCAACATATATAAAGAATCCAGCTTATTTTGTGGAATTGATTTCAGGGATACTTCGCTTTTTATCACCAATTTTAAACTTAAGAATTCCTGCAATAGTTCTTGGAAATCTTGAAAGCAATCATTTGACTGGGTTTGGCATACTAGTCTTCTTCATAAGTTGAAATGAAGATATTTATGAACAAATTTTTTTGAACCAATTTAGCCTTATCAAATCATAAAATGAAAATAATCTCATACGCAACTCTTCTACATTTTTTTCGTTAATGCACAAGTTCTCAAATGGATATCTATGATGATAAACATATATTCCTGTTTTAACAGTAAATCTGAGTGGTTTGATAAGATCAAATTGGTAACTGATCTAAGAAAAAAAAAAAAAAAATTACCTATATTCTATTGATTGGGAGGAGAGTGAAAGGTCTTAATTTTAATGCCTCCAAAATGGAACTGGCCTTTATTAATTGGAGAGAACCATTTCTGGCTTCCATCAGTATGGCCTCAATGAGGCTAACAGCAGCCACACTCATTGTGCCATCTCAGGTTGTTTTCCACTGACATTAAGTGGAAAGATTATATCACATCAATTACTAGGAATGTTGTTTCAGTTATGTCAGACAATGTCTCACCAAAATGTTAAATAATTACCAATCTATGATCTTTTCTACAAATAAGTTCATGGTAAATGTTCTGATGGACTCTCTTCTATGGTACCTATACTTCATGAATTTAAGTGCATTACTAGATTGGCGACAAGATCAGATTTTACAGATGAAATGGCTGGGTGTAACCATAACTTTTATGCTAACAGTTCCTTTTCTTGATTTCCCAAAATTTAAATTCAATGTCAACTGTTATCTTCTGTCCTCTTATCGTTCTCACTAATGTTTTTATATTCTTTGGTTGATTTTGTTTAGCCTATCAACCTCTATGAGTTATTTAATGTCAAAATGGGGTTATTTACATAGTACACACAAATTTCAAATATTTTGACCCCCCCCCTCTACCCATGAACTTTTTAATAGACCTCATGTACCTTTTGTGCTTATGTCCCTCTACTTGACAAAACTTGAAAAGGTCATATTCAGGCCCTTGACTTGAGAAGCCCTTGCTTTTAATCGAAGCAATTCATCATTCAATTTTTCATTGTCTTTTAGTTTGTTCTAAAGCTCTCATGCTTTAAAATACTGTTCTAAAGTATTCTATGCTGTCCTTAATGAGAGGTAGGCATCAATGTAGGCTTCTAAAAAATTTTATTCTAGTACTGAATGCGTTCATCCAATTCAAAAAACCACCTGTCTTCTTCAACCAACACTTCTGAAATAAACCATGGAAAATACTGAGGTAAAACAGAATTGCACGGTTTCATTCCATTGTCTTTTGAAAACTTAATACATTTTATGTGTGCCTGTGAGCAGAATCTGTCTATTTTACAATAAAATTTTCTTTAAAATTTGATGATGCCATTACTCCTTTTTCTGAAATTCACATCTTGGTGCAAATGTGATTTCACAAACTTGTTTTGGTTCATTTTAAAACAAATTTCAAACAGCGTTGACAAGCAAATAAATTTACTAAGTTTACTTTTCTTCTGTAAGTGAAATTTCTTTCGCTTATCAAACTAAAAAAAAAAAATCAGCATAAATTTTTTATGAGTATGTATTTGATCTCAGACCCACCCCTGTACACAAACATATGCTTTTTGATGACTATGTAAATGACCCCAATTTAAATATTTGAGTGCAATTGTATTTCTTCATATCTACACAAACATGCTTTTTTTTTTTCTTAGGGGTGCTTAGTATTTGCCCATAAATGGGACCCTAACAGAGGCTACCATACTAGGTCCTTGTGGGCTTGGAAACAACAGCATTCAAGTGGTAGTGGCAAACTCCTCAAAACATCCATTCTTATCAGAGGCCTTGCTGACACACACACACACACACACACACACACACACACACACACACACACACACACACACACGTATAATAAATATGAAATGTAAAAGCATCTTGTGCTTTTAATGATTGTTTTCAATTGTGAAAATGTTCATGGACATTTGTTATCACACACTTGGGTTTTCATTGATTTATGTGCTGTCCACAATGTAGTGAGAACTGGCTTATATATCCTCTGGATCTTATTTAACAGACAATTACTGGTGTGATACAAATGTTCATGAACAATTATAAGCAAATTAAGAAAAATGCCAGAGAGAGAGAGAGAGAGAGAGAGAGAAAAACACAAAATAATATCTGTATCAGTCAGCACTATATTATCAATGACAACACTAAACCAAAGAACTTGTCAGAAACACACCTTTATTGTAATCTAAGTTACACAATCTAGAATATTACTTTTGACACTTTATATCTAAAAGGATACAAGAAAAAAGTCACAAACCAACAGACAAACGTCTATTTTAATCAACTATTTTCATGCCATTACCATTAGATCTTGATTCCCCCCCTTATTGTTAGTTAATTTTCTTCATGGTATTTCCACCTCTTGGATTAGAACGAGAAAATCTTTTTTTAGCATTTTTATTCTGTGAAGAAATGTTTTTGTTTGTACTTTTGCTCAAAGTAGATTGTTTCTCACTTGCTTTTTTGATAACTTTGGAATTCTGTGAAATTTTCAAAATGGAAGCCGGTTTCAGCTGGTTATCTGTAACAGTATGTTTATTGAATTTATTAGCTGCAATTCCCTTTCCATGTTTTTTGGTATTAATCAATGTCTTATTGCTAGCAGAATTTTCTATCCTGCTTCTTGCTTTAGCAATATTTGACAGTCTTCGAGCATTTGCAAGGATGCTTTTAACATTAGCATGTAAAGCGGTATGAGCTATTTTTTTTGTCAGAAATCTGAGTGCACACAGCTGATTTTTATTTGCAGCTTGATTTATATTCATTATACTTTGCATCATCATATTTCCTTGGGGAGGTTCACCAGGCATTTGAGTATTTGGGCAATACATTAAAGAATTTGCAGCTATTATTCTGCCATCGCTTCTTAGATCTTGCATTTTATTCCATGTCATATTACTTTGTATTTTGTTTGTGTTTATTAAGTCATCTTGATTCATCTGATTTTGATGATCCTTGCAACTGAGTTGGTCATTATTAAATCTTGACCTCCGATCGTCATATTTTGGGAGTTGTGCATAAGGTCTATTGTCATCACAAGATACCAGATTATATTCTCTCTTGTTTTGGAGCAACAGCTGATTATGGTGTCTATTAGGGGGGTCAGATACCTGCTTATCAAGGTCAAAATTTTTATTGAATCTTTTATCATAATTTGATGAATGATAGAATCCAATGTCAGATTGACCAGATAATTTATCAACTTTATTCTCATATGGATTTTGACTGAATCTTTCCTTATTAAAATCTGATATTTGTTTATAGTTGTCATCATAAGAATGAAGGACTTGCTCTCTCTCTCTCTCATTACAGCGAAATTGTGCATTAAATTTCCTCTCATTGCTACCAGATACTTGGTTAAAATCTTGAGCAGTGTAATACATAGGGTTAAATCTTCTTTCATCATGGGTAAGTGTTTGATTCTTGTCATGTCTATATTCTCTATCAAAATTATCAGACATTCCTCTTTCCATAACATCATGTATTTCATGCTCATCAAGATTATGCATTCTTCTAAATTCCCTAGCATTAGGCTTGGGTGACTCTCTAAATTCACGAGAGTTAGGCATCCTATTTAAGTCTTTGTCATGAGGCCAAATGGCTTCTTTATATTCTCTTCTGTCATGCCAAGTTGTCTGGTTTGGATCCTTGTTGTTAGGCTGGTACATCTGCTTGAATTCTCTGTCATCAGGTCGGCTCATTTGTCCAAATTCTACCTCATCAGGTTGACACATCTGCCCAAATTCTCTGTTGTCAAACCAACATCTTTGCCCAAATTCTTCACTGTCATGTTGGGGCATCTGCTCATATTCCTGGTTGCCAGCTTGGGATAACTGCTCATATCTCCGGTCACCAGACTGGGACATCAGCCCATATCTCTGGTTGTCAGCTTGGGGCATCTGCCCATATCTCCTGTTGCCAGACTGGGACATCTGCCCATATTCCCTGTTGCCAGACTGGGACATCTGCCCATATTCCCTGTTGCCAGACTGGGACATCTGCCCATATTCCCTGTTGCCAGACTGGGACATCTGCCCATATTCCCTGTTGCCAGACTGGGACATCTGCCCATATTCCCTGTTGCCAGACTGGGACATCTGCCCATATTCCCTGTTGCCAGACTGGGACATCTGCCCATATTCCCTGTTGCCAGACTGGGACATCTGCCCATATTCCCTGTCGCTAGGCCAGTGTATTTGCTGTTTAGGTTCATGGTCACAAGAATTTGATATTGGTCTAAATTCATTGTCAGACCTTGATATATGTCTAAATCCTCTATCATGAAAACTACTTACTTCTTTTTCTTGTTCAAATGTTTGATTAAATCTACCATCATTATTGTTTGACAAGTACTTTTCTTTAGCATGGGGTATTATGTTAAACTCTCTTTCTTTGTAATTAGACATTCGAGGAAAAACCTGGTCATCATTAATGGTTCTCTTTTGCTTATTATTAGACACACTACTAAATGTATCATTGCTAAATGCTCTTCCAACATGTTTTGAACTGTTATCAAAGTTTCTATCACTTTCTCCCATTCTAGGAAAATGTGGCCCTTTATGTCTCTTTGGACTTGAACCTTTTGATTTCAGACTTTCTTGTGGTACTTTGTCTTGGTTCCAAATTTGTGATCTTGGTTCCCAGTGATCACACTGAATTTGAAGAATTTCAGCTTTAGGTAAAAGACGATATTTACCTTTGCATCCACCACTTCTTTCCAAATAGGCCACAATATCAATTGGATCATAGTAGCGTTGAATAATATAATAAGTTCCAAAATGATGATGTCTTCTTTCTTCAAAATTCAAGTTTCTTTCTTTTGCAATGGAGTATAAAGTTTTTATACAATCTTCAGATATTCCAGGACCAAATATCATTTCATGATTCACCTCATTCCATGGGTGTGTGTCCACGAGTTTTTTGATGGCAGTTGCAAAACTTCGATTTGAAATGTTTTGTCCAGCAATTAAAGAATGACCACCAATTCTCTCCATTTCTTCAGCTAGATACTTTATCTTATTCCAATGAATCCATTTTTTACTGTCATCTTCATCCAAAGCCTGGAGATAAAAAAAAAAGCATAAATTTTATGAAGAAAATGCCCAAATAAAGTTACTGTTAATATTTTGGAATCAGCTAAATTCTGAACTTTCAATATTAAAGAGCTATCTTTTGTAAAACCCTAGATGAATGAGGCATGAACAGAATGAATAGAAAGTTCACTGCCAATTGAACAAAATTACTGAAAGTATTCTTAATTTTGCTTGCCAGAACTTTTGAGAAATTGAAGTGAATGAACTGTTTTCATGAATCAAAATAAGTGTCATAAAATATATGCTAACAGAATGATTGCAAAATGTTGTCTTTAATAAAAAAAAAATAAAAAAAATCAACTTTCATATAGATTAATTAGTACTTTGAAAATCAAATCTCGAGTTTCCCCTTTATATACAAAAAGAGAATTCAACTGTAAAAAGTAGTTAAGCTACAAATGCTATAGAAATTTTTTTTTTTTTAATCATCTCACCCCAAGCAAGGCATTCCACTGCCACTATTGCGCATGGGGCTACATAGGGGAAGGTAAAGAGAAGGAGTGGATAGAATGTCAGGAGAAAGGTGACAGATGAGTAAGGATAGCGAGGATGAGGGTCGGGCAGATGGGAAGAGTGCTTGATAGAATGGGAGCAGGTTAGTGTGTTAGGAGGTGTGTATTGACCTTACATTTAAACTACTGGAGATTGTAGCCGTCGGGGAAGCAATCGTTTGGAAGAGAATTCCACAGTTGGGAAGTGCGAGGAAAGAAACTGTTGGAGTAGAAGTTACGGCTGCATTTTATTGGTTTCACTGTAAAAGGGTGGGATCTAGTTGCTAATCTAGTATCTCGTGCAAATTCATATTTAGGGGGCACCAGTGATCTAAGTTCATTGGAGCAGAAGCCGTGAAAGTATTTATAGAAGAGACACAGGGAAGCCACGTCTCACCGGTGGGAGAGAGACTGCAGGCGGTCTATCACATTACAGACCCTCCTCTGAACCTTATCGAGAAGCCCGAGGAGAACAGCAGGGGCACCCGACCAGATATGGCAGCAGTATTCAATGCACGGGCGGATGGTAGATTTGTAAATGTGCAGGATAGATTTAGATGGAAAAAACTTCCGGGCCCTACACAGAGAACCGACTTTCATAGCAGCAGATTTAGCAATGGATTCGATATAGTCATTCCATTTGAGGTCCGCTGAAAGTGTGAGACCAAGGAGGCGTAGTGTTTTACTATCTGGGAGGCAAGCCTGGTCCATGCTAATGGGAGGTAGGTGAGATTGTCGATGATGGTTAATTGACAGTAGCTTCGTTTTAGAAGCATTAAAATTTACTAGCCACTTCTTACCCCAGTCCAATATGGATTGGAGATCTTTTTCAATCTCGGCTGTGAGTTTAGCTTTGACGCCTACACCATATTTTTGTTGGAGGCGAGAGTAAACTGTGGTGTCATCGGCGTACAAACCAATTTGGGTTCTTATGGAATCAGGGAGATCATTAATATATATCAGGAAGAGTGTAGGACCTAAGATGGAGCCTTGGGGGACACCTGCGTTTGTATGGTAGTTCTGAGAGGCATGTCTGTTTAATACCACTTTCATTGTGCGGTTAGAGAGGAATGACTGGATTAGTTCAAACAAATGTCCAGGTATACCATAGCTCCGCAGTTTACATAGAAGGCCAGCATGCCAAACTCTGTCGAACGCCTTAGATATATCCAATGCAACGGTTCGAGCTTCGCCATTCCTGTCGAGTGCCTGGTATATGTACTCGGTGATGGTCGTTAGCATATCAGCAGTAGACCTGGTGAAGCGGAAACCATATTGCTTGTCCGAGAGGAGCCTGTGTGCTGTGAGATACTGAACCACCTCCGCGTTGATAATGGCTTCGAACACTTTGCCAAAGATCGGAAGAAGGCTGATAGGGCGGTAATTTGCAGGATCAGAGGGTTCTCCAGTGTTTTTAAATATAGGAACTATAGAGGAAGATTTCCAACAGGCAGGAAAGCAGGAAGCAGATAGGCAGAGGTTGTAGAGCTTAGAAAGGATAGAGGAGAGTTCAGGGGCACATTTCTTTAAGACTATGGTTGGGATTCCGTCACCACCGCTCGCTTTGTGAGGGTCAAGTTTTAAGATTATCTTAGAGACAAGCGAATTCAGAGAGAGAGAGAGAGAATATATACATATATATAAATAAAAATAACAGAAATTCACAAAACTGGCATTAGCCGACATATTTGAATTTTTATTTGTTTAACATTTAAGAAAAAAAACAAAAAAAAAAAAACAGAAAAAATTATATATATATATATATATATTGAATACATGGATCAGAATCCAACAAAATGAATAGAATAAGTAAAGAACAAGTAGGAAAAAAGCGTCTTTAATCTAACATGTTTCACTTTAACAAGCTTCTTTAGAGATTCATTAAAAATGAATGATTTAAAAATCTAAGAGGCAGTAGGTAAATTGAGGTAAGCTTTCATAGGTCAGATACACGTTATGTGTGGTAAATCAATGGATAAATATTAAAAGTAGAAGAAAAACCTGTGCCTGTTTAAGGGTACCAATGTGTAATAAAAATATTAGATGTTTATGAACGTAAGTGAATATGTGTGCCAAGTGTGTGTGTATATATATATATATATATATATATATATATATATATATAGGCAAGTAAAAAATTATTCACACTTGCCATAAAAAAAGTTTATGCCTGCCACGCTGATTTTTGCTCATGCATGCTTATAGCTGGTACTATTGTAGTCATATGATTGAAGTTTGAGCTTGATCACACCAGTTTTCTTTTTGCTTTAACAGTGTAAACATGGCTGATTCACTAGTAGGGTGTACCAAAGTGGAATAAAGACCAGTGATCCGAATATCTAGACAACATGCTACCTCATTGATTACACTGGTCTGCGTTAAATCCCCCGCCACCAAGGTCAAAGGTTTATCAAGTGATATATGATTTAAAAATACCATTCATTGTGTTTGGTCAGGTCTGGTTTTTAAGATCTACCTGAATACTTCACAACAAGTTGTACACAATAATAACTTATTCAAAAGTCCATGGATTCTACTTGTTACAGCTGATCGTGGGTGCCTGATGTTTAGTATAACGTATCATGTTGTATATGTACCATCACTAACACCAATATATCTAGAAGGGGTGGCAATTGTCCCTCAGATGAAAATGGATTTTAATGTATTGTGTCAAGTGTAAACAATGAGCTGAGTACCAAATAATTTTTCTCTTTTCAGCTTGACATTTGTATTCCTGTAAGAATAATCCTGACAGGTTCTGTTATATCTGCAGTAATGTGTTTCTTCCTAATTGTCCACCCCACCCAAAAAAATTTCACCGACTTTGTGAAGAAAGCATATTGCGATTATTTTGAAGTCAAATTAGGAAATCAGGATAAGCCATTCACTCCCCATGTTTGCTGTAAAACATGTGGAGAACTTGAGAGATTGAGGAATGATAAAAGAAGAGTATGTCATTTACCATTTCAATAGTCTAGAGGGAATGAAAAGATAAAATTATGGACTGCTATTTCTGCATGATAAATCTAAAAGAAATAAATTGCAAAAACAAGCACTGTGTACAATACCCCGATGTTCCTTCTGCCATAAGATCAATTCCTTATGGCCCAGACTTTTCTGTTTGTGAGCCAGATGATAACATGGAATATAGCTCTGATTTCAAACTGATTTGATATGACTTTTTTAGTTGAGGATGATGCACACAAGCCAGACAAAAAGAACCAGCAGAACTCAATGACCTGACATGAAACCTGAACCTTTCAGAGGAGTCAGCTCAGCTCCTGGGTTCCCATTTCAAACAGAAACATCTGTTAGCACCAGGAAAAAAGATCTATTGGTATTGAGACCATGAGAGAATTGGCAGCTCTTCACATTCCAGGTCAACAACATTACTAGATTGATCAAATTAATGGGCTTAGAGTATGCTACGGAATGGAGATTTTTTGACTCATTCAGCAGAAGTCTAAAAGCAGTTCTTCTACATAATAGAAAAAGTTTTTTCATCTATCCCTATTCGGCAATCAGTACAAATGAAAAACTCAAAACAGCATGGATCATTTACAGTCTGCTGTTAACTTCAAGAGCAAAATTGACCTGTGAAAATCTTAAGATGGTTGGACTGACCCTAAGGCTCCAAGATTTGGTACAAAAAGTATCCTTGTTTTGTGTCTTTGGAACAGCCAAGCTGATGACCAACATTATGTCAGACAAGAGTGTTCAGTTTCATGCTCATGTTGAACCAAATGAGATACTGCTTCAACCCTTACATATCAGGCAGGTTAGGAGAAATAAAGAACTTTGGGAAGGCAATGGACAGGAAAGGCATTGGATATGCATGAAGAAACTGAAGGCTGGTATTTGACAGGCCTCAAATAAGAGAACTTATGAAGAACCCAATGTTTGACAAAGCAATGAGTGAAGCAAAACTGTCTTGCCTGACAGTCACTGAAGTCAATAGTTACAAACTTTATGGGAAACCACCAGAGTGCAGAATATGAGAAAGAGATTGAAGAGATACTTAGGAGTTTCTGCCAACTTGGGGCACAAATGTCAGCCAAACTGCACTTTATTGTAGAGATTTGAGTGAAGAGCAGCGTGAGCACTTTTACCAAGACACTTGCATTATGAAAGAGCACTACAAAAGGCCAGCAGAATGTAAACTTTCTCAATGATTACTGTTGGTGCTTGAAATAAGATGCAGTGGCTGCTGAGCACAGAAGCAAGCCCCTGAAAAACCTTTTATTCATGAATAGCTTCTTTTGTGTATTTTTCACTTTACTATGGCACAATGGGTGCTTTCTGCAAATATATCATCCCTAAATTTATTTAATTCAACAACATAGATAGTTATAATACTGTTCTATACATTTCAAGTAAGAGATTGTATCTTAAAAATTTGATCTGATTATTAAAAAAAATGAGTATGATTGTTGGATTCAACATAAAAAATTGCTATTATATTTGACCTTGAAAACACTGTAGACCAGTTGTAATTCACTGGTTTGACATCATCTCTTGATCTTATATATATATATATATATATATATATATATATATATATGTGCCTCCTTCTACCAAGTGCCCATAGCTCAGAGGTAGAAGTGCCGACTGACACCAATTCGGCCCCGTTTCAATCCTGGGTTAAAAGCAATCGGATGTCTAACCGTACCGATGAGCTGTAATACAGCGAAACAGATCTGTCTGTGGATGACACACACACACACATATATATAATTGCTTAAACATTATTTTTAATGGATACTTGTTTTTGAATATATGCTGTTTTTTTTTCATAAATAAACAGTATATTTTATATACATTTACTGGACTGAATAATTGAGAAATCTTGTTAGGAAAATATGCATTCCCCCAGGAGAAACCGTTATTAGATTTGATATATCTTAGGCTGCTTGACTATGTAGAGCTTACAATCAAACAAAACCTTAATAGTGCTTTTGAAAACACATTTTTCTGATTTATTTGAATAATTGAGAAACCTTATTTTCCTAGCAAGGTTTCTCAATTATTCAGGCCAGTAGATGTAAATAAAAAACAGACCCAAGTACAAGTATCCATTAAAAATAATGTTTAAACAAATAAATTAAAAATATTTTGTAACAGATTAAAAAAAAAACAACAAAAAAACAAAAAAAACAAAACAAAAAAAACACACACACACACACTTATAAATTTTGCAGTTAAATGCTAATATTTTAATTCATTATTTTCCCCAAATATATCAATTTTATTTGTCAGCACAAAGTCTTGATTATTATAATTTCTATTTAGCTAATGACATAACAAAGGTACCTGAAAAATTCAATTTTAAAATGCCTTTAATAAACCCAGAAACAAACTTTACACCCCCAACAATACATCATTCATATATTAAGCCACATAATCTACTTTAATTGTAAGTAGAAACATTTCCAAATTTTAGTAAAAATTCCAAAACATCATGAGCTCACCTGAATTACAGGATTTCTGCGGTAAAAATTATTGAAGAGTGCATCTGCAGCTGCATTTACTGAAGCTTTGGTCACCGAGGAGCCAAACCCAATCCCAACTGGTTTATTCTGCACAAGAATTGTAACTCTGGGAAAACGAAAACGAGAATTCATTCTACAAGAATGTTTGTATGGTTTTAAAATTATTTTTTCAAGTACAGTAATTTATGACATGGTTATTGTCATTTCAACAGCTCATTGCTGTTGTCAGAATATTTGTCATGGTCTACAGAGATAAATAAATTTCAAGTAGATAAGAACAAAATACACTCAGTTAGTATAAACAAACCCTAAAGATATAGTGGAGGAAATAAGTTAAAAGTGAAAATTACAAGAGTTTTTTCAAAGACATTTCTAAAAATTAAGCTGTTTAAATAAAAATGCCATACAGGCAGAGTGATTACATTAGCCACCACTCCATATCGCTAATTATGGTCTTTCCAAACAGAAATGAAGTAAGTGTCAGATAAAGAAATGTATTTACTATGCACATCAATGTTTTTATGACAATAGAGAGCCTAAAACTATTGATATTATTTGAAGTACTCTGATAAATTAACAGGAAATGAAAATGTTAACTTCAGAATATTTAAGTATAATCTATTGAGGTAAAATCTTCATTAATTACTTCAAATATAAATTTACCTATAAAAATAAAAACTATGTAGTAATGAGAAATCTTGTCTGATATAACCTAAAAATATACCATACAAAGAAATCTTTAACAGCTCAATGCAAACATCAAGTTTTATTTTAAATAAGTTATATATACTTAGAATGTTACTGGTCTTTGATACAAGAAAAATCAAATTACTTACTTGTGCACATTTCCAACCACTGATGTTAGTTTGTTCATATTCATTTTACTGAAATACACACTTCGTCGTAAAATTGACATTGCATGCTTTTCCCGACGAGTAGCTGTTTTCTGTGTTTCTCTGATAACAAGAGTAGAAACAGGCCTTGTATGATCAGGTTTGATAATAGCTTGATATGACAATCTGTTTGATTCAGATTTATCTGAAGAAACATTATCACACAATTCTGCAATACTCGAACTCTTTAATCGATTCAATGCATTAATGTATGCTTCTAGTCGTGCCTTTTTCTTCACAAAAGATTTTCCAATACCAAGAACCAAATTTTCAACAATAAGGTTAAATCTATGCTGTTTTTTTTTATCTGTTTGAACATACTGCAAAGTATATGAAGTTCCAATAGCATGAACAGCCTCAACAAATAACTTTGCAGCATTATATTCAGAGAATGGTTTATCATTTACATACATCTTTAGTTTCTCTATAACTGAAAACAAATGACTTTTTGGTTTGGACTGATAACTGTTTAGGTTTACTGCCATATTTGCAGGTTCAAAGCCCCAATTGCTTTCTTCCTGATTACAATGATCTCTCTTTTGTTCATAATGTATATTGGCAGGATTAGATTTTAGATGAACATAATCAAAATTGTGAATTTCTGATTGGTTACTGCTTTGTTGAAAATCATTATCTTTATAGCTGCTGTGAAATATGTTCAGGGGTCTGTGCCCCAAATTAATTTTGCTGGTTCCAGGTTGAAGAGTGACAGTTCTATGACAATTATCTCCACCTGGAAAAAACAAAAACTCATCCATGAATAAATGAACTAAATAAAAGTCAAAGCAAAAATGTAGATATCTTAATTAAACAGGCTTCATAAAATTTAGTAATTAGCAACAATAACAAAACAAAAGTGACCTATCTTCAGTGAATCCTTTATGGTCACAGAAAATGTAAGAAATACACATGCCTGAAAGATAAAACAAGCTTTGTACATTTTAGAAAATGACAGTATGAACACATGACCAAGTTTTATATTTTATGAAACTTATTTTTTTCATGTAATTAACTACTAAGACTGTATTACAAATTGAATACCTTATTCTAGATGAACAGAAAATTGACACTATACCCACTAGAAAAACTCCATAAAATGTTTCCTCATTATTTAAAAGCATACATATATTGTTATCAGCATAACAACTTTTCACTTAAAGCATATTTTAGAAAGTCTTTGAATCATTTAATCAGAATAGCATAATTTCCTGATAGAAAATTAAAATCACTAAAAGATCACTGTAGCAATAACACTTCATTTGATATAATTATTTTAGTGTCTATTGCACTCTGATTTTTTTTGTTAAATATATGTAATATTTAGTATGAAGGAATTTTAGTATATAGTATAAACATTTTACCATTTCTGATCCCATTAGAGAAAAATTTGCTCTTTACCTATCACTTATAACAAATGTTAATAATTGTAAAATTATTTGATTACTTAAAATAGTTGGCCTATTCTTACACTGGGTGTGATAGATAAATTGTTTAAATTGCACAAAAATATCTTTAAATACTAAAGAGTAAATTTATTCAATAAAATCTCCATTGGCTTCAAGCACAGCCTCCAGATGACTTTGGTACCTCTGGCAACTCTTCTGGATGGTTTCTTTAAGTTGGTGAATGCTGCCATATTCCTTGCCTTCAGTTCTTCATCTCTGGTGTTACAAGGAGTTTTGTTGGTCCCTTGCTCAATTGTGCCCCCACATATTATAATCAAGGGAGTTACAGTCTAGAGAGTTAGGTTGCCAGATGTAAGAGGTCACAGAAATTATCTGACAACCATAACTGGATTCTACTACTTGTGTTGCTTGGTGCAGTGTCTGCCATCAGCTACCCTCTTAACCCAGGATAACACTACTTCCTCAAGGCAATTGATGTATGCCTCCATGTTGAGTCCAAGGTCTTATGAGAATGAATGAATGAAGGCATAATGTCCTCATCACTAGTAATCATTCCAAACACTATGATTGTGACTGGATATACCATCCAATTCTTTCCAAATGCTCTGCACTGTCCTCAGATTGACACCCAACACTCAGATGTTTGTATTGGAGCTTCCAATGCAAATGCTAAGCAGTAAAGTATGCCATTTCCAAATTTCTGGAAGAGCGAATTGTGTCACAATGATTTTTTTATCACAGACATCGCCTAAAATGACCATACTACAATGGCGACAATTTACTCGTTGCCCATTGTACGTCGAAACTTTTATCCTGGCTTTTTAGCAAACAATATTTATTCACTTAAATATAAATATTTTAGCACATCTTTATATTTAGTTTTACAGGTTTGTGAATTAAAGTTTTACACAATAACAGTAAAACTTTAATTACCTGTATTATCAAATATTAAGCAACAATTCATTAGTCTTCTTTTTTTATTTAATCATTTCACTCTGAGCAAGCCAATAGAACAGCCGAGATACAAGAGATACTGAATGTGAAAGAATTTGAGAAAAAGAAATAGTCAAACAATGATCAACAAATATACATTGTTACTGTCATCAGAGTTATCATTCATGAAATGCAATAAGTAAAATGACTTACTTTTGTTTTCTGATCGCCTGAGAACCTCTAGTAATTCTGATGACTTCTGTTGAATCCATTCATTGGTAGCTGTACACAATTGTTTAAGTTTTGTTACATCTTGAGGGTTAAACTGCCGATTACCAAAGTTTTTATTTATTCTACCACGATTACTGGTATTCCTGTAACCACCACTACTGTTAAATCCAGTTTTATTTATTTTGTTGGAATTCTTCATTGCTAGTTTCTTACCTTTCATTTGTGAAAACTTTGTATTTTTATACATCTTTCAATAAAAGGATGGAAACCATCTGGAAAAATAAAAAATAAACACATGCACCTATATGAATGAAAATAAATAAAGCATTTATACTTGTTTATGAAATTTGGGCATGAATCAGGTTATAATGTCATCTATGAGTAAAATCTATTACAAATTTTCTTTCACTTTTTTTTTTTTTAAAAAAAGAAAAAAATAAGAAGTAAATATTTCATTTAGGTGACTTGAAAATTTTTTTATTAAAATTGAAAGATTTAATACAATGTTTTGATTGGATGAAAATATAAATTAGAAGTGATACAGAAAAAAAAAATCAGACATTGAGTTGACCAACTATATTCCTTAGTTCAGTGTTTCTCAAACTATCTGATGTGTGAGGGACTGGTGAGTAAAACATTCTAATCCAGCTGTCTTTACTTCCATTCATTTTTTTTTTTTTATAGATATATCCAATCTCAGGGTCTTTTTGAAACTATCTGTACTAAACATAAGGAGATGATGTCTAATTCTAAGGCCAGTCATCATTGCTTAACAAGTCTTACCATTGTGCCATATAATCACAATCCAAGAAAATAATATTTGAACATTTGTTGTAGTATTCATTTATACCAGAAAAATATAAAGAATAAAAGTGGTATTATTTTCTTTACACTAATTTTGTAAAAAAGTTATTCAGTATTACATTATAAATAAAATAGTTGCATAGCAATGACATGACAATTTTTTTTCTTTTAAATCAGTTCACTCCAAGCAAACTGAGACTGCCACTAATGTGCAGAGTGGTACAGTGAAAGAAAAGACTGAGTACAGATGTAATATAATAATCTGGCCCCACCCGAAGAAGGAAGCTGATGCAAGCGGGGGCGTTTTCCGGCCGTTGAAAGGAACGGATGTTTGTTTGACCTTATTTCCGGCAGTAGCGGAAATGGCTACAAGAGGCAGACAGAACAGGTGTCTCTGAGAATTTACGTAGGCGTTGCGTGATCAAGGCAATGCCGGAAGAAACAAGTCCCGGTTTTGGAAGATATATAAAGACTGCGAAAACACGGATTCGCCAGTCAGAGTCAGTCAGTCAGTCTCGACAGGCAGTCTAGGCAGAGAGACGTAGAGGAGAACAGATACGACGACACCCCCCCCCCGTCATCCTGTCAACCCTTAGAGGCGCGCTCCCTCAACTCTCTGTTCACTAGGCCACACGGTCCATCGTTCATTAATAAAAATATCACTGATATATTTTTATATATATATGCGTGTTTTTTATTTATGGATATATAACACGTTTATTTGGTGCCTACGTGACTTGCTGTTTTGAGGCAACAAGACAGATTGATACGAACATTATTGGGTTTACCACGGCAGTGATTGGAATTCAACCGGATGACAGGACGATTGGAAAAACTACCAGATAGAAAGAAAAAAAAAGAAGACGAAAATATAGCAGCCGTATGACTAGACATCGGAAGGTAAGTGACCCATTGATTTAATAGTGTGTGTGTTCTCTGCTCGTGTTTATAATAAGTCCAGTTAGAAGAAAAAAAATGTATACTTTTGCCGATCTGAAACTAGAATTGAGAAGTGTGTCGAACGCATTGTGGTTAGAACGGACGGGGGTCAGGAATACATGTAGAGGGTAGCAGTGGCGGAGGGCGCATAGGTTTGGGGGTTGACGGGTGGAAGGGGGTGTTAAAATGAGGAAGAAAGTGTTAAAGTGGAGTGTTAAAGTGAAGTGGGGTGTTAAAAGTTGAAATATTTGCCTGTCTGTGGGTGTGGGGCATCTGAGTTGGTGGTTTATTTTTTTTTGTTAATGTTTTACCATATATGTGAAGTGAGTTTAACAATGTTTTCTTTGGTTTGTGCAAGAGAATAGTTAATATTTCGTAGAATAAATATTTAATGAAATAATTTTGTTTTGTGTCATAATTTTACTTAAAAAGCGGCATGAACTTTCCAGACAACCCAATAGAAATATTGACGAACAACTATTCTCAATGTGATTATGAAGGTCAGTTGTATGGTTGAAATAGTTGAGTTTTTCTAATCAGTACTCGAGCCGAATTAAAAAAAAAAAAAAAAAAAAAAAAAAACAATCGATGTTCTACGTACACAAACTTCCCCAATTGGAGTATTAGCGTAAAATGACCCTCTCCATTTTCTCCATTTGGCCTTGTATTGCATGAACTAAATCAAAATTGGTAAACATTGACAAATTATGGATGTAGCTGAATGCTACCACAATAGGAAAATCAGAGAAACGAAAGGGTTCTTTAATTTTGATCTCGTCAACGAAATTCGTTCGTAAATGTCAATTTGTAATCTTTACACAGATATTGTCAAAATTTAAAAATGTTTGTGTGTTGCGTGACATTTCTACAGCATAGAAATGACTTAAATGTTATCGAGAGTTTTAAAGTGTATTTTTAATTATGCAGTTAACAACAGCCAACAAAATCGCCAATTATAAATATATCTCAACATCGTTGCTTGAAAACAACTGCATTGTTTGGTTATTTCGTTGCGAATACACCGATTATATATATTCTTAAAACATTCACCCGCGTCTCAGTGTTTCGCGATGTGAGTCAGATATTGAAAAGATATTTTGTTATCGATATGGTGGAATCGGATTATTTGGGGAGATTTGGGAAAATTAAATTAAAATCTAAAACTTATTTTTATTTATGTAAAAGTACTTCACTTTTATGCTTTTGTGCAGGTTCCCATCAATTCAACATCCTCTGTGAATTTTCATTTATGTGACTTGGGAAATATCTTTTGAAGATATATTAGTTTCTGAAAACTAGTAAATACCTTGGAACAGGTAGATATGGAGAGATTTAGTGAAGGATATGACGAACTCCCGAAGAAGTTGACGATAGGAGTCATTGCTGGCGTGGTCGGCGTAATAATAATCCTGGGAATAATAGCCAGGAAGCGGATTTTTAAGTGTAAAAGAAGCAACAGTGCTTCGGAAAAGGAAATTGAGTTATCCGCTGTGAATAGTACTCTGGGGTCAACGGGCGTTAAACAGAGAGATGTCAACAAATCAGATATGCTTGGTTTCGAATCCAGAGGAAGTAGTTCAGGGAATGGAAAGCATTGTACAAACTAGGGAACTACGAGTCACGGGTCGATTTTGTTAGACTAAATTAAGATAAATGAAACCTCTAATCCTCCACAAGTATTTCTCCACAAGTAAATTGCATGCGGATTAACGTTGGAATCAGGGTAATTTTCTTCGTTCTCTGTTGAACATTTGTCGGTCAGACTATGAATGATTTACTGCAGGTAATGGCAGTTTTTTTTCTGTGTTCAAACATAGTATGTTTGAAATTAAATTAAATTAAATGAGGTTACATGTGTAACAATAAACTCGAGCAGAAGCACACATGGTGTTGGTCAAAGGTCATTTACTCGATGTCAGTTTAAGAAACTGGGGCGCGGTTACCGCCCATGGGCATATCGTCATGCATCAAGGTGTCTACGCTCATGGACAGAGTCGAGAAAGAAAATGAACACTTTTAAGAACTTTGCCCAATTCTGTGAAGATGGATATTAAAAAAAAAAAAAAAAAAAAAAAAAAAAAAAGGAACAATGAAACATCGAGCTGGTAGAACAATTTTCAAGATGGACACGAACATTGTCGGGTTGCCGATGTAGGCTCCCTTATATATTTTTTTTTGTTGTTTTTTTGTTTCAGCATGCACATGTTTTTGTTGTTTTGGCATGCACATGTTTATACAATTGTCGGGCTTGTGTGGCATGGGGAGGAGAGTGAGGGTGTTGCGCTTAAAATGTTCTTAGGCGAACATTTTGGAAAATGGGTGGGCGAGGAATGTAATATAATAATCTGGCCCCACCCGAAGAAGGAAGCTGATGCAAGCGGGGGCGTTTTCCGGCCGTTGAAAGGAACGGATGTTTGTTTGACCTTATTTCCGGCAGTAGCGGAAATGGCTACAAGAGGCAGACAGAACAGGTGTCTCTGAGAATTTACATAGGCGTTGCGTGATCAAGGCAATGCCGGAAGAAACAAGTCCTGGTTTTGGAAGATATATAAAGACTGCGAAAACACGGATTTGCCAGTCAGAGTCAGTCAGTCAGTCTCGACAGGCAGTCTAGGCAGAGAGACGTAGAGGAGAACAGATACGACGACACCCCCCCCCCCCCGTCATCCTGTCAACCCTTAGAGGCGCGCTCCCTCAACTCTCTGTTCACTAGGCCACACGGTCCATCGTTCATTAATAAAAATATCACTGATATATTTTTATATATATGCGTGTTTGTTATTTATGGATATATAACACAGAGAGTGTTGAAGAAAGGACAAAAGATGAACAGGATTCAAGAAGATAGATGACAATTTTTTAAGATTTGGGGATTGCAGCTATCAGGTAAGGAAGCAAGTTCTTCAGGCAGGAAGTGTGAGAAAGAAATGTCGAAGGAAAAGTGGCAGTTAAATTTAACTATTTCAATGGTAAAAAGGTGGGACCTAGGTGCCAACCTAATGGCACACTTAAATTCATAAGATCAGGTCACCAGAAAAAACAAAAAAAGCTTGTCAGAGCAATTGCCATGAGAATATTTGCAGAAGGAAGCCACATCCCATTGGTGAGAAGTGACCAAAGTCAAGATGCTAACTAAGGATCAATTACATTACAGATCCTTTTTTTGAATTTTGTCAAGAACCTTGAGATGGATAGTAGGAGCACCTGACCAGATATGCCAACATTAATCAATGCACAGACTTACAATAGATTTATAAACATGCAAAATCAATTCTGATGAGAGAAACTTTCTAGCTTGGCAGTCACCCAACCTTCCTAGCAGTAAATGCAGCTATAGATTCAATGCAGTCATTCCACTAGTCAGTTGAAAAAGTGAAGCCAAGGAAGCACAGTGTGTTGCTCTCCAAGAGACTAACATCAGCCATGCTGGTGGCAGACAGGAAGGGTTCTTTATGGTTGTTATAGGAGAACAGTTTTGGTTTGGACACATTAAAATTTACAAGTCATTTCCTGCCCCAGTTAATCACTGATCGGAGGTCTGTTTCAGGAGCAGCAGCCAGGTTTACTTAGTCAGCCTTGACAAATTTGCGCTAGAGACAGAAGTAAATGTGGTGTCATCTGTATAAATAAATGCCTTTTGGGAACTGATTACAACAGGGTCATTCCATGTCAAAGCACCAGCAAAAAGTTGAAATTTGCACCCACCGACACCAAATTACTTGAAATTTGGCACAAATATTCCCTTTCATGAGTTAGAAAAAAGTGCCAAATTATTTTCTGCTAGACCTTATTGTTCTGATTTGGTGAGGGGGGGGTCCACATTTTGCTTCTAAATTAGGGCCACAAAACGTCACAGAATTTCAGCGCTTTTTAAAAATTAAAAAAAAAAAAAAAAAATACTTCCACATATTCAATATTTCTGAAATTTGGTAGGAAGGACAAATAAGGACTGCAGAATCCAATTATTTTAACCCTATACCTGATAGAAAATATAATTTTGCTCACCCAAATGCATGCCCCCGACCCCCACATCAATTTTTTACCTATGTAGCTTCCAGCCAGTCTGCAGAAAATGTGTCCTCTTCAATTTTCATATTTTTTTTCCTAGCATCTTCTATGACTGCTTAAGTTCTCCAAAGAATTTTGTGAGAGTTTCAAGTCTACTTTAAAAGATATGACCCTACCAAATTTATAGTCTTTTTTCTTACAGGAATTCAGTGAAAGATTGATAAAGACAATCATCCAAATGCTCCAGGACTTCTCAAATGTTTATATTGTGCTAAGTGAGTTCTCAAACTATTCAATAAGATTGTTTTTATTAATTTAAAAAGAAAATAATTTAAATATATTTTGCAAATATTGTGTTTTGTATGGTACGGACAAATTGTTTTTAACAAATGATAAACATTGACAAATGCATGATGATCAACACTGGATAGAATATTTGTAGATGGCATTAAACATGAAATTAAAAGAAAATTTTGAAAAATTTTATTTTGAATTATTTTCATCAAACAAAATACATTTGATTTTTTTTTTCAAAAAAGAATGTGACTTTTTAAAACCTAGAATATTTTTACTTGGCACTAAGCATATATATATATATATATATAGGAAATGCTTTCAATTTCATCACTTTTAAAAAATTATTTATATTTTTTTTTTTTACAATTTTTCAAAGTTATTTTCATGACACAAAAACTTGTTTTTCAGTAAGAAGAAAGTGATAATAAAAATGTACATATGAATTGTCATAAAACACCATATTTAAAACTACACTGTGCACTAAATTTTTTGTAGACTAAATTGTTTGAACATAGTAAGATCTGTGATAGGCCATAAATATAATAAATTTGAAATCAGGTCAACCTGGGAACTCTGAATAACTCTTATATGACCAGGACTGAAACCTGTCTGTCTGGTCCTGAAACATCAGTCACTTACCATCCAGTTGTATATTAAGGTGCTTTGTAAAATATGTATTTTATTATAATAGATTAAAATAGAAAATGGTTAAGAATAGAAAATAGTTAAAAAACATATTTAACAAAAGTGAAAAAGAAGAGAAAAAATAAATAAACGCTTTTTCTTTTATGAGGAAAATTGTGGAAGAGACAAGGGTATCCGATTACTGTTTTAAATCCTACCGCTCTTCCGCTAAATATTTGACTCTTGACTTAGTGATTTAATGTGATAAAGAGATAACTTCAGGAGATAAAGTTCAGGAGGTTGGTTTTCAAATGACCAGGTCAAAGGCTGTCTTTTACTGTATCTTGACCACATATTAAGAATTTTCCGGCGGAAGCTTTATTAAGATAAAAAAAAAAAGATAACTGAAATTTCAGACTTACAGTGGCCAATGTTTATCACCGGTGGTCTAAAGCATTTCCGGATTCATTTTAAATAAATAGAAATTAGTGAGTTAAAGGTGAGTTCAGCCGGGTGCGTGCCTGAAGTAAGAATCTCCGTTCGTCTTGTTTCGGTCAGTTCGGATTTGTTGATCTCCATTAATTAGAGTTAGAGCTGTGTCACATTCGCCTGCCCCAACTGAAAAGGCTAACTCTAAACGAAATAAAGCATCCTTTCAACTCATCCAAGTTGTGGAAGTTCGTTCCTTATACTTTAATCTTGTACCCCCAGCTTGAGGCTCCGACATTTTCAACAAACTCCCGGCAAACATCACAGCGTGGAGAACGGCCGCCGGAGAAAATTGTTCGGACGGTCCGTTGGGGTGTTACACAGTATCCAAAGAGAAAGGTGGCATTTTCCTACTTGGATTTTTTACTAGCACACAGGATAATTGAAGTATCAGTCTTTTTTCATTTAAAGATGAATTGTTCTATTTGTACTGAGCTAGCAGTTGAAACAAGTCATAATCTATTCCATGATAAACAGGTTGGATTAATTTCAGTTGATCATTTGGATGCAATGGATATAAAGCTTATTGCCTATAGAACAGGACTTGAGGAGGATAAAATACAGACTATCTGTTACCATCACAAGCAGACCTTGTTGAATAAGTATGAGTGGCTTGAAAAGAGCTGTTGCAATCCATTTAAAAATCATAAGAAGCAAATCAAAGGTGGTTTAAAAGCAATTTCATTGGAGTTGGCAGACAAAGCAAAGGCTAAGTTGGTACTAATCCCAGGCAAAAAACTCTGCCGTAATTGCCGAATACGAATCAGCAAACTTCTTCCCGATGATGAAAAACAAAGGCGTGTATCTGATGAGGATTGTTTGTTTGTTTCTTTTAACGGCCAATCAACATCTAAAGGGTCATTTAAGGCCGGAAGTGTATTTTTATTTTAAATGACAGTTATTCCCTGGAAACAGGCTTATTCGGAACACAGCACGCTATTTTACCCATAACTAGGAGGAAATGCTATAAATTTTATTAAATAAGTCAATTTTCTGAAGGAAGGCTAGTATTTTGTCAATGTTGAGGTTTTCAAATAAAGATCTTAAGTTCTGTACTTTATAAAACTGTTGAATTTTTGCCAGGTCTGTACAATCAATTAGTATATGTCTTATGCTATTATTCCTCTGGCATTTAGAGCATTTGGGCGGATCTACTCCTCTTAACAGCCAGGAGTGGGTAAAAAAGGTGTGTCCTATCCTAATTCAAGCCAGTATTACCTCTTCCTTTCTGGATTTCCTTAATGCACCTCTCCACTCTCCCAAATTTGGTTTAATTTGGAAGAGTGTTGTTCTGACAGGTCAACCAACATTTTTGCCATTTTAGTTGAATATATCTTTTTATTGCAGGCCTTTGATCTGTGAATGAGACCTTCATATTGAAGATATCCTCTCAGAAACTCCTTTGCAGCCATGTCCGCTTTCATGTTACCACGAATGCCAATGTGGCTGGGGATCCAACAAAAGACAATGTTCTTGGTTTTGTTCATCACGTTTAATCGATTTAAAAGTTTAATGATAATCGGGTTATTAAGATTCTTGTTGTGGATGGACAATAGTACAGAGAGTGAATCAGAGTGCCAGCTGTGGCTTCACCACTAAAAATTGATGCTTCATCGGGTAGACGTCTTTTTTTTGTGACGTTATCTAGTAGGGCACAGCATCCACATTTCTCACCTTCTTTTGATCCATCTATGTATACATGTTTATAAGAAGGGAAACTATCGACAATCTTGTTCAGTTCTTCATAGAAATCAGTAGGGTTGGTCTTTGATTTATGGAATTTGGTGAGATTTAGCAATACTGTTGGTTAGATGATTTCCCATGGAGGGCTTCCTGAAATGAGTGATTTGTGAATTCGTTCCAGGTT
This sequence comes from Ascarosepion bandense, assembly GCA_037127315.1. Lineage (NCBI taxonomy): Eukaryota > Metazoa > Mollusca > Cephalopoda > Sepiida > Sepiidae > Ascarosepion > Ascarosepion bandense. The sequence goes on along the minus strand of JBBBDQ010002486.1, from coordinate 191,989 downwards.
TATATTGGATTCTCTGTTGATTTCTTTCATCCTTAGGCCAAATGTTTTTGATTATTTTCTTTTTCCTATCATAGAGAGAGTGATATAATGGGTTTACAATACAGTTGTAGGCTGGATTGGATGGGCAAGAGAGGATTTTGGTCAAATATTGTAAAGCTAGTTTGTTGTGGCGAATTGATAATGGCGGTTCATTGGCTTCTGCATATAGACTATCAATGGGAGAAGTTCGAAAGGCTCCCAAGGCCAGTCTAAGCCCCTAACGATGAACAGTGTCTAATGACTTTGTGTATGACTTTCTGGTGGCGCCATATATGTAGCAGCCATAGTCCAATTTCGATCGCACTAATGATCTATATAACTTCAGTAAGGTTTGTCTATCAGCTCCCCAATCTGTGTGGGCAATAACTCGCATCAGCTGGATAGCTTTGTTACATTTGTTTTTTTAAGTGATGTGTGGAATAAAGGTGAGCTTTTTATCCAGTATTAGTCCTAAAAATTTACGTTGGTCTACAACGGGAATCTGAATCCCGTCCAGTTTTAACAGAGGATCTGGATGTAATTTTCTAAGCTGGCAAAAGTGCATGCATTTTGTTTTGTTAGTGGAGAACTTAAATCCATTCTTGGTTGACCATTTTTTTATTTTGTCAGTGCACTGTTGAAGCTGCCGCTCAATTATGTGGATATACCTTGAGCTGTAGCAGATTAAAAAATCATCGACATACAGTGAGCAATCCACACCTGGGTTTATATATCCAACAATGTCGTTGACTTTTAAGTTGAATAATGTTACAGATAAAATACTCCCCTGTGGGACTCCCATTTCCTGTTCCTTGGGGTCCGAGAGGCATGCTCCGACACGGACATTAAATAATCTGTTGTTTAAAAAGTTATTGATGAAAATAAATAGTCTTCCCATCAGTCTGGCTTCTTTGAGATTTTTCATGATACCATATCTCCATGTGGTATCATATGCCTTTTCCAAGTCAAAGAAAATAGCAGTAATATGTTTTTTTTTTTTTGGATAAAGGCATTCCTAATAAAAGTTTCAGTCTTATTAAATGATCCATAGTACTCCGCTGTTTTCGGAAACTGCATTGAAGATTGGTTATTGTTTTATTGATTTCAAAAAACCAAACTAATCTGTTATTTACCATTCTTTCGAGAGTCTTACATACACTGCTTGTTAGTGCTATGGGGAGGTAATTGGAGGGGTCAGATGCATCTTTCCCTGGTTTTACTACAGGAATGACTATGGCTTGTTTCCATTTGGCAAGGATATTACCACTGATCCAGATGTCATTAAAAATAGATAGTAAATACTTCAATGATTGATCAGGTAGTTGTTTTAAGAACTCATACGATATCTTGTCTGGTCCCTCAGCTGTGTTATTAGCCTTCTTTAATGAATCCTTCAGTTCATTAAAAGAAAAAGGTTTATTATACTCTTCTTCATTATTACTTTTAAAGTTCAGCTTGATTTTTTTCTGATTCCTGTTTAATAGTCTGAAATTTTTTACTGTGATTTTTGGATGACAAGTTATTTGCAAGAGAGTCTGCAAGCAGGTCGGCCATGTCCTTTTTTTTGGGTTATTTTGTTGTTGTTTATACAGAGATTATACAGAGATGCTTGAGGGGGGAACTGATGTTTTTCCCTGAAATTTTCCGCACCATATTCCATATGGTTTTACTTTTGGTGTTGTTATTAATTTTGGAAACAAAGCTCTTCCATGACTCCCATTTGGATTCTTTTATTATTTGGCGTGCTTTAGCCCTGCATATTTTAAAATGGTTTAAATTCTGAGCAGTGGGTCGGTGGTTGAATTTACAATCGTCATTAAACCAAGGCCGGTTATACTTAGTTGATGAAGTTGTTTTAGGGATACATTCCTCAGCTATAGAAATAATAGTATCTGTAAAATGAGTGATCGGGTCTTTCTCATGTTTTCCAGGTAGGAGTTTATACTTGCATAATTGTTTGAATTTATTCCAGTTGGCTTTTTTAAGGTTCCAGTGAGGTACTTTTTATATTATTTCAGGGCCAGTATGTTCTAATGTTATTGGGAAGTGGTTGCCTCCACATGTATCCTCATGAACAGTCCAGTCATAATCCATAAAGATACTTGGATCACTTATAGAAAGATCAATTGCTGAGAACGTGTTTGTAGCAGAGTGAATAAAAGTTGGTTTCTTATTATTATATATACATAGGTTGTTATTGTTAACATTTTCTATTATGATTCCTCTTCTGTTTGTGTCTGAGTATCCCCAACTAGTGCTGTGACCGTTAAAGTCACCTAATAGTAGGAAGGGACGAGCGAGTTGGTTAATAAGATTTTCTATTTCTGTTTCGTCTATAGGGTCATTTAGAGGTAGATAAATGGAGCAAACTGTGACAGTCCGATGTAAGATGGTTCTAATGGCAATTGCCCGTAGTCTGATGAGGAAATACAAGAGCTTAACACAAGTACTTCTATGGAAACAGAGAAGACAAATATCAATGAATGTTTCTCTGCTATTGGAATTTCTCCACTGAAAACAAAAGGGCTTCATTACTCTGGAAAAGCTTGTTTAGGTAAAAGAAAACTTACTTCTGCAATGCAAAGTATTAAGACCAAAATCAGTAGGTCATTAAACATTGATTCTGTGCTGTTGAATGATGAACCTTTAAAATTAAAAAAAAGAGAGTTTAGATAAAGCTAAGTGCTTTGATAAAATAAGAGGTTTTTGCAGCAAAAGTGAAGACTTTTGAATCAACTAAAATGAAAATACAAATCTTGACACTTGCCCCTACTGATTGGTCACACAAAAAAGTCATGGATGTATTTGATGTTTCAGAACATTGCAGGCAAGGCTTGCAAATTGTGTTTGGAAAAAGGTATTTTAGCTGTGCCAGAACAAAAAAGAGGCAAGTCTTTGCCTGCTGATATTGTACAGTTAGTGCAATCATTTTACCAAGATGATGAATATACTCGATTGATGCCAGGCAGGAAAGACTATGTTAGTATTAAACGTAATATACATCAGCAGAAGAGACTCATATTGTGCAACCTAAATGAGCTCTTCAGAGCATTCAAAGAAAACAACTGAACAGTATCCTTGGGTTTTTCAAAATTTTGTAGTCTAAGGCCAAAATGGTGTGTCCATGCTGTATGTGTATGCACTATCCACCAAAACATCAAACTATTACTGGAACCACTGAATGTACTGTATCAAGATCTCTTGAAATATATTGTCTGCAATACCAGTAATAGACTGTGTATGATTCATAGGTGTCCAAATTGTCCAAAATCATCAGAGAAGCTTGAAAAATTTCTTTATGACACCCTTGAAGAATGTATTGATAATGAAAAATACATTGAGTTCTCCCAATGGACAACAACTGACAGATCAACTTTAATAACACACAAGGAATCCTGTCAAGCTAATGTGGATTTAGTTATTTTGCAATTGAATAAATTAGCACCTCATTTTTACTTGGCTAAACCACAATCCAGATATTTAAGGCAAAAAAAAAGGGGGGGGGATATCAGTGATAGCGAAGTTTTATTTCTTGGGGATTTTGCCGAAAATTACAAGTTTGTTGTTCAAGATGAGATCCTGAGTTTTCATTGGAGTACCTCTCAATGTACTTTATACCCAGTGGTACACTATTTTAAGCTTGAAAACACAATGTAAAGTCAAAGTTTTTGCATTATTTTGAGTAACAACTCGCATGATATGGTATTTGTTTATATGGTACAGAAAAAGATTATTGAGGTGATCAAGGCTAATTTGCCAAATGTAAAAAGTATTGAATATTTTACTGATGGTTGTGCAGCACAATACAATAATTATAAGAACTTTGCCAATTTGTGCAACCATCAAAAAGATTTTGGACTTGATGTGGAATTTCTTTGCAACTAGTCATGACAAACAACCATGTGATGGCATAGGTGGGACAGTGAAAAGGATAGTAGCAAAAGAAAGTCTACAAAAACCAACTTCCAAACAAATCCTTTCCACAGAAACTATGTTTGAATACTGCAAATCTGCAATTGAAGGAATCAAATTCATTCTGATTAAAAAGGAGGATGTTGAGGAAGCAAGAAGCCTCACTATAAGATTTGAAAATGCATCCATAGTTCCCGGAACAAGAAATTTTCATAAATTTATTCCACTTGAAAGAGATAAAATAGCCATGAAACAATGTAGTGAAGATGAAAACTATGATCTAATATATGACTTCTACAAATATTCTATCCAGTGTTGATCATTCATGAGTCAATATTTATCACTTGTTAAAGACAATTTATCCATACCATGCAAAATGCAATATCTGCAAAATATATTCAAATTATTTTCTTTTAAATTAATAAAAACAATCTTATTGAATAGTTTGAGAACTCACTTAGCACAATATGAACATTTGAGAAGCCCTGGAGCATTAAGATGATTGTCTTTATCAATCTTTCACTGAATTCCTGTACATACATACATAAAAAAAAAAAAATAGAAATATGGTAGGGTCATATCTTTTGAAATAGACTTGAAACCCTCACAAAATACAAACTTCTTTGGAGAACTTAAGCAGTCATAGTAGAGGCTAAGAAAAAAATATGAAAATTGAAGAGGACACATTTTGTTTACAGACTGGCTGGAAGCTACATAGGTAAAAAATTGATTTGGGAGGCATGCTTTTAGGTGAGCAAAATTATATTTTCTATCAGATATAGGGTTAAAATAATTAAATATTTGGGTTCTACAGTCCTTATTTGTCCTTCCTACCAAATTTCAGAAATATTGAATATGTGGAAGTATTTCTTTTTAAATTTTTAAAAAATGAAATTCTGTGATGTTTTGCAGCCTTAATTTAGAAGCAAAATATGAAGATTTTACACCCCCACTAAAATCAGAGTGGTAAGGTCTAGTAGAAAATAATTTGGTACTTTTCCCTAACTCATGAAGGGGAATATTTGTGCCAAATTTCAAATAATTCAGTGTCGGTGGGTGTAATGCCCTCGCAAATTGACATAGAATGACCCAACAGTAAGACCATTGAAGAAGATCAGAAACAACACCAGACCTAAGATAGAACTTTGAGAAAAACCTGTATTCATGTGAAAAGATCTGGAAGCTTCATTTCACAATTTGATAGGAATGACTGAATTCATTGTAAACAGTTGTCCAAAAATACTATAGCCCTAGAGCTTGCACAGAAGGCCAGCCTGCCAAATGATTTTGAGATATCTAGAGCTACAGCTTGAGCTTCACCATTATTGTCAAAAGCCTGGTATACATATTCAGTGATTGCCATTAACACATCAGTGCTAGACATGGTGAAGTAGAAGCCATATTGTTTATCATAGAGTAGGTCAAGAGAAGTGAGATGCTTTAACACTTCAGCATTAATTATAAGCATGAATACTTTGCCAAAAATAGGTAAGAAGCTAACAGGGTGATAGAGGGGTCAGAGGGTTCAGAGTTCTTAAAAACAGGAACTACAAAGGAGGAGTTGGAAAGCAAGAAGGCAATAGTTGAAGAGTTTGGAGAGGACTGGAGCCAGCTCAGGAGTACATTTCTTTAGGATGATGACTGGGGTTCTATCACCTTCAGTTGCCCAATGAGAGTCTAATTTAGAAATGATGTCTGAGATCAGAGAAAAGGTTATGCATATACCACTCAGTTGAGATTCTGTTCTAGGTGGGAAATCATGTGTGGGTACTCCAAACATGTCAAGTATGGATTTGGAAGAAAATTTGTGAGCAAAGCATTCAACCGTGTCTGCTGTAAATGTGAGGACTTTGAAGCTACCAGTAATCTTTAGAACCGAACTTGTGATGAACAAGATTAAACTTGAAAGTTCCTTGCTGGAATGAAAGCATCAATGCCAGCTTTAACCCAGGAGGATGCTTTCATTCCAGCAAGGAACTTTCAAGTTTAATTTTGTTCATCAGCTTGGATCTCACTTGTATAATCAGCTGCTAGTATCCACAAGAATCGCTTCTTCCCGCTTTACCAGAGTGACCTGTCTAATTACAAAGATCACCAAACATAAAAACATTTGTAAATGGATATAGAGAAATGGCCTTGTCTATACTGTAAGAAATACTATCTAGCATGCAATAGTCATAAGAGAAAGAGGGATGGTAGAGAAAGAAGACCTGTAAAAATGGTCTGAAATCTAAGAGAGAGCTCCCTAATCAGCAGGTGATGTTTGCACACAAACTTCCAAACCATGAATGTGGACATTAGAGTCCTTCCTAGAGAGAGGAAGGTAGTCAGGAATTGAGAAATCAAAAGAGTTGCAGAGTTAAGATTAGTTTTACAGAGAGCTTGGATGCCTGGGGACTTTTTGAAGAGGAATAGAGAAAGGAAAAAAAAAAGGAAAAAAAAGTAATCATGATATAAAAATCTAAAATGAAAACGTAATCCCTACCCTGTTAGATATGACATTCTCTAATGGTGTGGAATGTGACTACTGTTTCTTTGTCCCATGAAAACTGTCGACTAGAAGATGATGGCTCATATATTAGCACCAGTACACATACCACACTTTGAATAGTACTGCCTTAGTTCCACTGGTTCAAGCCTTCACACCTAAGACTTGCTATGCCATGTACATAGGAATGAATTATCCCATTGTCATGAAGGAAGTTTCATTTGGACAACTTCTTTCCAAGAACTACTGCTTGAGAGGATGTTTCCCTAGTCAATCTTAACCTCTTAAGTCTAGGATTAGCTATTATCTTTCTTTACATACCCTCTTAAAATCCTCTTTTTATGTGCAACAATCTCAATCAGTAATACTACATTAAATTGCCTTGTGAAAAAAAAAAAAATTTTATGATTGTAAACTAAATAAAATGTTATAGTCAACAGAGGTAAATTTGAATTGCATAATGTTAAATAGAGTCTTAGATAGTAAAATAACAGGAAAATAGATTTAATAATTATGTAATTCACTAGCATATAAAACACACAATGTGAGCATACTCAATTACTCTAGTCACATTAGACCAGAATGTTGTTTGGTTTAATATTCATGAAGTATTGAACAAAGAAAATTTTGATATTTTATTAATTAAATAGTAAAACTAATTAGCTCTAATAAATTTAAAGACTAAAAAGTGTGATTTTACTTATTGCTAAATAGAAATTTTATCCTATTATTAAAATTTAAATATTTTCTTAAACATTTTTAGAATAAGTTGTAGTTAACTTTTGCAGATAACCATTCAGTTATTACAGTAAAAAAAATGCCATTAAAAACTTGAATAATTCAATTAATATAGAATTTTAAAAAAATTCAATTAGTATTGTGGCCCTGTAGTTGTGTGCTTTGCTGAATGCCACTCTTACTTTGGTCCATATCTAATGAGTCTGCTCTGCACAAATCCTGCACTTCCACGTTACAAGCATGAATATTGGTGAAGAACTGTTGAAGATCAGACTTGATTCCTCTCTATCATTAACTTCAACAACACCCATTAACAAGTGTAAAAATAACTTATTTATGGTACTATGAATAAGATCATGAATACAACAAAAAAACAAAGAATTTGAAGTTTCCCATATAAGGAATTCTCAAGCCAAAAAGAAGAGTTATTTAGCAACCATAATAAATAATAATAAATAAAGGCAACTGATCAGGGGGAATGAAGCTGATTAAGACACCACAGTCATCTGGTAGAGACAGTATTGGTCTATTTGTAGTGAGACCAGTTCTTCTTACTTTTCTTTTAGCAATTGCTTTTATGGGGATGCAAACCCCAATTGCAGTGCTCTGGTTTGCCAGCCAATAATAATGCTTGACCAATGGTCTTGTGTCATAGAATTGATGGTCCAATCAAAAGATTGGCCTTGTGTCATAAGTATCAGAAGGAGGGAGATGAGAAGCTCTATCCTAGCCTTTTTCTGACTGGTGAGCAGATCAAAATTGTGGTCTTCAATGGAACATTTTGCATGTTCCAGAATCTAACCCACATTTGACTTGATTATCACAGGTGTTATTGTCATCTCTATCAGAAAATGTCATATCCCTGATCAAAAGAAACCTGACCTGATTTGGTTTGTGTCACTAATTTCAATCAGATTCCTTTATCAAATGAAAACACTTAAGTTAAACAGACCTAAAACCTAGAGCTGTACCTGATGACCAATCCCATGCAAACTAGAAAATTCATGGTATTACATTGTTTTAACATGAAAAATATTTTTTTCTTTAGAAATATAAATTAGATCACTAGTCAACCTTTTGACACCAGTCATAGTATACATCCATTCTCAAGTGAGCAATACTTACATAAACAAGGCTGAAGTTTGGTTGAAGCTTTCAATCTGAAAATACAATATGGATTAATAGCAACTAGCTTAGGCATTATTACATTCTTGATTAGTACTTAAACATTAATTTGAATTATAATCTCATTATATAAAAATGTAAATAGCAAACATGAATTTTTAAAAGTGGTCACAATCCCAAGTCCCATAATGGTGGTAATATAACACCTTTAAAATTTAGCATAAACATGTATTTTTGTACTGTTTTTTTTTTTTGTTTGTTTGTTTTTATTTTTTAGGGGTTGGTAAGAAAAGTGATTTGAGAATTCATGCAAAAATAAGTTGTCGAATTTTAATGAAACTTTAAAGACTTATTCAGAAATTAATGAAATTATTTTAACATTTTTTTTTTTTTGAAATAGTGTGTATACATGATAATATTCCATAAATTTTAAAAGTTTTATTGTCAAAATCTTATAAAAAAAATAACCAAAGGATTTTTTTGGATTATTAAATTATAATTTGTAATCCTTTTTAGAACATTCAAAAACTGTTTTTCTTTCTTTTGCATCAGTGAATGACCATAAATATGAAATTATTTTAGAAACATTACTTTTTCAAAAAAATCTAGGTGAATATATTTTCTTTTAACATTTATTTTGGTATGTGTAGATAACTGAGCACAACTAATTAGAAAAATCGTCCAAAAACACTACTAGAAAATAGTCAGCAAAGAAAAACAGTGTTCACCACTGAAATATTGACTGTTTAAAGTAGGTACCTCTACTAATTATAAATATGCATGGTCTAAAATTAGTTTTTATAAATGAAAGCTTTCTTGAAGCTTTCATTTTAGCTTTAATTGAAAGCTAAATATTTATTATTTCAAGTAAAAAAAAAAAAATTCCAATCAATGTTTGTATTTTGCTTAGGCCATAAATGTGATAAAGATATAAAATCAGGTCAAACTGAGAACTTTGAATGACCCTCCTATGACCAGGACTGACATGGTCCTGAAACACTAGTCACTTACTATCCAGTATTCAAGGAACAGTGGCATTTTCTTAACTACTTGGATTTTTTTACAAGTTCACACAGGATAATGGAAGTACAGTCGATTCTTTTTTTCAGTTAAAGATAAATTGTCCTATTTGTACTGAGATAACAGTTGAAACATATGTCATGGTTTATTCCATGATAAACAGACTGGATTGACTTCAGTAGATCAGTTGAATGCAATGGATGTAAAGATTGTCTATTAGAACAGGACTTGATGAGGATAAAATACAGACTATTACCATCATAAGCAGACCTTGTTGACTAAGAATGGCATGAAAAGAGGATGTAATCCATTTAAAAATCATAAGAAAATCAAAGGTGGTTTGAAACCAATTTCACTAGAGATAGCAGACAAGTCAAACTTCTTCCTGATGATGAAGAACTGAGACATGTATCGGATGAGGAAATACAAGAGCTTGAAGCAGGTACTCCTGCAGAATCAGAGAAGGGTAGTAATAATGCATCCCTTGTTTCCTGTTTAGGATGTGGTTTCTGGCTTTCTCATTTCCAATCTTTTCACTCTTACGTAGCCCCCTGCACATCAGTGGCGTTACCGCCTTGCTCGGGGTGATATGATTAAAAAAACAAACAAAAAAAACCCAAGACATGTGGAAATGAAAGAGATTGATACAAGTACTTTTGTGGAAACAGAAAAGAGAAATATTAATGAATGTTTCTCTGCCATTGGAATTTCTTCACTGAAAACAAAAGGGCTTCATTACTCTGGAAAAGCTTGTTTAGCTAAGTGAAAAATTTCTTCGGCAATGATCTGCCCACTTTGGTATAAAGACCAAAATCGGCAGATTATTAAACATTGTTGAAAGGTGAGGATTTGAAATTAAAAAATGAGATTTTAAATAAAGCTAAGTGCTTTGATAAAATGATACAGCTTTTTGTAGCAAAAGTGAAGACAATAGAATCAACTAAAATGAAAATACAGATCTTGACACCTGCCTCTACTGACTGGTCATACAAAAACATCATGGATGTGTTTGGTGTTTCAGAACACATTGTATGCATGGCTCACAAATTGTGTTTGGAAAGAGGTAATTTAGATGTGCTAGAACCAAAAAGGGGCAAGGTTTTTATCTGCTGACATTGCACAGCATTTTACCAAGATGATGAATATATTTGATACCAGGCAGGAAAGACTATGTTAGTATTAAAAATCATCAGCAGCAGAGACTCATCTTGTGCAACCTAAACGAGCATTTCAGATCATTCAAAAAATAGAACCCAACTATCCTTGAAGTTTTCAAACTTTTGTTGTCTAAGGCCAAAATGGTATGTCCTTGCTGGCAGTGCAGGTACACATGCAGTATGAATATGTACTATCCATCAAAACATGAAATTATTACTGGAACCACTGAATGTATATCAAGATCTCTTGAAAAATACTGTCTGTAATACCAGTAGAAGAGAGCGTATGATTTATAGGTGCCCAATAGGTGCTAAATCATCAGGGCAGCTTGAAAAATTCTTTGACACTATTGAAGGATATATTGATAATGCTAAATTAATAGAATTCTTTTAATCAATTGACTTTAACAGAAAAGGAATCCTGTCAAGCTTACATTGATTTAGTTGTTTCACAACTGAATAAATTAGCAACTCATTCTTACAATCCAGGTACTTAAAGAAAAGAAATGATAGTTATAAAGAAAGTGATAGCAAAGTTTTGTTCCTGGGGTATTTTGCTGGGAACTACAAACTTGTAGTTTAAGATGAGATCCAGAGTTTTCATTGGAGTACCTCACAATGTACTTTACATCCAGTGGTACTCTACTTTAAGCTTGAAAATGCATTGGAGGAAAAAAAAAAAAAAAAAAAATCACTTTCTTCTGAAGTGTACAAAAAAAAAAGTTTTTGTTTCACGAACATTCAGCTATCATCATCCTAGTATGAATTGATTGATTCTCCTATGTTCTGAAGATTTTTTTCGGTTAATGGAAAAACTTAGGGAAGATCCCTAAGTCAACTACATGTTTGACATGCAGTGTATTTTTAAAAAAAAACTTCCCTGTCTTTATCATTTGTTAATTACTTAAGGAAAGTGACAAATTACTTAAGGAAAGTGCAAATTACTTAAGGAAAGTGACAAATTACAATTGCAAATTCTTACTTGGAAGGAAAGTGACAAATTACTTAAATTAAGGAAAGGTGACAAATTACTTAAGGAAAGTGACAAATTACTTAAGGAAAGTGACAAATTACTTAAGGAAAGTGACAAATTACTTAAGGAAAGTGACAAATTACTTAAGGAAAGTGACAAATTACTTAAGGAAAGTGACAAATTACTTAAGGAAAGTGACAAATTACTTAAGGAAAGTGACAAATTACTTAAGGAAAGTGACAAATTACTTAAGGAAAGTGACAAATTACTTGGTGAATTAGGAAAGTGACAAATTACTTAAGGAAAGTGACAAATTACTTAAGGAAAGTGGTTAAAAAATGACAAATTACTTAAGGAAAGTGACAAATTACTTAAGGAAAGTGACAAATTACTTAAGGAAAGTGACAAATTACTTAAGGAAAGTGACAAATTACTTAAGGAAAGTGACAAATTACTTAAGGAAAGTGACAAATTACTTAAGGAAAGTGACAAATTACTTAAGGAAAGTGACAAATTACTTAAGGAAAGTGACAAATTACTTAAGGAAAGTGACAAATTACTTAAGGAAAGTGACAAATTACTTAAGGAAAGTGACAAATTACTTAAGGAAAGTGACAAATTACTTAAGGAAAGTGACAAATTACTTAAGGAAAGTGACAAATTACTTAAGGAAAGTGACAAATTACTTAAGGAAAGTGACAAATTACTTAAGGAAAGTGACAAATTACTTAAGGAAAGTGACAAATTACTTAAGGAAAGTGACAAATTACTTAAGGAAAGTGACAAATTACTTAAGGAAAGTGACAAATTACTTAAGGAAAGTGACAAATTACTTAAGGAAAGTGACAAATTACTTAAGGAAAGACAAATTGGAAAACAAATTACTTAAGGAAAGTGACAAATTACTTAAAATCCAGTAACTGTTTTATCAGGACATGCAATAACTTTTTTGACTTGCTAAATGCTATATATGTATCATTCAATTTATTTCATCATTTACATAGGAAATCACATTTAGATTTTTCCACTGCTAACAACTGGTCTTATTTAGTTAAACCAGTAAGAGACATCATTGGTGTTAATTTATTGAGTTAATCCGAGGCGTGCTTTATGTCTTGATTTCAAGACTCCACCTCCCTTTATCCTTACAATCAAATTTCTCCTATTCATATGACCTGACTTTCTATTGGTTTATTGAGACAACCCACCCCTGACCCCCCAACCACCTTAATTGTCTGGATATAGTAAAAATTGTGTTGTTTTTAAAGCTTCCACATATGATTCCTAAAAGAAAAAACATTTCATTGTCTGGCAAGGTGCTAATAAGATAGTACTGAAACTATGTTTTTATTATAAACTTATAATAAAAACAATACTATATATAATGCTCTAAGTATTGAGCACTCTTAAAGTAAATCACTACAACAGCAGACTGCCAACCTATTTGTACTACTTCTGTGTGTGTTGTGGTGCAGTGGATATCAACTTGGAACGGCAAATCGGGGAGCCGAGTACAAATTCCAGTTGAATTCCTTGCATTCACTTATGCACAAATACCCTTGGGAAAGGTATTAATCTGTCTCTTCCCTCCAGTTATGGGTTAAACAATAGGACAGACCTGGTTCTATAGCCTTGGCTGGCAACCAGTCTACCGCAGAAAGCAATGGCAACCTACTGCAGGATAATCTTCTGCCCAGTCAGTCATGTCTCTTTTGAGACATAATCCCTCAATATGTGTGTGTGAGAGAGTAATGGGGATGTTTCAGTAGTTCCGATGAGAGAAAACATTAATGATCTCCCTGATACCACAAAATCCCAAGTAGGTATGTATGCTGATGACACCACAGTTTACTCTCACCTTGATAAAAAATCTGGTGTGGGTGACAAAGCTAACCTTGCAGCCGAGCTTGAAAAGGACCTCCAATCTGTAGTGGACTGGGGTAAGAAATGGCTCGTAAATTTTAATGCTTCTAAAACGAAGCTGCTATCAATTAACCATCATAGACAATCACAGCATGGATCAGGCTTGCCTCCCAGAGAGTAAAGCACTACGCCTACTTGGTCTCACACTCTCAGCGGACCTCAAGTGGAATTACTATATAGAATCCATTGCTAAATCGGCTGCTAAGAAAGTCGGTTCTCTATGCAGGGCCCAGAAGTTTTTTCCGTTTGAATCTATCCTGCACATATATAAGTCTACCATCCACCCGTGCATTGAATACTGCTGCCATATCTGGTCGGGTGCCCCTGCTATTCTGCTCGGGCTTCTCGACAAAGTACAACGGAGAGTCTGTAATGTAATCGATACCGACTTGGCAGATAGCCTGCAGCCTCGCTGAAAACTGGCGCGACATGGCTTCCCCATGTCTCTTCTATAAATACTTTCATGGCTTCTGCTCCGATGAACTTAGATCACTGGTGCCCCCTAGGTACGAATTTTCACGAGATACTAGATTAGCAACTAGATCCCACCCTTTTACAGTGAAACCAATAAAATGCAACTGCAATTTCTACTCCAACAGTTTCCTTTCTTGCGCTTCCCGACTGTGGAATGTGTGCTTCCCCGACAGCTACAATCTCCAGGAGTTTAAATGTAAGGTCAATAGACACCTCCTAACACACTAACTCACCTCCATTCTTTCAAACACTCTTCCCATCTACCCAGCCTCCATATCCTTACCCATCTATCACCATCCTTTTGACATTTTCTATATCTAACCACTCTCTCTCTCTCTTTACCTTCCCCTATGTAGCCCCATGCGCAATAGTGACAGTGGAATGCCTTGCTTGGGGTGAAATGATAAAAAAAAAAAAAAAAAAAAAACACATTATACATAACACCACTCACATTCTGTTACTTGTAAAACAACATTCAGCCTCAAAAATGGCTAAAAGTATAGCCACAAGCACTCAGAAAAACAAATTATATAAAAATTGTCTAAATGGTTTATATCCTCAAAAGAAAGAAAGAAATAAGATCACATTAAAAATTACATAAAAACTTAACCATCCCACCATATCTGTCATTTTTAATGAAACCTGCATAAAAAAGATTGCAGCCCATATCAGTTAAGTGCCATATGTGATACACGCTTGGGCGATCATGTCTCAAGAGACATATGACTGACTGGGCAGAAGATTATCCTGCAGTAGGTTGCTATTGCTTTCTGCAGTAGACTGGTTGCCAGCCAAGGCTATAAAACCCAATCTCTCCTGTTACTTAACCCATAACTGGAAGGAATAGACGGATAAATACCTTGCCCAAGGGTATTTGCGCGTAAGTGAATGCAATGAATTCAGCTGGAATTCGAACTTGGCTCCCCGATTTCTCGTTCCAAGCTGATATCCAATGCACTATAACACATCCTATATATGAGCATGTTACAGTGATTCCATTGATGGAAAAGTGTATATTTTAAATAAAAAGAGAAGCCACTTCTTATGTTGTGTAGGATTTCGTGTCTGTGCCACTGTTTGATCTTGCTGGTATGTGTACATACTTGTGTGCATGGTCAGACTCGTGCATCTGGTTATTCTGTGTGTGTGTTTGCGTGCTCTGCGTGCATGGGAGGTATGATCTATTTAGCGCTGGTTTAAATTTATTTAGGAAGTTTTTTTCTTGTATTTGTGTTTCTGATATAATGGCATAATTTTAAATTTACCTTGATTACATTGAAACGTGATATAAAGAGTTTTCTGTTGTCTGGTAATTTGATGTTGCTTTTGTGAAGGGAAACTATGTTGTTTAGTGCTTGGCTGATCCCTATATAAGATTTGCTGCATTTTGTGCACTTGAAAGCATATATTTTTGGAGTTGCAGTTCAAATTTTTGTTTATTGTGAATGTCTGTGGGGTTTTCAAAAGTGTAGAGGTTTTCTTTTATAATGATATCAGAAACCCCACATAGTTTGGATGAGGTTAATATGTGTTTCAGGTTTTTTTGGTTGGCATTTGCTCTTAGTTATTTTGGATGTTTTTTTAATGTTTTTCATTTTATCATTTTTGTTAAGTAGGTCTAACATTTTCTGTAATTTCTGTAAATAGTTCTGGATTATTGTAAATAGTTCTGTTGCATGTTAAGACATATGGTCAATGTTGCATTTCTTCGGGTTTTGCAGTTCACCTAAAAGTATTTTTTCTGCCAGCTCAAAAACTTTGTTCATAAGTGTTATGGGACAGCTTTTTTTTTTTTTTTTAGAGATTTATGATGTAGTTCTTCTAGGCAAAATTTCCGGAGGTGTTTGTCAGCCACTATAGTGCAATCCCGACATGCTAGGGAATAGGGAATGGATTTTAGCCAGCTTTTTGGGTGATGGCTCCAGAAATGAATTTATTGTTGGGTGTCTATAGGTTTGTGGTAGATATTTGTGATTATGTGGTTGCTTCTATTTCTAATGAGTATGTCTAAAAATGGTAATCTTGTGTGAATTTGATTTCCAGATGTAAGTTCTAGAATAGAGTGTGGAATTGGTTAATATTGTTCCATTAGGATTTCTAGAAAATAAAGCAATCATCTAAGTACCATTTCCAAGATTTAATGAAGTGGGTTTTCATATTATCCCCATAGATTTGTTTTATTCTTTCATATAAAAATAGTACCCACATAGCTTACCTATAGGTAAGCTATTTTTGTTCCCATTGCAGTACCTAGAGTTTGGTTTTCAGTTTTTGCTGCCAAATTCAAAGGTGTTATTCTTTAGAATCAGGTCTATATCATCAATGATGAATTCCTTGATGAATCTGGAGTGTAGTGTTTTTGGATGTTTTTCAATCCAAAACGATATTGCCTGTTTTTACCTAACTCATGGGGCTATGTTGCTATATAGGCTACTGATGTCAAATGTTGTCACAAGTTTTCCTGGATCTACTTTTTGTGGTATAAAGCTAAGAAAGTGAATATCATCTCTAATGTAGCTTTTAATCTGCTTCATGAATGGTTGCAGTATTGTGTCTATTAAGTTAATGAGCCTACTAGTTGGACAGGCTGGTCTAGCTATTATGGGTCTGAAGGTAAGGTCACTGAGATTTGGTATGTTAATGCATTCAGATTTTTGTGTCTGGATAGCTGTTTTTATTTCACTTGATTTGTGAACTTTAGGTAGTCCATAAAAATTGTTTTTGATATGAAGTTTAATAGGAAATCTTTTTCTTTTCTTGCTAATATCTTATCTTGTTGTGCAGAGTTTGTTAATTTTTTTATATATAACTTTTGTTAATGATGGTGTTGACTAATTTGTAGTTGTTCTTATCCCCTAGTGCTTCTAGAATTTTTGTTTTATAATATATTTGTCCATGATTACTACAGCGTTGCCATCATCTGCTACCTTAATAATTATGTTGTTATTTTTCCAAATGTTCTCTAAGGCTAGTTTTTGTTTGTATGTAAGGTTGTTGAATGGTTTGGATTTTTCTTCTAAGTCTAGGTTCCAGTGATTTTTCAAAAAATATGTTTAGCTAGTGTGTATTATTCTTTTCATTTGAGAAGAAGTTGGATTTATTTTTTTTACTAATAAATCATCTATGATGCTTCTGTTATTAAATATTTCTTTTAGTCTGAGTTTGTGTTCAAATTATTTAAGGTCTTTTTTTTTCTTAGGTCTGTTATATTGCTTTCCAGAGCAGGGCAGAACTTTAGGCCTAATTTTAATAGGTCAATTTTGTCCTTTGTAAGTGTCTATATGTGTTGGTTTTGTAGAAAAGATTTTAATTATGTTTCTGAATAAGATATATGAACATTCTTAATAAAATTATTTTGATGAATAAGAATTAAAAAAAAATTTCTGTGTGTGAGTGTGTGTGTGTATATACACACACAAACAAAGAAAAAAATGACCATTTATGCTCTCACACTCTGATTGAGCACTCTGGAAGAATAGTAGACTTTGAAAAGCAGTAGCTACTCTAGCATCTACACATCGTTCATTCAGCAATGAATTAGAACACTCTCAGCTATTTGGCGTGTATAATGATAATATACATGCTAGAAAGTTTGCCTCCTTCTACCGTGCACCCATAGCTCAGAGGTAGAATTGCCGACTGATGCCAATTCAGTCGGGTTTCAATCCAGAGTAAAAAGCAATCGGATGTCTAACTGTATTGATGAGCTGTGATACAGTGAAACAGATCTGTCTGTACACACACAATAATTGGTAATTTAAACTCTCCTAGCACTTGTGCTTATAACATGAAGCACAAAAAAATTTGAATTTCTATAAATTTTATGAATTTAAATAAGTATGCTGTGTGTGGGGGTGATAAATGTATAATAATAATAATAAAGATGTTTTTTAAGATTAAAAATAGAAAAGAAAAAATTACATAGAAAAATGTGAACAAGAAAAGTAATATTCTTAAGATTATATTAAAACTGGAAAAGAACAGGACAAGTTATTAAACCTGGAAAAGTAATGGACAAGATATTCTGGTGAAGTAAAAAAAGTTTCTTACTTAAAATAAATTTTATTTTTAGCTGCAATATTTGAAGAGATTTCTTATTTTGTTTTACTTCACTAAAATATCTTGTCCTTTACTTTTCTAGGTTTAATTCTAATATGATCATGTGCACATTTTCCCCATGTAATCCATGATTTTTCCAGGCATTAAAAAAAATTTAATGCTGAAAACTGCATTCAAAAATATTAAGAAATTCATAAGCAATTAATTAAAAAATAAATAAAAAAAATGATTTATAATTAATTTTAATCAATTCTGATAAAATGGTAATTGATAAGCAAAGTTTGATTTACAAAAATGATAAAAGATATCATCAGAATTTAAATGTTGAAAACCACACACAAAAACATTAAACAGAAAAAATTTATAAAGAATAAGATTTATTATTAGAAGCATTAGTCACTCACTTTTTGGACTTCACATATTTTGATTCAAACTTTTTCTACTGAACCAAAATTCAAAGATTTTTTTTTTATAAATGTAGCTAATGAGGTGTCCTATCTCTGTAAACTGTTTGAAATTTGATTGTGAACTGAAATAGTGGTGAAGTTTGAAGTTTGAAAGCTGCCTAAATTCACTCAATGTCAGACTATATGTCAAGAATATATTCAACCACTGCTGTGGTTGAATGATAATTTCATTCATTTGTGAAGTTCTGCAATTTTCATTAAAAAATCTGACAAAAGATTAAAAAAAAAAAAAAAAAAAAAAAAAAAAAAAATGGAAATCCTTTAAGCAATGTTTAAAATTTGCCACTAACTTATGGTCACCTGCTGCTGCACACACAAAAATTTTTAATTGAACTTTTGAAGTGTCTTAAAAAAAAAAAGAAAAAAAATTCTCTTTACATCAACATGAAGATTTTGTTTAACTATATAAAATTTTATATTTGTCTATATTTCTGAGATGAGGTATTTACATTATCATTTTTGTCATATTTACAACATTTTGGCCATTATATGCTCTTATCCTCATCAGATGACTGGACTTTTGAACTGAACCCTTATTTCGATCACTGGGGTAGATTGTTGTTGTTCCACGAGTCAGGATACCTTCTGATGTTTTAGTTATCTCTAACTAGGTACCGCCATGCAAATGCCAAAAAAACAGCATAGCATGATGCTAAAAGGGCTCAAACTTAAAAACAAAAGTTTTAACATCAAAATGTTTGTTATTAAGAGGAAAAATCAAATTTTGTTGTCATTATTTTTTAAGCCTTTCTAATATGCTTTAGTTAAAATTTTTTATTTTTTATCAGTAATTCACCAGAGGTTTACTAGAGCTTACTACTATGACAAATGTAATATTACGCAAATTGTTTTTTGTCATTGAAAGACATATTACTTTGGAAATTCTTGCAAAAAAAAGATTATTTTTATTTTTTACATGTTACCCCCACTCCATGAAACTTCTAGAAATTCATTATCTATAGATATTTTTTAATAGTTAAATGCAGGAATCCTTGGGGAATGTAAATCAGGTTATATTTCTTAATTTACAAGAACATTTTTCCAAAAATCTAGTCCAAATAGTAAAATTAAAAATGTATTATAACTATGCCATTTTTAATTTAGATAAACTTTTAATTGATTTTATAAATAATATAATTTAAGCATATCATATTCTGAAAAAAAGAATTAATTTTTATAATTGTTTTCATTTTTTTTTTTTGCAAATTATGATGATTTATAAAGTTTCAAACATCTTTTAAATTTCTTCTGGTTAATCAGTGTCTGATTATTAATTTATTAAGTAAAGACTTTATTTACAAATTAAAAAGCTTAATACACATCATTTCGAATTAAGATTTTTGAAATAATTAAAAAATTTTTTATGTTCAACTGCACATTTTCCTTTTACTATAGAAACTTATAAGAGACTTATTAAAAAGTTATGTGTTTCAAAGATTGTTCTGCTAATGAAATATTAAATTTTGTGGTCACCATACTTCCAGATATGTGGACTGATTTTTACAGGAGTTATCACCATCTACTTGAAAGGTCAACAGGTTTAAGAAATAAGATTCTGATTAAGAAATACTTTTATTTTAAATTTTCTGCCATAAACAAGTAATATGTATTTAAAATCAAATTTAAATTTACTAATTTTCCAAAAGAAAGTACGAGAGAAGTATACTTTATTTTTGCAAAGTACGAGAGAGGTATACTTTATTTTTGCAAAGTACGAGAGAGGTATACTTTATTTTTGCAAAGTACGAGAGAAGTATACTTTATTTTTGCAAAGTGTGAGAAGATTTTTAAAACCAAGAATTAACTTTTGTTCACAAATGTGTTGATTGTTCAAAAATGGCTGAAATTTTTGAAATACACCTGAGTATTTTACTAACTCAAAAATGAGTGGAAGTACCTACATTTAACTTGACTAATTTTTTGTCTGCCACTTTATTGACTTGACCCAAGGAGTGTTCAGTTCCATATTTGGTGACAGTAGTAGCAAACAAAAACGTAAAGATGAGGACAACAGTCCGAACAATGTAAATAATAAAACCGGTCATATGCAACTTTCTTCATCAGCGACCACCTGCTATTAATGACTGTTTTCTTATGTGCATACATTTTGTTTAAGTTATTTGACCTCCAGAATGCAATCAGTGCTTTGGAGAGAGAGAAAAAAAAAAAAAAAAATTCATTTTGGCCATACACTCCCAACTTCTCAGCAGAAATTAAATGAGTAATCTATTTAATTTTGCTTTGTTTTGTTATTGTAATGTTGTATCAAATTGTTATTACTTGTTGAAACATACATTACCTGAGTTAACATCTGTCTGTTTAGTATCAACAGGTATTGCATTTGACAAGTACAAGAGATTTACTGAAATCTCTGGATAAATTCAGGGATGGGGGTGGGAACCACTTATGCCCCTTTCTATCTCTTTCATTCTCTTTACTTTTTTCTGTATCTATCTACCAGGGCTGTACTTTGCTAGTGAAACAGTCACATTTACAAGTGATTTTTCCAAGTGGTGACTAGAAATAATAAAACGCTTTTTGGCGATTGCGTTTTTTTCACCGACAATCTTCCACTGAGTGAAAAATGTCTGTTCAACATTTTTTTTTTTTTAAAAATAAAACGAGAAAAGTCAAATTATTTAAACAATAAAAGGTTTAATAGAACAATATACAAGATATTAATTGCATTCTGATGATGGCAGCACACATTTTATTCAGTTTCATATTTCATTCGTTTTTCTGAGCATGTGCAAAGATTTAAAGAAACATGGCAACGAAGAAAACAATATTAAAGCCGATATTGGCTTTCTTTGCAAAATTGAACAAAGTAGAAATGCTGAATGAAACTGAGACTCAAAAGAATGCCCTGAATGATAAACAAAGTAATGATAGCACACAAAATGAAAGTAAGCTGTCCACTGTACAAGAATTCCAACAAGTTGTCAACTTTCACCTGGTTTTGTTATGATAGAGAAAAAAAAAAACAAAAAAAAAAACGAGATGTATTGTAATTTTTGTCATAGGGCTGGTTCTACTTTGGCTGGAAAAACTGATTTTGTAGATGGTAGTACTAAATTTAAACATGAAAATGTCCTTGCCCATATAAAAGTCTTAGACACAGCAAGTGCCATGACTATCATTAATAAAACAAGCAAAAACTCAATTGAAAAGTCTCACATTGCCAAGAAATTTCTCGATGTAGAAATCAAATCAAACAAAAATGATTTGACGGATTTGAAAGTTAAATTTAACACAGTACTGTATAGAAGGAAGAAATGGCCTTTACAAAACTCAAGCCCCTACTCTTACTTCAATACAGTAACGACGTCAGGTGTGACGAAATGATATCTACTATTGCAAGCACAATCAGAGATGAGACATTGGAATCTATCAGTGACTCATTGTGTGTCAGTTATGATTGATGGTGCCACTGACTATGTCAGAAAATGAAGCAGTTTATGTGAGAACAGAGTTAAATGGTAAAGCAGAAAAATAAACTTTTTTAAGTTATTGCCATGCTAAAAGGCTACTAAATCTGCTCTTTCAAAAGTGGGGATCAGTGATTATGAAACGTCATTAAGAATTGTTGGGTTTTGTGCAGATGGGGCAAATGTGAATACAGCACAGAGGAATGGTGTTGTGTCACTGTTAAGGCAGGAAGTTCCCCATCTTATAGACCTTCACTGTAAGGCACATAGGCTTGAATTGGCCCTATTGAAACTACAAAAACAGACTCCTATTATACAGTCTGTCAATGACTGTCTAGACTTACCACGTCAGTCCAAAGAGCAAGAGAGAACTCAAGATCATTGGAGAAGAATTTGAAGCAAGAATCTACTCACCAGCACCAGTGAAGGGTACCAGATGAATTCCCCATGTAGACAGGGCAATGAGTCTTTTGCCAAGGAAAGAAAGATGGTCATTTGGCGGAGGATCATGGTCAATACGCAGCAGTCTACACAGATATGAAAAATCTTGCAGCAACATCATCAAATGCAGACATTGCTGGTTGAGCTAAGAAAATAAACAAGCAATTAAAGGATCTTGTATTCACTGCATTTTGCCATTTCGTATCCAATCTATTTGGCGAGCTAGCTTTGCTCAGTCTAAAACTACAGACAAACAATCTGATTCTTCCTGTAGCAGTTGCATCAATTAAGGATTGTATGGAAACTGTTTCAAGTATGAAGGAGGAATACATTCCTGGGGGAATGTATGAAAAGTTTATCCTGTGTATTGAAGAACAACAGTCTGAAAATTTGCAGGGTAATCCCAAATTTCAAGAATTTGAAATGACTGGGAGTCCTGTTTATGAGGCCAAAGAAAAACTAAAAAAGCATGTTGAGTCGACAGTTGACATTACAATCAAAGAACTAAATACAAGTGTAGATGTTCAAGGTGTGATGAAAAGTTTCATTAAGATGCTTAATCATGACACATAGCCAGAATGCAAAAGGGAACTTGTCCATTTTGGAAATCATGAAATAGACATTATTTGTGACTGGTTTGGAAAACCACTTGTAGCTGCAGGATGCAATATGGAAGTTGTTCAGATGGAATGGAGACATGAAATTCTTTGTTGCAAATACCTTCAGGGACAAGTCTTATTCTAATCTGTGTCAAATCCTACTGACCAAGGACCCATACAAGACTGACTTCTGCAATATACTTCATCTTGTAAGAATAATGCCCACTCTTCCAATCAATTCCGCAGAGTGTGATAGAGCCTTTTCTGCACAGAAGAGAATAAAGAGCAACATACAGAGCAGCTTGTCTGTACAGAGACTGTCAGTATTAATCCTGCTTTCTTTTGAATGTCCAGATCCAGCTGAATTCAACCTAGAGAAGTCCATTGATAAGTGGATGGCAAACAGCAGGAGAAGGATTGCTTGGGGGGGGGGGGGGGGCGCAGGACAGCGTGACTGGCCAGCTAACATTGTGTCTGTTGATCAAAAGTGTAAGGACAAAGCAGTACTGTTTGAAAACAAGATTTAGTCACAAGCTATTGATTTGACAATTCAAATTGAGCAAGTGTTAAAGTGGGACTGGAAATTGGAATAAAAAGGTAAATGCAATTCAATATTTGGCAAATGGAGTTATAAATTTTAAAAGATAAAATTTCAGTTTGAAACAGAAATAAGTTCAATGTCACTAACACAAAGACACCGTATGCGTTTGCCAGACCATCTGGACATTTCCCTTTCCAGTCCCACTTTAAGATCTGAGATCAGCATTAATATCTAAACTTATTTATAAATGGAACTGTGTCTGTATCCGTTACCTATAGACTCCAAAACGGCTGAACCTATTTACTTGAAAATTTACACAGTTGTACTATAAGCGTCTGCAAGTGTTCTTACCTAGGTTTTATGTCGAGGTACCCCCGATAAATATTGAAAATCGAAAAAATTGGGTTATAGAAGGAGTGGTCCGATTTTAATTAAATTTGATACACTCATAGACAAAGACATAAGAAATGATATTCAGAAGTTTCAAGGTTGCAGTTTATACAATAGTGCAGAAAATTGATAAGATGTTTGTGTGTGTGTCTGTTTATCTGCCTGTATTTTTTTCAGCCCTTTTATTTTTTGCTTTGGGTTTGGCTCTAAGTAGGTATAATTGTAGTTCTTAGTCTCAGCCATGATACCATTTACTCAGAGGACTTATTTAGCCTTCAAAATTCAGTTTACGCCGAAAAAAAAAACTTATTTGATATCGATACCAGGAAATCAAACTTTGACTTACATCCATTCGTCTACGATTTCGCTTTAACTGGAAACAACTATTGCTTTTTAGTCTTTCGTGCCAACGTCCAAAGAGTCTGAGCTCCAGGACCATGGATTAGTTTTAAAGCTTTCATTACACCCGAGCAACGCCGGGCTATACTGCTAGTAGTTAATATTTCTGAGTGACATTTACCAATCTGATAGGGAAATTGAAAATAAGGTAAAAACCTGTTGTTAAGAGTGTTACAATAACTGCAAATCATGACTGAATATTTCTAAATGACACCTTTGACAGGTAACAGCTGAAGTGAAAGTAATGTTTTTATGAGGTGGTGGTTATTGTTTCAAGTTTAATAATATTGAAACTGATGCAATTTTCAAACTTGCATTTGTCAGTTGACTGAATTATCCTGAGTGAGATTTGCCAAGTAACTGTAAACAGTTCTACAGTTTCTAGACTCAATATAATGTATTCATGATCTTTTTTTTTTGTTCGAGCTTGTTATGATCTTTTTTTTTTGTTCAGGCTTATGATCTTTTTTGTTTGGGCTTGTTTAGTAATATTGAAACTGATGAGATCTTGAAGACTTCAAATTTGCATTTAAATTTTGTCAGTAAGTTTACTGAATATTTCTAAATGACACCTTTCAAAGTTTGTCAGGCAACAATTAAAGCGAATGTGATGTCTTTATGAGGTTGTTGTTTCAAATTTAGTAACTAATATTGAAACTGAT
This sequence comes from Ascarosepion bandense, assembly GCA_037127315.1. Taxonomy (NCBI): domain Eukaryota; kingdom Metazoa; phylum Mollusca; class Cephalopoda; order Sepiida; family Sepiidae; genus Ascarosepion; species Ascarosepion bandense. Next base: position 167,175 of record JBBBDQ010002486.1, on the reverse strand, counting down.
GAGATCTTTAAATATGTATTTGTCAGTTGACTGAATTATTCTAAGTGATATTTGCCAGGTAACAGTCCCACTGAATGTAATTGTTCTTGAAATTTTTAAATTTCCTCCCATAAATTCCGTCTATTGTCTTAGAGAATTAGAAAATAAAAGAAAACTTCACCTGGAATTGTTTTATTCATATCATTAGAGTGAAATAACATTACATGGATTTTGGCTAGTAAACAAAAATATTTAGTTGTCAAAGGTCAACTAAAGGTAAACTTGTCTGTAGAGCTATGTATATATACTGGGTATATTGTTTCCCTATCAATGCAGTTTTTTTTCTTTTTTCCATGTATGATTGCATATTCTCTTACTTTCACTCACTTCTAAGAAAAGTTGGAATGTATACACCACAAAAAAAAAACAAACAAACAACACAGACTGAGATAACTGACTTATTTAAGCCCACACCATTGTGAATAAATATTCTAACCTCTTTTGTTTGCTATGGTAAATGTTTTTTTTAATATTTTTAAAATTAATTATGCTGAATAAATCTCTTTAAAGTTAGGCTATCTTATGTTCTCATTTATTTTTTACCAGATCACATGGTAAAATTCTAATATGCACATTCTGGTGGGTGGAATATATGTTCCTGCCATATGCAACCAGTTTTTTTATGGCAGTTTGAGGGTGGTAGCATATGACAGGTTCCACTAAATGCCATCTCTCTCTCTCTCTCTCTCTAGATATATGCATCGCTCATTCAATAATGAATTAGAGCACTTTAGCTATTGGGCGTTTATAATGATATACGCGCAAAAAAGTCTGCCTTCTTCTACCGGATGCTCGTGGCCCAGTGGTAGAATCGCTGACTGACGCCAATTCGGTCAGGTTTCAATCCTGGGTTATGAAGCGATCGAGTTTAACGGTACTGATGAGCTGTGATACAGCGAAACATCTGTCTGCGGATGACTATAGTGTGTGTGTGTGTGTGTATATATGTATATGTATATATATATATATATATATATATAGATTAAGGGCACTTTTTCATCATGTATGCTCATATTATAAGAAATCTTTGGTTTGGCGGTACCTAAATCATAAAAGAAAAATACAAAGGATTTTTTTAATCCTTTTTGAAATTTTTGTTAAAAAATATTGGGGGGGGGGGTGAAATACATCGATTTGGGAATTTTGTAACTTTCGAGTCATATTCAGAAATTATTTTTTAAACGTTTCTTTTCTAAAAAGAATTTTTTTTTAAATTAAAAAAAAATGTTTTTTATTATGAGGATTTGTTTGATGAGACATGTTTCCCTCTTTTCCTGTTATATCTGGGACATTTTGCCTTTCAAAAGTTTTTTTTTATGGCAACAATAAATTAAAATAGATTTCATTGAGGGGTAAAAAATCTAAATTTTAGATTTTTTAAACGGCACTATTTTAGATTCTAAAATAGTGCTTATTCATAAAAAATGAATACTCACAAAAACCTATGTTGTATAAAATAAAATTTTATCAAGTACTTTGTTTAGGTAAGGAAGGTAATCTGAATATTTTTTTCAGTGGAAAATCTATTGTAAAAAATTAAATTCGACACCAGTTACAATTGCATGATTATTTTTTAAATTAGATATTTAAAAGTACGAATGTTTATAAAAACAATATTTTATATTTTTGTGCATAAAAGATTCAACTTAAACATTTTTTCGGTTACTTTGAGCTAGTTACCAGATTGCATTTTTTATGCCAAATATCTGAAATCAGGGTTTTTTTAATGTTGGTTTAGGAACGAAGAATTGATTTGGCGTCTTTGGCTTTTCTTGTTTGTTTGTTTATATGCTAAAAAGTATATAAAACTATATTACAGCTACTATGCTACAATCTTTTTTTTTTTTTTTTATCTTCATTGAAACGCTTGAATTATGAGAGATTGAGTCCATTTTTTATTCTTAATCCAGAAGCGGAACAGCTTTCAGAAATTTAATTAAAAACAAATAAATAAAAAGGAATAATGATTCTTTTGCAAACCTATTTCAGCAGCCAATCAAATGGAAGAAATTTCTTTAATAATTCTATCTTGGAAATAAATAATGATTTTTTTCCTGATCGTTCACATGCTCAGTGTTCACCGTTGTTTCTTTTAGAAAGTTAAAATTCTTTAAAAGGAAAAAAAAAGGGCTTATGCATACACATGTATGAATATATGAATAATCTTTATGTTAAAACTAAATTTTAGAATTTACAGCTTTAAAAAAAAATCAACGATACAAATGTTTAAAATTGAAAGAAAGTAATTTATAAAACGCCTAAAATCCCACTAATAAAATTTCATCGATTTTTTTTTACCGTTTATATGGCTTTAAATAAAAATTTAAAAAATATGGCAACCTAGCACGTAACACTTTTTTATTTTATTTCACTTAGTGTTTCAAAATCAGCACCTTTCTGCCGATTTTACTTTCGTCATAGACAAACAATAATAGTAAAAAAGCACATTACAACAATGTTCACATCCTATGTCTATGCTCCTGTTTGTTTTAAACTTTAAAGTCATAGACTTTATGTTAACGAGAAACAACCTAGTTCAAAGTGTTGGCAATTTATAGCGATGGATTACAAAAAGTAGATTCATCGAATTCATCTTCAAAACGTAAAACAAAAGTTACTTATGTTTTTATATCATCACGAATAACATTCAAATAAAAGTTATAAATAAAATAAAAAAAAAGTGATGCAACCTTTCTAAACTAAAAAAAAAATACATACGTAAAAAAGTGACTTGACCAGTCAATCGATAAAATCTGAAGTCGCCATATTTTGAGTTACTCAAGATTTGAACACTATTAAATCCTTATTAACATATACATATATAAATAAGTAAATATATGAATCCATTTCGATAAAAAAAACTTCTTTGCTTTTTGCAAATTTAAGAAATTTCTTTTAGATCAAAAATGGGAGGAGCAAAAAAAAAACCAGTAAGACAGCAACTGACATGTTTGTTTTACCCAGTAAAATTATCTTAATAATTCTGGTGATTTATTCTATTTTCTACTGTAATACAGTGATTTAAGGAATAAGTAAATTTACCCACCTAAATGTTATTCTTTTTTTTCCCTCGTTTGCTTTGCTGATTAACACAATCAATATGGCTGCACTAGATGAGGAAGCTGCGACTAAACGAAGCAACAGCCTCGTTTTCGTTCACTTATGTAACTTACTGACAACTTCCGTTTCGTCATGTTGTTGCAGAAGCGATTAACGACGACCTCAACAAGAAACAATTCTGTACAATCGAGCCAAGCATAAATAATAGTAATAATAATAACAGTAATAATAATGGCGCGATTGACGTGGCAACATTCCACAATTATAACAGTATTAAGTTTTTATTTAATTTTCAACTGTCATATTCTTTATACTTTTGGAAAAACTGATTCGAAAATAGGAAAAAGTATTAAACATGATACAAGTATATCATCATCATCATCCACAAGCTTGACAATTGAGAATATTAAAAACAGTTATGAAATTGCAAAAAACGTCAGGTAAGATAAGTTATCTAGTTCACTTTTTATGATAATAATTAGATTTTGACTTCTAAATTTTCCGATAACTCATCCAAGAAATGTCCATATTGACAAATTTGAAATTTTACTGTTACTGTGTTGAACTAGTAAAATTTATAAATAAAAAAAAGAAATAAAACATTGTTTAATAATTTAATTAAAACACAAGAAAGTTTTGTAAATTTTTTTTAAAGTCTTTGTTTACCACATTGTATTTTACACATGTTTTTTTTTTACAAAAATTACTCAGTTTTTGGTTATGTCGACAATGCGGAAATGCTAAAGAAAACAACTAAATCTTAAATTTATTGTGTATTAATTTTTTGGATTCGCGAAATTTTTAACAATGAGGTGCTTAAGTTGAATTTTAGGAGTGCACATAAATATCTGTAAAATTTATTATCCAATTGTTACTCTTTTGAAAAGAGAGTCTTTTTGCTCTTTTCTTGACATTCAATTCACTTAATTCCTATTACCGTGCGTAGTTGTATTTATTGTGAAGTTTAAAAACTAAAAGTTAAAAAACTATTCTCTAAGTGGCATACTGGTAGAAAAAATTGGACCATTTTATTTAAACTAAAAGCAACAAAACGTAGTAAGTTACTTTTTACTAGGATCGGCGTCAAGGTAATAAAAAAAAACTAACAAAAACAGTAAAACCCTTTGAGGCTTTGCTAAAAAAAAGTTTGAAGTTGGACAAAGTCACAAAAAAACCATGTTTTTTAAAGCCAAAGGTGAAAATAAATAAAATATTTACTTGGCTTCATGTTTTTTTGTTTTTTAAAGTTTAACATATTAGTTAACCGCAATTAAAAAAAAAAATTTTTTTTCATAAAAAATATTAAGTCAACATTTGCAACATGCTGTTCAAACAATTTTTTTTATCCCTCATTCATCATTTCAGCAGACTTTGAACTTTAAATTTGCTAATTTTCCAAAAGTAACATGTCACAGATGTAAATTTTATTTTTGCAAGATTTTTAAAACCGTGAATTAATTTTTTATTACTTTTACAAAAAACTGATAATTTTTGAAAACTAAAAAAACTGGTATTCCAATGCAATTGTATTCAATGCAATTGTATTCAAACTGGTATTCAAATGCAATTGTCTTCTTGTGTAATTTCTATCTGAAATTCACCAGTTTTTGCTTACTGGAAAAGTAAATTTAATCATTTTTAGCTTTCAATTTAAAGCTAAAGAAAGTTTTTTTTTAAATCCACTTTAAAAGTTAGATATCGAAATTGAGTGGAGGCACCTTTCTTTGAAGTGATGTTTTTTGTTTTGTCTGTTTACACAATTCCACAAGCGCAGTCCAGTGAGTATTTGTATTGTTTTTTTATTTTTATTTCAAATTTTTAGTGAGTAATATGCGATCATTTAAATTAAAATATGAAAGAATATAACACACACATCTTTATCGTGAAAAACACAGTTTTTTCAGTGATCAAAATAAACTGCATAATAATTGTTAATGTTATTGCTAATTGTACAAAAAGAAAAAAAGCATTTAAAATATTGGGAGGAAAAATGACATTCGGCGATCGTACACTGACTAAAAGTACGCTTTTTTTTTCTTTTTAAAAACACTCGGGTTAACTTAAAGTTTTTAGTTTTAAAAAAAGAAATTAACATTAACAAGTTTAAGTTGGGTATAAATTGAGAATTAAAAACTATTCTGACTGCCAAAAAAATTTGTTTTATATTTTATTTTTAATTTTGTTACAAAAATTAAAAATAATAAAAATTACTTTATATAATGCGAGAAATTTGCTAAAAAAGGTGGGAACAGGATAAAAAAAATGTCCAAATCAACAATAATGAAATTTTATCGTCAAAATCTTTTAGGAAAAATCAAATGATGTTTAGTTTAATTAATTGTTTAGAAATTATTTTTCATTCTTTAGAAGAATAGAGAAATTTTTTTAGTTAACTTAAAAAAAACCCCAATTTTTTTACACCCGTCAAAGCAGTCATTAAATGTCGGAATTTAATGAAATTTTCAACTTATGAAATTAGGAATTATTTAACAGTTTATTTTTTAGTAATTCCTTGTGTGTGTGTGTAATATATATATATATATATAATGTGTGTATTATTGTTGCGGCGACAAAAAAACTTTTTCCCCCAATAATTGCATTTTCCAGAAATATTTAAAAAAAAAAAAAGGTAAATTTTTAATTTATTCCCCGGAGGTCTTCACCCCTTCAAATATTTCCAAAACATCCTTCCGTGCAAATGCTGAACTCAAATCGATAATTGTTTATTGAAGAAACCTACCTTTATTGATGTTAACGACCAGGAAAAAAATCGAACTATATCTCTCCTTACCATCGTTCTCATATCTGATTTAGTGCAGAATGACTTTATTTCGGCCTATTTACTTCCTTTGTGCAATTACTACGCGATTTGTTTTGGTCTTTTCCCTCTAACACAAAGTTTTGACGATAAAATTGTTTTTATTTAATTTTATGTTTAGAGAGTATATTTTCATCATAGGGTCATTCATTAGTGAATAAAAATATTTTGTAGATACCTACAAAGACAAAAAAAATAAAATTGAAATACTTTTTAGCTTTTTAAAACTGATTGTCAGAATCCTGATGAATAGAGCGAGAAGCAGAATCAGGCCAGAGATAGGGCATGAACAGTGCGGGATTGTCAAGGACACTGGAACAAGGAACGCCATATTCATGATTAGGATGCTCTCTGAAAGGGCATTGCAAATGAAGAAAGACTTGTACCTGTGCTTCATTGATTACGCGAAGGCATTCGACAAAATACGACACAAAGAATTGATGGAGATGCTGGGCAATCTCGACATTTTCGGCAAAGACATAAGAATAATCAAGAATCTCTACTGGCAGCAAACGGCCTGCATACGGACAGGTAACGACCTCAGTAGATACACAAAGATAGAAAAAGGCGTAAGACAAGGATGTGTCTTTTCACCGGATTTGTTCAACCTATACAGCGAGAATATTTTGAGGACCCTAGATGACACGCCAGGATTTGTTATTGGAGGCCACAACCTGAACAACATAAGATATGCAGACGATACAGTGCTGATTGCGGACACGGAAAGGAAACTACAAGACCTCATACAGAAAGTAGCAGTGGAGAGTGACAAGAAGGGACTACAAATAAACTTTAAGAAAACTGAGTGCATGGTCATCAGCAAAAGATACAACCCAAAATGCCAAATACAGGTGGAGGATAACAGAATCAAAAGTACAAGAATTTAAGTACCTAGGAAGTGTTCTCACAGGAGATGGAAAGTGTGACACGGAAATCCGAAGGCGAATTGGCATGGCAAAGGACGCGTTCCAGAAGATGAGCAAAATACTAACACACAGGAAAATCTCAATAGAAACGAAGAAAAGAATTCTAGACTGCTACGTGATGTCAGTTCTTCAATACGGTTGTGAATGCTGGACAATATCATCGAAAATGAGGACAAAACTGGAAGTGGCCGAAATGTGGTTCTACAGAAGGATGCTACGGATATCGTGGACTGAGCATACAAGCAACGACGAGGTGTTAGAAAGAATGGCAACAAAAAGGAAATTGATGCTGAGCATCAGGAAGAGACAACTGAAGTTCCTGGGACATGCAATGAGGAAGGAGAGCCTGGAGAACCTGATACTGACTGGACAGATAGAAGGAAGGAGAGACAGAGGAAGGCAGCGGATGATGTATTTGCAGGGACTGATCAGGTGGATGACGGAACGGGGGTTGCCAGGAGCAACAGGAGCAAACATACTAAGAGCCACAAGGAATAGGGAGACGTGGAGAGCCATGATCGCCTACGTCCTGAAGGGACAGGGCACATAGAAGAAGAAGAATCAAGGGTAACTGCCGCCTGATTGATATTCATAAATAGTAAACTCTACAATCTTTTCCTTAGCTGTATGTATCTCTAGAGAATCTAGATTGGTTGCCACCTATCTCTGTAAAACCCATTCTGCTCATAGTTGGAGAGGGGAATTTAAGAGATGGGAAAAATTCTTTGAATTATTCTTTGTTCTCCAACTGCAGGAAAATTTTCACTTGAACTTCAAAATTCTTTAGTCTCCAGCTGGCCTTGTACCTTCTTGATCTCATATTCCTTCTGCTCTTTGATATTGATTTGCCCTGTCCTCTTGCTGTCAAAATGTCTTTTATTTCGTCTGCTGACATTTTTTTTTTATTTGAAAAAAGTGGCTCACAGAAGACTCCATGCAAGTTCTTACAAAGGACTTGAGACCACGGTTTTCATTGACCACAAAATACAAAAAAAAAAAAAAATTTCCATGAACTTGAAATGGATCCTTCCTAATTAGAATGAGTAGAAAAAGATATACAAGTATATACAATTTTTTTTACACAAACTGTATGACTTTAGATAATTAAACATTTATTCAATACTAAGATTTTTAAAGTAGTAAAGATAAAATTTTTATAATATATTTAAAATATTTTCTGTGTTTTTTTTTTCATATTCCAAACAGTGTATGTGACAATTTTTACCAATGATTGGCCAAAATGAGTTTGCGAATGTTTTTGGTGTTTTTTGTGATAACTGCTGATTTTGGGCAACCTGAGTCTTCAGCATAATTTGTGTCTGTACGACTGCGTTTAAAGTCAGCATACCACCTCTTAACTTGTTTCTGACAGAGCAGTCCAAGTAACACTTATCAAGCCATTGATTTACTTGAACAATATTTTTTCTCATAAGAAAGCAATGCTTTATCAACAAACAAAATTCAGATTTTTTTTATTGCTTTGAAAATTTGCAACAGTAACTTCACTAAATTGTAATTTGTAAACTAATAATCTGATTGGGCCCAAATTTTGTCTCATATCATTTGAAGGTTAATACTTCATAAAAATCATATGGACTTTTTATTATTGGCCCCATCTATATATCAGGCCTGGGACTTATTGAGTGATGTGTTAAAGACTACTTAACATTAGAAAGAGACCATTGTAATTTCTACGGCAAATAATGAGAAAAGAGGTTCTTGAAAAATTTCATACTCACAAGACTGAAGTCAAGAGTGACAGAAAGTTACAGTTTAAAAAAAAAAAAGGCTAAATTTTCTTTTGAAAATAGTTTTCATATTACCAGAAATATAGACAAAGGAAGATGTCTACTTTATTTGATACATTGTCTTTTATGCACAGATAGTTTTAAGCACAAGCTTACACATACTTAGGCTTAGTTCAAACAGAATGTGCAATAAATAACAAAACAAGATTTCCTAAACATGAGCAATGGAACAATCTACTCCTATAGATTGAATAAAGAGTTCAGTTTGAAATTAGGTTTAATCTATATTGTAGAAATATTTACCATTTTTGGGTATGATACTTTGAAATGGACAGGATTCTAAAAGTTCCAGAAAGGTAATCTAAAACATTAGTGATATGAAAACTCTTAGGTTGGCCAAACTTTTGTTCATAAAAACTGTTATTGGATAGATATATAGGATGTGTATTGTGGTGCAAAAGAACAAGGAATCGAAGAGCTGTATTCAAATTCCAGTTTAATTTTTTGCATTCACTTATGTGCAAATACCCTTGGGAAAGGTATTGGTCTGTGTCTTCTCCTTCCAGCTATGGGTTAAATAGCAGGACAGATAGGGTAACCAGTCTACCAGTGAATGTAATGCCAACCTACTGCAGGAAAATCTTCTGCCCAGTTAGTCATGTCTGGAAAGAGACATGACTGCCGAAGCGTGTATCATGTATGGTATTTAACTGACTAATATAGCTATCAATTTGGTGTATTTAACAAGATACATGATAATATATAGGACATATATTATCCTATCATATATAAAGAAACTGGTATTGGCTTTTAGGAAACTAAGAGAATTAGACTTTTTCTTGTTAACTAGAATAACATTCAAAGTATTACCTTATATAAACAGCTAAAATCAATGATCTTTATAAAAATATATCCATTTTATATTAATAGCATATCTATTCACAATACCTACTGATGTTTTATTTGCTAAAATCCACCTAATTAAGGAAGAAATCAATTTGTGAACAGCTGTGGAACATATGGAGTTGTTAGTAATGTTCTGTAGTTTGTACTTTGGTTACCAGATTCTAGCACCAATTTGTTGGCAGTATTAGATCTTAAACATAGAAAAAAAATTGCTATCCAATCATTATCTCTAAATGTTGTGTGTTTAGCAACAAGTGTCCTATCAATGTTGTAAACTGCATTGACTGATGAATAATTAGTGTGAATGAAGTTGTTGATTGCACTTGCTTACATTTGTGCATGTTTTTGTTATTATTTATCGGGCAACCCACAAATGGATTGAAAGCAAGTTTTAAAAACCCTCTTCTAAGCTACATTTACAATTGTAGTCTTGCAAAAACGAGAACCCCAAAATCTAATTAGAAAAGCATGCTGTTAAATGACCATATTCTGAATCAGCTAACAAGAGTTGAGAAAATAGCACTCAGGACCATGTAAGAGTTGGGTTTTTAAACAAGTGGAATAGATTCAAATCTCTCCGCTCACTATACTCTGATTGCCTAGCAAAATCTCCTGACCAAGGAAAATTCAAAGATGCTGCTAGTGTGTCCTGCGTCTCTGACACGGAAAACATTTAAAAGGATGCAGTATATTCCATCTCTGTGTCCCAAAGATGCACCTCAATTTTTCCTTGAAAAACAATTTGACATCAGTCCAAATAATGTGTCCACATTCAATTTAAAAATTAACTAATATATTCTTTCATTTTTTTTAATCATTTGTTAAATGAATTGTGATAGTAACTAGTATTTAGATATTTTTGAAACATTTTTTTTGCTAAATATATTACAAAACAGTTTTTAAACTATTAGTTCAAATGTTTTAGCTAACAAGCAGATATGTATTTATTGTAATTGGCTGTGGTAATATATGCTCAATTTTGTAGTGTCTGTTCCAATTGGTATGTTAGTCAAGTACGTAGAAATGTATCAGACATCATTTTCCTGGTTTCAAACCCAGTTGCTAGCTATGTATGCAAATAAATTTTAATTAATATAATTGTTGTTATGCTAGGGAAGGAGAAGGACAAAAATTAGAGACTATATTATTTTAAACAATCTAAAATGTATTTGAGATGGATGAAAAAAAAACCCCAAGCCTCTTGTAGAGGTGCATTGGTACATCTAAAAATCATATTTAGTCAACATAGTAAAAAAGAAATCTTAGTAAAAACATAAATTTTGTTGTTTAAAAAAAAAAAAGAAAAAAGCATTACTTCTCAAAATAAGCAAATTTCTAATCTTTAATGATTGGCTATATTCCAGGCAATAAACATTTTTTTCTTCCTTATACTATTTCTGTTTTTTCTTTCACCACAACTTGTCAATTTCAGTTGCAGTGTTTCTAACTAGAAAAATAAGAAATAGAAAAATGAAAAACTTTTTAAACGTTTCTATCCTTTTGTTTTATGGGTATTAGAGAAAAATTGGATTTCTTCCATCCTAAACTACATATTTTATATTTAGCTCTGAAATTTCTTGGACTGATGACCATGATATTGTGATGCTCAGCTTGGTTCTGAACATGTTTCAGGCGAGATTCCATTTTTCTCAAATGGACACTAAGAGGAAAATATATAATGTCATCAAAGAAAATGATAAAACTTATTGCTGACTATTGTAACTGGATTTTCTACCTCTGACCCCCTTACAGAGACTGCTCAGTCTTCAACACAATCCATACCTATATCTACCTCCTCTTTTACTGAGCCTAATGAATTGATTGTAGAAAAACTATAATCCCCTTCATCTTCTTCCAAAATAAGAAAACTTTTCTCATGCACTGGCTCAAAAAATGAAAATTGCTTTGCTTTCTGTCAATTTAAAAACTTTGTTCTGTCATACTTCTCAAAAAGGATTGACAATTCCACATCTGAAAACCAAGTGTTTTTACTGTGGAGTTTGGCACAAACACTTAACTCCTTGACCCAATCTACTAAGTATGATATAGCAACAGATGTCATGATTGGTTAGACTCTGCCCACTACTTCCCCAGCCTGGCTGAGTGACCTGAGTGCACCAAATGTCTGTTAAGTGCATGTATTGGGTAGATGTAATGCTGTTAATTTTGTTTTCTTTCAATAATTTTTGTGACTTTATACAGTGAATATGTCAAAAAGAACTGCAGATACTCTCATGGGTCACAATAAGAAAAAAAAAAGAAAGTGTCATTTGTTATCAACAACAAAAAGAGCTTTTGCAGAAACTTGATTATGGCATCTGACTGTAGAATATGATGTCAGAACAACCACTGTGTATGATTTAAAGAAACAGTTATGACAAGCTACTTAAGTTTTATCATGACCATAAACTAATGAACAATAGAATAACCTAACATAAAGCAAAAAATGAAAATCTTTACTGTGCTAATTGAATGAATTCAACAATGAAAATATTGAACAGATGCCACTAACTGGTTTGTTGGTCATTAAACAAGTTAGACTATACCATAAATAACTTAACATTAAAGGTGGGTATCAATATATATATATAAGGTTGACTGCAGATATTTAAGGAGAGTTTAAGTATAAAATATCTGAAAATCTATGGTGAAAAACTTCTGCTGATCATCAGGCAACTGAAAATTACATTGATGGATTTGCCAAGATAATAACAGGAAAATCTTTGTCCTGAACAAATTTACAATACTGATGAAACAGCTTTGTACTGGTGTTACATTCCAAAGGAAACCTTAACAACAGCTGATAAGGATGCTAAGTACAGGTTAGCTATCAGGTATTGAGCTAAAGGTAGTCATGGGCGGTATATATATTTTAATATACATCATAGACGCATAACAGTGCAGTATATATTTTCATTTATCTTTTGATGTTGTTCATTTTTTTAATCTGAAATAAATGACATTCATTACTTATGGTTTTAATTATCCCTCTATTTCATTTATCACTATATTACTCTATAAATAAACTGTAATAATATTTGTAGTTTTTTTTCCTCATATAGTGCGAGTAATCATACATTTTTGCTGCAATAGTGCTTGAATTTCTGAAAACCAAAACATAACTGACTCCAAGTATTTCCGATATAGAATTGTTTACCTGTATAGTTTAAGTGAATTGTAAATACTGTTTTTGCTTTGAATTTATTTTAAAAAAATATACATTTTGTTCTGTTAATTTAAGTGATTTGTAGCAATTAAAATTGTTTGAGATGATGGTAAAAAGAAACTTAGTTTGAAGCTCTGCAATTTAACACTGCAAAAGGGTGCTAAACATTTCTTGACCCGACTTGCTTTCTAGAATTTTACCAAATGACCAAACATCAAATTTTGTTTTTAATGGCTTCTTGTGTAAGGCTTTTTGGCTGTCACAACATCACATGTTTAAATCACATAAATGTGATATAATTGACTATTCTGGTCACTCTAGACTGAATGTAAAATTTAGCCAGTAATTTTGATACCAGGTGTTACAGTTTGGTGAATTGGCCATAGCTATTTCTGTCATTTGTCTCCCTCACAAGACCTGTGTTATCTTTTTTTAATCATATCACCCCAAACAAGGCGGTGATGCCGCTGATGCGCATGGAGCTACTTAAGAGTAGAATGATTGGAAAAGAGAAAGCCGGGAACCACATCCTAAACAGGAAACAAGGGATGAGCCTCTTCACCTGTTCAAAAGACATGGGTGGAGTGTGAACTAGGCGATAGTTAAGTCTATCTACTCCAATTAAAACTTCAGCTGTATACATTCATTGGCCAGTATGGGGATCGAACCCATGACATTCGCGTTATTAGCACGATGCTCTGATCAACTGAGCTAACCAGCCACCACTCAGTAGAAGCTTTTATCATTTCTGGGGTGAATTGTGTGGCATGTCTTTTATTCACTCTAATAGGCTATGATTTTTGCTTGTGATTCAAACAATGTCTCACTTCTAGTGACTTTCTTAATTTGGTCAATCTTCTTCAAAGGTGGGAAATTTCTAGCAGAAAAATCAAAAGAACAAACTGTTGATAAAGTGATCAACAATTGATGATAATATAGAAGTTGTAACAATCACTCTTATGTTGTTACAACTTCAGTAAATTCTTTTCTCTTGAAGCATTGAGAAATACCTGATAGTTAAAATACTTCACTGTTTCAAGAATTTTGATAAAAACAGAAAGTAGTGTATTCTTGAAAACTGCCTAGCATGAACTAACTGTGGTAAACTTTTGATACCAAACCCTTCCTGGTCTCAAAAATTATGTTGCATGTACTAACTGGCCATAAGTTAGTCGCATCTGAGTCTGCAGCTGTTTGCTTCTGTTCTGCCCCCAGGTGATTGAAGATATCAAATGATCAGTCAAAAATCTTTCACTTCCTCTGCTATATTGTGATTTCTGACCTCAGAGAAAGCTACAAACCTGCAAAAAAAAGACAGTTGTCTTTGTGCTGCATCCCTCGACAACTGAAAACAAGAGGTGTTTGGTTGCACATGCAGAAATAAAGGAAACATGCAAGAACAAAAAAAATAACAAGGCAATAGTCTATGTGGACTAATAATTGTAATTTTCTGTACATGAAAAGAGAGTAATAAAAAAAAAAGAACTAAAAATAAAATACAATCCACAAACTACTCACAGCTACTATGGCTGTTGTTGCTAGAAGTAATACAGTCTTTATGCTTCCTTACCTCGGTGTTCTGCTTATAAGTGATGTTTCATGTTACTAGCATGTGGAAAAGAGAAAGGATTTTTCCATGCTTTCCCTTCACATTCTCTTGTCTGTCTCACAATATGCTCTTCTCGCTGACTTAATTTTCAAATTCGTTGGGTTTTTGTTGAAACCGTTTCAATATGGCATGGAGTGGTAAGTGATTGGAATGTTTCTCCATTAAAATTTAACGTCAACTTTGGGTATCTGGCTTAGTTCACCCACTCATTGTTTTTCGCCATCCTGGAAGCTTGGAGACATGATTCTGTTGACTTTATATATTCACCTGCCAGCATTAATTATGATTCCATCCCCACGTGGGTGGTTTCCTTCCAATTTCAACTGATAATTTCAAATCTTCAGTCAATGGTTTATTTTCTTTCTCTGAGAGAGGGAAAGAGAGAGCAATAGACAACAAGGAAGAAAGAAATAACCAGAATTCTCTCCCTTTTGCAAAGCCATCTGGATTTTTGTAAAATTGTTATATCATCAATGTCATCTCATAAATGCCCTGTGTTTTGCCTCTCTCTTTCTCCTGGCCACACCAGCGTTTATTTCCTTCTTCCTTTCTCTCTCAGCCTTTCCTAAGAAAAGAAACAAATATACACACAGATATTCTCCAATTATCCATTCCTTGGTTTGAATCCAGTGTCCATTATTTTAACCTGTGTGCATAAGGAACACTTACAGTGTTACAAACTGTCTTTTGGCAATCTCATACCTAATGATTGTGACTGTGTGCATAGTTTATATACACTTCCACCCTGTGGATGACATTGATTGTTTCATCTTTGACTAAAGCGCTTCCTATTAGTATTGGAAGTGACCCATGCTTCTAAAGTGTTCAGACCAGACATTTTGGTATGGTTTCAATGTAAATTTGCTAGATTGGGTACAAAAATAACATTTCCCAATTCTATCCAGATTTTGCAGAATTTTGGCACACAACACTAATCATATTCTCACAGCCCACGGGCTCTTCTCGGACAAACAGTATGGCTTCTGCTTCACCAGGTCCACTTCTGATATGCTAACGACCATCACCGAGTATATATACCAGGCTCTCGACAAGAATGGTGAAGCCTGAACCGTCACCTTGGATATCTCTAAAGCATTCGACAGAGTATGGCATGCCGGAAAACTTCTATGGAAACTGTGAAGCTATGGCATAACTGAACTTTTGTTGGACTTAATCCAGTCATTCCTCTCTAACCGCACACTGAAGGTGGTATTAAACAGACATGCCTCCCAGAACTACCCTACAAACGCGGGTGTACCCCAAGGCTCTATCCTAGGTCCTACACTCTTTCTAATCTATATTAATGATCTCACTGATACCATAAGATCACAAATAGACATGTACGCTGATGATACCACTGTTTACTCTTGCCTCGATCAAAAATCTGGTGTTGGTGACAAGGCGAACCTTGCTGCCGAGCTTGAGAAGGACCTCCAATCCGTGGTGGATTGGGGTAAGAAATGGCTTGTAAAATTCAATTCTTCCAAAACGAAGCTGCTGTCAATTAACCACCACAGACAACCGCATCTCCCTCCCATTAGCACGGAACAGGCCTGCCTCCCAGAGAGTAAATCACTATGCCTGCTTGGCCTGACACTCTCAGCGGACATCAATTGGAATGACTACATCGAATTCATTGCTAAATCCGCAACTATGAAAGTCGGCTCTCTGTGCAGGGCCCGGAAATTCTTTCCGCCTGAATCTATCCTGCACATATATAAATCCACCATCTGCCTGTGTATTGAGTACTGCTGCTACATCTGGTCGGGTGCCCCTTCTATTCTCCTTGGGGTTCTTGACAAAATACAGCGAAGAATCTGTAATGTGATTGATACCGACTTGGCTGACCGCCTGCAGTATCTCTCTCACCGGCGTGACGTGGCATCCCAGTGCCTCTTCTATAAATACTTTCATGGCTTCTGCTCTGATGAACTTAAATCACTGGTGCCCCCTAGATGTGAATTTGCACGAGATACTAGATTGGCAACTAGGTCCCACCCTTTTACAGTGAAACCGATGAAATGTAACTGCAATTTCTACTCCAACAGCTTCTTTCCTCACACTTCCCGCCTGTGGAATTCCCTACCGCATGCTTGCTTCCCCGACAGCTACAACCTCCAGTAGTTTAAATGTAAGGTCAATAGACACCTCCTAACACACTAACTCACACCCACTCTCTCCAACTCTATCCCTATGTACATCCTAAGTCATCTATCACCCTCCTTCTGACATTTCCTATTCCCAATCCCTCTATGTAACCCCCTGCGCTATAGTGGCAGTGGAATGCCTTGCTTGGGGTGACACGATTAAAAAAAAAAATATCATCACAACAGCTTCCTTGGGGCTAGGCAGGGAATTTAAGTTATACTAGATTTTCATGAATCTTAGTTTATTTTTGGCTCAAATCTTTTCAACTAAGTATTTAACAGTTAAAATTAATATTTTTAATCCAGACTTTTTTCCATCAGGTTTCAACCCAATTACTCACTCTCCCATTTTTTTCTCTATCTAATATCTCTACTCCTTCACTTTAGTTGCCCTGTTGGCAGGGCTTCAGAATACGTGGACTGCACCTCTGCAGAGGATAAAAGTCCTGAATGGGGCCACCCGTTGGCTGTGGGTGGCGACCTGTATCATCTGAGGACGGGAACCTGGTGATTGAGCAGGCAATAACCTGGGTTCAAAGAGGTCACGGTCTTGCAGCACATCACTTTGGCCCTTATCTGAGCTAGACGGGCGGTCGAAGAGGCCTGATCCGATCATTCGGCTGGTCAGGTCAAGCTCTAACGTCTACTTCCAAATGAACTTCCAAGAAATCAAAAATAAAACTAGAAATATGAAACAAACAATAAAATGAAAGTGACTTCCCATCCTCAAAAAATTAAATTAAATTATAGAATATTTTAACTAAAAGAGTAGATGTTAGAAGGCGCTGACTGAGGGTCAGTCATCATGTGAAGAACATGAGCCCAAACATGGCTGCAAACCAAGCTATTTATTCAATAAAATTTTGGGTAGTGTAATAAACATGGTGACAGATGCTTTGGGTGTCTCATGTGAATGAGTATACTGTTCTATGTAACCCTGACCTGTCAAGACGATTGGGTTTCCCTCTTAACAGGTCCCAATAATGGGCCCCGAGGCGGATGGGGGGCACAGACAGCGAAAAAAAACAAGATTCATGACTAATCAAAACAAAAAGCCCAAACGTGCCCTATCTGACTCAGATAGTGAAAAAGAAAGCAACATGGAATTCCCTAGATTCTATGTGATAGAAGCTCTTGGAGAAAAACCCATGTCAAAACTATCCCCTTTCCTAATAGAAAAAATATTATCTAATGCAATAAATCCAAAAACAGTTAAGAAAATAAGAGATGGAAACCTGATGATAGAAATCGAAACAAAAAAATCAAAGCGAGAAAATAGAAAAAATGAAAACCTTTCACGACATCAACATCAAAGTTAATCCACATAAAAAAATTAAATCAATCAAAAGGAGTAGTCAGAAGCAGAGAATTATCGCTCGTCACCCAAGAAGAAATCTTGAACTTAATGAGCAGTTAGGGAGTTATCAACCACAAAAGAATATTTATAAAGAAAAATAATGAAAAGATACCCACAAACACATATATACTCACTTTTAATACACCTCAAATCCCTCCAAAAATCAAAATAGGATACAATATAGAATCTGTAGAAATATACATTCCAGATCCCCTAAGATGCTTCAAATGTCATAAATTTGGGCATCATAAAGACATCTGTAGAGGACACTACACATGCGTCAAATGTGGTTCAAAAGAAACAAACCATGATGAAGAAAAATGCCAAGAAATTAAATGTATAAATTGCCAAGGGAACCACCCAGCTTTCTCCAAAACATGTGAACGGAAATCCTAGGAATAAAATAGAAAAGAAATATTCCTTTCCCAGAGGCAAAAAAGATAGTCGAAGGATATATAAAAAATAAATCTTATGCAAGAGTAGTAGAAGGGATAAATACAAATATTACCCATCAGATAGACAAGTACTATGAACTCATAGAAAAACTAATATATTAAGAACCGAACAAATGGCCAAACTTTAAAAAAAATTTAAAAATATTACACCTCCAAAAATTAGAGAAAACAAAAACCAAAGAAGAAACCAACCAAAAATTAACTCCTTCCCAAACCCAAACTTCCCCTCATAAAAGCACATCCTTTGAAGAACAAAGTTCACAAAAACCAAATATCCAACTAGTAAATATATACCTACATCTCCAAAGAAAACAAAGTCAACAAACAGAGGCAAGGAATTCGGAAATTAGTTGCCGATCACTGACAAAACAAGAAAAAAACAAAATAAAAACAAAACAGAAAACAGGTCTCGATCAAACTCAAAACCAGAAACTCAAACAATAAAACTACCACAAAAGATCCAGTGAAAGATAATCCGAGTACAGGAGAAAAAACAAAAAAATTAGAACTAGATGAATGCACTCAATCCCCCACAAATAATTCTCACTTAACACCAAAAACAAGAATCCAAATGGAAAAAAAAAAAATTAAAACACTAGAGGAAATGGACATAGATAACAAAACTCATAAACACAAATGATCTATAAGACTGTAATGACATAGTCATAAAACAGAACAGTAGAGACATAAAGATAACATGAACAATAAAGAACAAAACTAATGTCTGTCCAAATTAAAGCCAAACCAAATGACAAACAAAATCCTCCAGTGGAACATCAGGGGTGAAAAGGTTAATCTTGCTGAATCGACTCATTCCACCCAGCAGTTATATGCCTCCAAGAAACATACAAAAAAATCAAATGACACATTCCGCATTACATTACAACACACGACATACGATTACATATACAAACAAGGGAATAAAGCTTCTGGTGGCTCATCAATTATAATCAACAACAATATTATTCAAAGTGAAATCAAGCTGAGTACAACACTACCAACACTTGCAGTAACCGTAACACTCAGAAAACCATTAACTATTTGCTCATTATATCTCCCACCTAATGAGAATCTAAGTAAGACACAATTAAATGGACTGATTCAACAACTACCCAAACCCTTTATTTTAATGGGAGATTTTAATAGCCCCAATGAAATATAGGGAAATAAAGAGACAAATAGAAGAGGAAAAATAATAGATTTTTTGAATGAAAACCACTTCTGCCTGTTCGACAATGGAGCATATACATATTTACACCCAGCTACTGGAAAATACTCAGCTATTGATTTAACAATATGCGAACTCAGTATCTACTTAGATTATCATTGGAAGGTGTATCACGATTCCTGTGGAAGTGACCACTTTCCAATCATACTAGAAAGTCAAGAACTGGAAAAAGATATCAAAGTACCTCGATGGAACCTTCAAAAGGAAAACTGGCAAAACTTTAAAAACACTTGTCAAATGAAATTGACATCAGAAACTAATATAAGAAGAGACACTTTAAAAACAATTGCAGAACGAAATATCCCCAACTATCACCAAAATTTAATAACCCCTGGTTCAATAAAGAATGCAAAGAAGCTATCAGAGCCAGACAAGCAGCTCTCAGAAAATTTAAGAACCAACCAACTAAAGAAAACCTAGAAAATTATAAAAACGATAGAGCTGAAGCACGCAGAACTATTAAAGAAGCCAAATGGACAACATGGCAAGCATATGTCAACAAACTAAATTCAAATACCAAACCAAGAAAGTATGGGATATGATTAAAAAATTTCAGGGATAAACTTCAAACAAGCTTATAAGCATATCATCTATAATAACATTAAAATCACAAGCCAAAAAGACATAACTGAAATTTTAGCTAAAAATTTTGCTAAAAATTCCTCTTCAACCAAGTGAAAAAAAGAATTTCAAACCATCAAAAATCGCGAAGAAAAACAAAGAATTAACTTTAATTCAGATAACTCTGAAAACTACAATAAAACCTTTACAATGTCTGAATTAGAAGAGTCACTTAAAAATGCACATAACTGTTGGACCAGATGAAATCCGTTATACTTTACTAAATAAATTGCCTAGAAAATCAAAAGAATACTTACTTGAAATATATAACAGTATCTGGACAAATGAAAAATTTCCAAATGTATGGAGACAAGCTACAATAGTACCCATACCCAAACCTACAAAAGACCTCACAGATGCAACGAATTACTGTACCATTGCACTCACGAGCTGTATATGTAAGACTCTTGAGAGAATAATTAATAAAAGATTAATCTGGTATTTAGAAACCAATAATCT
This sequence comes from Ascarosepion bandense, assembly GCA_037127315.1. Lineage (NCBI taxonomy): Eukaryota > Metazoa > Mollusca > Cephalopoda > Sepiida > Sepiidae > Ascarosepion > Ascarosepion bandense. The sequence continues at coordinate 146,636 of JBBBDQ010002486.1, read as the reverse complement.
AATTACCAAACACCAAGCAGGTTTTAGAGAAAATAGGAGCCTCATCGACCACATTATAAAGCTGGAAACTTACATACGAGAAGCTTTTATCCAAAAAGAACATGTAACCATATTTTTTGATTTAGAAAAAGCTTACAATACATGGAAATTTGGAATACAAAAAGATTTAAAAGAACTAGGTCTAAAAGGAAGGATGCCAATATTCATTAAAAATTATATGAGCAACAGGAGTTTTCAAGTAAAATTCGGAAATGTCTTTTCAAACTTCAAAAAACAAGAAATGGGAGTCCCATAAGGAGGCATATTAATCAGTTACACTGTTTAATATAAAAATTAATAATATAGCCAAAAATATTAATACCGGAACGGAATGTGCCATGTATGTGGATGACCTCATGATAAGTTTCAAGGCCAAATATATAAACATTATAGAACGACACCTGCAAATATGCCTAAACAAAATAAATGACTGGGCCACTATAAATGGCTTTAACTTCTCACAAACAAAAACAAAATGCATTCACTTTTGTCAAAAAAGGAAAATGCACCACGATCCTGAACTAAAACTTGGCAATAACAAATTAACAGTAACAGACCAATACAAATATCTTGGAGTCATATTTGATAAAAAACTCACCTTCATACTCCATATAAAATATTTAAGAAAAAAATGTAATCAAAGAATGCAACTATTGAGAACCATAGCCCATACAAATTGGGGAGCTGATTGCAAAACCCTTTTAAAATTCTACCAATCACTCATAAGATCTAAACTTGACTGTAGTTGTTTTGTCTACGGTGCATCTAGAAAGTCCTACATAAAGGAACTTGACACAATACATCATCAAGAACTCAGACTAGCACTAGGAGCTTTTACCATTACGCCCATAGAAAGCCTATACGAAGAGGCAAACAAACCATCACTAACAATGAGACACAAAAAACTTGCTCTCTAATATTACACAAAATTAGCATCTCATACCTCAAACCCTACATATCAGTGTGTTTTTCATCCCAAACACAAAAATTTATTCAGTAAAAAAGAAAAGGCAATTAAGCCATTTGGACTACATATGGAACAAATAAAAGATGAAGCCAAAGTGAACATTGCTTCAATACACAAAGCTATCAGACTAAACCACCCACCTTGGTTGTCCTTAATTTCAGAAAACCCACACTGGCAAATAAATCTACCTATAGTATTATGTGCATTGTGGTGCTGTGGATATTGGCTCGGAATGAGGAATCGGGGAGCCGAGTTCAAATTCCAGTTGAATTCATTGCATTCACTTACATGCAAATACCCTTGGGAAAGGTATTAGTCTGTCTCTTCCTTCCAGTTATGGGTTAAATAACAGGACAGATTGGGTTCTATAGCCTTGGCTGGCAACCAGTCTAGCGCAGAAAGCAATGGCAACCTACTGCGAGATAATCTTCTACCCAGTCAGTCATGTCTCTTTCACGTATGGTACTTAACTGACTGATAGTATTACTAAACCTCTCCAAACACCCCAAAACCAGCACAATCAAATCTACTTGTATGGAAGAAATATATGATATCCTCCAAGAGTACCCAAACTATGAACATATCTATACCAATGGCTCTAAAATCAACGAAAAGGTTGGATGTTCAGCTATACTAAAAAACAAAACTATCTCAAAACGCCTACCTGATAAATCTTCATTCTTTAGCACTGAAGCCACAGCAATACACTTGGCCCTAAATATCATAACGGCTGACAAAGCAAATAAATTCATCATTTTCGCTGACTCTCTATCAGTATTAACATCACTGAAAAGAAAGAATACAAACAATCCATTAATAACTAATCTATTAAACAGAATCAACAACATCAGAAAAAAAAAACCTATCATCTTATGTTGGATTCCCAGTCATATTGGCATCCATGGAAATACAAAAGCCGACACTGCAGCAAAAAAAAAGTCACTAAGCATGAAAAACTCTAAATTAAAAGTTTCCTATACTGATTTCAAACCAATCATAAATACATACATTAAAAACAAATGGCAGCTACAATGGAGCGTATACAAAAAAAACAAATCGCAAGAAATCAAACCCATTCTTGGAAAATGAAGCCCAATTTCAAACTAACCCGAAAAGAAGAGGTGATCATTACAAGAACAAAGATTGGCCACACAAACATCACCCACTCACTTCTACTGAAGGGAGAAAACCCTCTTGAGTGTATAACATGTCAAAAGGCATACACAGTAAAACATTTTCTAATAGACTGCACTGCCTTAGCCTCCACCCAACAAAAATAGTATAATTCAAATAATATAAGAGAACTTTTCGGAAAAATAGATGAAAAAGTCATATTGAACTACTTGAAAGAAGTCAATCTCTTTTTAAAAATATAAGCCCTTATATATATAAATTAAAAAAAATGCTACACCCATTTAAAGAAAACAGACACTATAGTAATAAATAACCAAGACTGACATGCTAAAAAAAAATCAGAACAAATTTATTTCTCCATGGTACTTGAAAGAAAAAAGTATTACCATCCACAAACTTATAAACAACACTAAATTTTTTGAAAGAAAAGGTATTACTAGCAATAAATAAAATTTAGTTGGCAATAAATGACCTATCGAGGTTGATATGCCATAAAACAAAACAACCAACCAACCTCCACTTTAGATTACTTTCTCAGTACTTTGTCGCTAGACAATACTTACATTATTCGGACTATTGTCCTCATCTTTACTGCCATGTTTACAATGTTTCAGCTGTTGTACTCTCTGGCCTTCTTCAGGTGCTAGGAATTTTGAACCAAACCCTTTATTACCATCAGTGGAGGATATCATTCTCGTTCCATATGTGATGCCACTTCTGTTAGCCATGTACCTGCAAAGTGTAAAATCACTTCTGATAGTCGTCCTGATGTTATATGGACCACAGATCCTTTGTATTTTCTCCAAAAATCCATGCTGACTTTCTGCACACAAATAATACACCATGGAATGGGATCAGACATATATTGACAGGATGAAAACTTAGTAATGAGCTCACCATTATCACTATCACTGGCTAACATATACTTTAAAGAAATTATATTAAAATCTACAGCCCTAAAGCCAACTTTATGACTGAGGTATGATGATAACACCTTCATATTCTAGCCATACCAGGAAGAGGTCCAGACGCTACTTGATTATGTGAACTCAATAAAATCATCGATACAGTTCACTATAGAAAAAGAGGGCAACACTAAACTAGCATTCCTAGATGTACTAATATCTCAAATAGAGAGGGAGTTCAAAACATCTGTATACCACAAGCCAACATTCACTGGACAATATCTCAACTTTAACCCCCACCACCCATACAATGTAAAACAGGGATCATCCACTGCATGCAACATTGAGCAAAAGTGTTAAGCAGCGACCCAGAGACATACAAACAGGAAATGGTCAATATAAGCTGTACCCTATAATGTAAAAGTTATCCAAGATACATGACAACAGCTCCAAAAAAACATGGATGGGAAGGTGTATGAGGATAACAACTCTCAGAAAACAGCCTTGGTCTGTCTATGTGAAGGTATTATATGAGAAAGCATTATCTGTGGTTCATATAACATGAGGATGACCTTCAGAAGTTGTTCTACACTTTGCAGGTACCTCTTCTTAGTAAGACTCCAATAGAGGAGAACATGACTAAGGACTGTGTGTATGCCATTCCATGTAGCTGTTTAAAAAATATAAAGGAGAAATGGCCCCACCTCTTAAGGTAAGGCTACAATAACATTGCAAGGTTGTTACATGAGGGGAGATAGAAGAATCAGGTGTAGCTGACCACATGTGGAGGGAGAAAGGGGAAAGGGGATCACCACCCCCTATGGGATGAAGTTGAAATAATAGATAGAGAACATCACTGGAAATTGCATAAACTTATAGAATCAGCACTTGTGCTAGGCTACAAAAATCTCCTAAGCTGACCAAACATAGAAATGAATACAATATGGGAACCAGTAATACAGAGTGCTTCAGAAAATGATTAGCATTAAAGATTGCCATATGAACTCTGGTAAAAACAAAAAAAAAATAAAACAAAACATGTTTACTGAGATATTAGGATTATAAGTTCCAGAGATTAACATGCTAATGTCCTCAAGGATACATGACCTAGTGAATATAGATGTTGGTTAGTACCAGTGACTTGGCCCAAAGAGTTGTGAGTTCAATACAGCAGTGGTGAACAAATAACTTAGAAGAACTAAGTAAAAGGGCAATAACTACATAGCTACTAGAAGTGGCATTGCACATGGAATGAGAATGATATACCCCAGTGATCGTTATAATCGGTTCAAAATTCTTAGCATCTGAAGATGGTCAGAGTGTACAATGGCTGAAATGTTGTAAATATAGCAATAAAGATGAGGACAATAGTTTGAATAATGTAAATGATGTAAATACTACCTCATCTCAAAAGTATAGACAAATACTAAACAATAACACGACTTTGCTGGGGGCACTTGCGGGTCATTCCATGTCAAATCATCCAGACCTCGACACCCTTACGTCTCAGATTTTTTTCAAATTTTCACCATATGTTGGTATCATAGAAACTAGAAAATCCTGAAAATTTGAGCGTCTAACTCTAAGCGGTTCCGGAAATATCGCACTTTTAGTATTTTATGAAAATCGTGTTTTGTTGCAAATTTCTGCCATTTTGAATTTACATTTTTGGGCATAAGTCCATTTCTAGACAAGGTTCAGTCTTGAAAATTTGCACTAAAATGGTTTTCCACATGAGGAATCCAAATATCATATCTAAAACCTCTGAAAATGAACTGTTTTTGAGTTATTGAACTTTTAAGCCGAGGTTTGGGTATTGGTCTCGCGCGTCCCAAAAAAACATGTGGCACTATGGGAAATTGAATTTTTTTTTGTTTCTACACATTCTTGATAGTCTGAACTTGAATTCCTCCAAAAATGGTGTTTGGTTCTTTTCTCGTTAGCTCACAATTGAACCTCAAAGATGGGCAGTTTCAGGGGCCTCACTTCAGACAGAGCTGTGTACAAGGAGTCACTTGACTTCATCACAAACAGGAAAACTTGAATTTTATTTTGACTTGCTGTTCCTTTAAGAAGTGGTATTACTGCTTTCTGATGTTTCTCTAAGTTGGATGAAACTATTTTGTTTGATGCAAGGGTGCAAGTAGCAGGTAAAGCCATGTAACCGGATAAGGACGAAAGGAATAAAGAAGAATTAATCTTTAATTATATTTAAATTTATCTCTGAAATTATTTGCAATATAGAATTCAATATGTTTCCATTCTGTATGAACAACTTCTATATTGCATCCTGTAACCACCAGAAGTTTTCTAAGCCATTCACAAATAATGTCTATTTCATAATTTACAAAATGGATCAGTTCTCTTTTACATTCTGACTGTCATGATTGTACATGAATACCTTAATGAAGCTTTTCACTGCATCTTCAGTATTTAGTTATATTTGTTCCCAAAAGATTTTGAAATTTTGACTCCCATTCTTTTTCAAGATAAAACTTAATTCACATTTTTCTCGTATTGTAGAATGTTTTGTAAAAAAATGAATTTAGTTTAAGAAGTATATAATAATATTTAAAAATTCATTTAAATATTTTTATCAATAATAGCCTAGAAATTAAAAAAAACAGTTTAAATGATTTTATATGTAATAAAATTATATTCTTTTTTTAATTAAATAAATGGTAATTAATAAAAACAAAAAATAATAATAATGTTTATTTAATAACTACCCATTGGGCATTCTTAATACAAATCTCATTTGCGCTATTTTTAGAAATTCTAACTTAGTTTGTAAAACCTTGAAGCTGACTTTTTTCTTTGAAACTTTTAAAAACAATGTTTATTTTTCATTGCCAAAAATCCTTTTCTTTTTTTTAATAAACAACAATGTCAATTTATTTACACAAAGGTTTAGAATAGAAAATAGAACAATATTTTATTTTTTAATTTTTTTTTTTTAATGTCCATTAAAAAAAAAAAGAAATGGACTTATGCCCAAAAATGTAAATTCAAAATGGCGGAAATTTGCAACAAAACACGATTTTCATAAAATACTAAAAGTGCGATATTTCCGGAACTGCTTAGAGTTAGACGCTCAAATTTTCAGGATTTTCTAGTTTCTATGATACCAACATATGGTGAAAATTTGAAAAAAATCTGAGAGGTAAGGGTGTCAAAGATGTTTTTTTCTGGATGATTTGAGATGGAATTACCCTTGCTTGAATCAACAACTATTCAACACCACCTCATAAAGTAACTTATTTGTATGGACTAACACTAAAATCAGTTCTTTGTTTTGCATTATTCATTAATCTGCTGTTAGAAACTTGGAGTTACTCTAACCATTGCAATGACTGTAAATGATTTGGAAGTCTGAGAGAAGTGTCATATATACTTGTGGCCAAATCTTTATCACTATCTTAATCATTGCCGGTATTTCTGACCACATTATTTTGTGACTGGAACTCTGACCACATTCCAAGAAAGCAAATGTGTTTATAAGAGCCTGAGAAGAGGTGACTTACTATTCACATTACAATTATATTTTAGGTCATAAGACATCAAGATTGTATGACTGAAAAGTTTGCTAGCTAACAAAATGAATTAAAAATTCTTGTTAGCATGGTAAATGAGGAAGAGATAAAAAAAAATCAGGCAGAAATTGAAGCCTCTATTTCACAAGACATCACTAATATATTCCTATATACTTTTATATAGTACACAAATTGCTATATAATGCAATATGTTATTTGAATTGTGAAATCCTGACAAAGTTTCAAAATTTGATACATGGAAATGTTGTATGAAAACAGGAGAAATTTGATCAAATAGATGATGCATTTCGCCAATTTAAGGCTTCATCAAATTTAAAATGAAAGAGAAATGTATGTATATTCATGTATGCTTTTAAATAATGTATTACTTTTCCCTAAGTTGGTGTTTCCTGTAAAAACATACATGAATACACACATATATGCTTTCATCTCTTTTGTTTTAAATCTGATGAAATCTTAAATTGGCAAAAGGAATCATCTGTCTGATCAAATCACTCTTATCTTTTCATGCAACATTTCCATGTATCAAATTTTTAAATAATACAATATATATATTTTTAAATATTTTCAGAATTAACGATTTGCTGCATAAAATGGCTTAGTGGAAATATTTTAATTTAATATATATATATATATATATATATATATATATATATATATATATATACACACCAACTAACATGCTTAACCAATTAATTACACCATACATACCTAGCAAATACAGCATTAAATCATCTCTTGAACGTATACAAATATTAAAAATGGAAAAACCTAATAATGAGACCATAGCATCACTTGATGTTGAAAATCTGTTCACTAATGTTGCTGTTAAAGAAACTGTTGACATTATTATAAAAAAAATATATAATAATTGCACCCACTGAAAATTAAACCTAAAATACTAAAAAAAACTACTTTTAACCTGTACTTCTGAAGTCTCAATCTATGATCACAGAAATTTATATATCCCTGCAACGGGACGGTGTTTTAATGGGCTCGTTTCTGGGTCCAACCTTCAGCAACTTCTACATGGCCAACATAGAAAATAATATATTTAGCACCACTACAAAACCTTCCATCTAAATACAATATGTTGATGATATTCTTATATTAGTTAAAAATATAGGAGAAATAATAAAACTTTCAAAAGAACTCTGTCCAAGTTTACATACGAACTTAACAAAGATAACAAAATCCCTTTCCTTGACATTTCAATAGACACAAACAATAACATATTTACTACCTCTCTATATAAAAAAACGAACCAGCAAAAACTATTGCACTATTAACTATAAAAGTGAATGCCCTAACTACTACAAAATAGTACTTATACACAACTTAATTAACCGAGCACAAATCAACTCCTCCACAAAAAAGATATTTTACTCTGAACTAAAAAATATTAAACAGACTTTCATTAATAATGACTTCCCAAACCATATAGTAGATGAGGAAATAAGACAATATTCCAAAAAACTTCAATGCACATCAAACAAAATATGGTACTTCCACAAAAGACCCTAAACATTCTCTTGCAACCAGATGCATAATAAGTTCAAGCAGGATGAAAAAATAATAAAAAATCTCATTCGTACAAATATCTCCTGTTGATTCTAATCAAAAATTAATAATATATTATAAAAAATACAATACTACTAATTTAATTATCTGTAATAACTCCACCCCACTAACTGATGTGTTACATAAAACCAACATTATATATCAATTCAAATGTCCCTTGGCAGAATGTATCTCTGACAAAAAAACAAAAAACAAATATATGTTGGATTTACAAAAACTACATTAATTAGATGTTTTACATTACATTTGTCTAACCATTTGTTCATTTCTAGACATCTACAACAACATTCCAGTCTACATTCACAATATAAAAAAAAATAATGATCGATAATACACCAAGAAGACAACAAAAGCAAACTACAGATTTTTGAGGCAATATTCATTAAAACACTTATGCTGTCAATTAATAGAATCAGCTATGAATACTGTAGTAATGTTCTAAAATGTTTGTAAAAAGAAGTTTTTTCATGCTTTAACATGTGCAAGACCATGACATTACAACATATAAAAAATTCCATTTTGGATAATTTTCATGTTCTAATGAATGCTAGCAATTTGTCAACTGTTATATTTGAAGCAGAAAAAAAATTTGTGGTTATTTTTGTTACCCTAACTCACACACTTGAAGATGATCTCGGAAAAAGATTGAAAGTACTTGGGTACATTGAGAAATGAATGATAATAACATCTGTTGACGTTACAGCTCATTTCTGACATCTTTCAATTATGATATGCGAAAGATTATCCGTGAGTATGAACGGATTTTATTAAAAATAAGCAGACACAATGTCTGCAGTTTATTTAATCTGACATGTCTAAAAGAAAATTTTCTGCCTAAATACACTAATATATATATATATATATATATATATATATATATATATAGTAATAGTTGTTACAATGGTTTATAAAAGCATAGTATCACTACACAAAAATTTTCATGTTTCGGAGCACAACCATTCCTCTTCAGGTGATTTGTGGAAAATGGTGGAAATGATTTATTTTTGGGAATGTGATATGTAAGTAATGTGGGGGATGGGAATTTAGTATGTCTAAGCTGGTCCGTCAGCAGTTTGTAATTATAGGGATACAGATTTCAGATTTGGGTTAGGAGAGGGGGGCGAGGTAGCTTAGTTCTGGACAGGTCACTTTTTAGTTTTGTCTGGTTAATTCAAAGGAAAGAGAGACAGAGGAAGGCAGCGGATAACATATTTGCAGGGCCTGATCAGGTGGATGATGGAATGGGGGTTGCCAGGAGTAACAGGAGCAAACATACTAAGAGCCACAAGGGATAGGGAGACGTGGAGAACCATGATCGCCTACGTCCTGAAGGGACAGGGCACATAGAAGAAGAATTATTCGCATAGTGGGACCTTAGATTATTTAAATGGGTAGACAATTTTTATTTGACTACTGTCTATGAGTGGATGAAATAGTGACCTTTTAGTATTGTATGGGTTTATTTTATTTTATTAATATAATATTCATTTTTTTTTTATTTTGTGGATAAAACAGGGATATTAATTAACTTTTGAAGAGGATTATTTTATCTGAGTAAGTTATCTAGTGGGGCCACATAATACTTCAAATAGGTAAATAATTTTAACTGTAAGTTGATTTTGACATTAGAGCATGAGTTATAACTGATATCTTTTGATTAATTAAATTTTAACGAAAAATATTTTCGATGTTTACTTAACACTGTTAATTCATCCCTACAGTTCAATAGTTCACCATTGTTAGGGTACCTTAGAATGTGCAGCTTTTCACTCAGGTATAAAGGGCAGATGTCGTTAAACGAGTTATAGATTCTAGTTTTTTCCAGGATTTTCCATTTAACTTTGGGTGTCTTATTTGTGTCCTTTAATTTCCAAAAATATGCAGAAAGCGATGTTTGGTTTCGATACATGTTGTTTTTAAATGAAGTTAAGTGCATATACCAGTGTTGTTTAAAAGTATTATTTTAATTTGAATTAATAGAAATCTTTAAAAAATTGAATATCTTTTAATAAAACAAACGAGAGAAAGAGAAATATAGATGCCTTTACTTGTGATATTCATACCAATATTCATTTCTAAAAGTTTTATTGGTACTTGTAAAGCAACACAAAATTCACTGTTGTCTTTAGTAATTACACGGCAATGAAATAAATATTACTACAGGTAGTCTAAGATTGAGTGTAAAGTCTGAGATAGCAATAAAATTATCTCAAATCTTTTAATTTGTATAAAATTTTAATTTTTTATCTCTAAATAGCCTTGAAATATTTATAACTCCTTTAATATACCACAAAACGTTTTTAGTAGAATTAAATGTTTTTTTTTTTCTTCTCTCAGTTTTTCTAATGAAACTTTATCAACAATCAATACAACCACATGGAAGCCGACACCTACTAAGCCTATGATGCCAGAGGATCTTCCAGTTAAGGGATCTGCAGAGGAAGAACATCATAGCAGTTTGACTATATTCTTTATTCTTTTAGTTGTTGGTAAGTTTTATATTCAAGTTAATTTTTTAAAATCTTCTGAACCTATAGTCTCTTTCTCTACAAGAAGTCATCACATAACTAATGTCCAAACTTATTTTATTAGAATTTATTAACATCATTATCAATAACCTCCTCCAAATAGTTTTTGTAAAAATATTTTAGTTTGAAGGATTTTAGAATGTAATGAGAATAGTCTCCCCGCTGATCATCAGTTTTCAGAATAAATCTGTCAGTATTTGTCTATATTTCTGAGATGAGGTAGTATTTACAGTATTTACATTATTCAGACTATTGTCCTCATCTTTGTTGCCATTTGTACGACGTTTCTGCTGTTGTACACTCTGGCCTTCTTCAGGTGCTAGTAATTTCGAACTGAACCCTTTATTACAATCACTGGGGTATATGAACTCCATTCCTTGTGGGAAGCCTCAATTGGAAGTCATGAGTTATCTCCCTCTAACCCTGCAAGTTACTAGTTCACCACTGCTGTAGCCTGGTATTGAACTCACAACTCTAAGAGTCAAGTCAGGAACTAACCAACGTCTATATCCAATGGGGCCATGTGTCCTTAAGGACAAGAACAACTGAATTTTTGAATCAAGTAATAGAGTTCATATACCCCAGTGATTGTAATAAAGGGTTTGGTTCGAAATTCCTAGCACCTGAAGAAGGCTGGAGCGTAAAACATCCAAAAACTCATACAAATGGCAATAAAGATGAGGACAATAGTCCAAATAATGTAAATGCTGTAAATCCATCGGTATGGGTGTGTAAACCCCAGGTGGTACTCAGATGGAATAAGATGGGAATAAAGAGCATGTAGGATTGTTCTCAAGCTGAAATCTTCAATTTTTTTCAGATGTGATTTTTATTGTACGAAGCCAAGTATTATTATGAGATAACTCAAACATTTTTTGTAATAAACCAGGCTTTTCACCACTAAAGCAGTGTATAAATGCTGTAGCTGATTACTATCTGCAGTAATTTATAACAATTTAGTTGCCTACTCCATTGCATTTTCACAAAACATACCTTTATTTTCTTTGATTGAGGTTGGTTTTGTGTTGTTTTAACCTGTTTACATTGCTTTATATTCTTGTGAAATAATAATTTTTCATCATTAATTTGTTCAAATGTGACACAATGCATTCATATGTGTATAGATGATCACTCTTGCTTTATGGTTGGATTCTGTTAAATCATGTGGAGCTAATTTTACAAATTGATGGTAAACTGAATGGCTTGAAATCAATCATTTGAGTTAATTATTTTACTGTCACACCACTATTTTCCATTTCTGACAAATGCAGGTCATCTTTAAAGTAATCTGTTCATGCAGTGTCTCATCTGAAGTACTTTTTTCCAAACTTTTCAAATTTTCTTTGTCAATTTCTTAAAAAAATCTCTTGGGTTTTTTTGCAATATTGCCTTTTCTAAAATTATAGAGCATTACATCTTTTGGAAGGTTAAATAACAAAATTCATAAGGTTATCTTTTACAGTTGACCTAAATCTTGTAAGCTTGAATAACTTTTCCTATAGCTTATTTTTTTTCTTCTATAAAAAAGGCAAAATAAACAATTCTCAATGTGTTTTTTTTTCACTTTTTCATCATGTCTTGTATTTAATTTCATACAAAATATCCACAATAATTATACAATACTTGATTATTTGAAGTGAATTTTATAACATTTTATATTTTGTAGCCAAAGAAACTTAAATTCTTTTGCTGCTCAAATACATTTTATCTTTTAAAAATATTTGTATTGATATTTCTATTAAATATAAACATTGATTGAAATAAAAATGTTTTTGAATGGTCACTTTATCTGTCATTTTCTTTCAAAATCTGAACCCTGATGGTTATGCCATTGCAGAATAATATGCTACTTGTTCAGCATTAAACATTACTGGCAAATTTTCAAAGGTTTTGTCAGTTTTGTCATAAGCAGAACACTCACTGCTTTCAGAATTGCCCATAATCAGTGCAAGAAAGGTCTGGTAAATGCTAAGAACAGCTATGCTTAAGCAGTCCAAGCCAAAGTTGACTCTTGCAAAATTAAAAAAAAATTACAAATAAGGTTCTCAACAGAGGTAGACTGCTAGTGTCATGTATTATAAATAGCTCTGAGGCTATTGCAATGAACATGCTAGATTCCAAGGGCTATCACTTGATTATTGTAAAATACATCAAGGATGTGTTTAGGTTGGGAGAGGAGTGACTTGCTCTCCCAAGTATTATGGGAGAGAGACAGAAGCTCTATGAAGGAGGAATGTGCTTGTAACTTTTGATATCTCTAAAACCAAGTTCATCACAGAACAAATCCTGGGTTTTCTCCAGTCATGAATGGTTGTGCTCTCAATGAAGTTCTGCATTGTGGATATGACGATAAACTACATCAGGGTCCTGGGTGTGACAATAAACTGCATCTGGCAGCAAGACCTCTAATTAGGAAGATTTGAGAAGCATCTCTTAATTGCTGTTGTTCACAGGTCCACCCTGACCTAGGGTGGTAGCACTGTTAGAAATCCAGCTATGAGCAAATAGTTAACTCCCAAACTGGGATCAAAACACTATAAAAGTATAAAAATAGATTTTTATAATGAATATTTCCAGCAATACTTTTTTGGAGGTGAAAATATTACTAACCATGCATTTTTGAAGGAAAAAAAATATTAACAGCAATATAATTTTTATGAAAAAGATATATACCAGTAATACATCTGACTCTTGACAAAATCCTCTTTACAAAAATATATCAATGAAACCTGATCTACTAATTTCTTACAAAAAATACATATTCTATTCATACAAATCCATTGTAAAAATGTAGCATTAAATGACTCATTGAGGTTGATATATTGTAAAGCAAAATGAACTAAACCTTCTTTCTTTCATTTTTAAGGACCTTTTCAAAAATATAAAACAAGAAGACATCTTGACTTTCCTTAAAAACAAAAACAAAAAAAAACTTTTTCATCAAGATCTGACTAAATCAGCCTTCTCACTATAACCAAACACTTTAAAAAAAAAAATCCTAAGAACCTACCTTCTTTGTATTAAATAACCCAAAAGGTTGATATATTGTTAAACAAAACTGAATAAATCTCTGTCTCAAGCTCACACCAGACCTAAAGTGGAACTTGTATTGTTATATATCGCCGTATGACGACAAAACAACAAACACGCATATATAAAAATATAAGGTTATATTTTTATTAATGACTACGAACCGTGTGGAATAGAGAACAGGAGAGTGAGAGCGCACATAGAATGGGCCGACGGGAGTGTAGTCTTGCCTGTGGTGTTTCTCTGCTTCCACTGGCCGTTCTCTGCTGGCGAATCCATGTGTCGAGGTCTTTATATAGTCTTCTAGAACCGGGACTTTCCTTCCGGTCCTGCCTCGCCCACGCAACGCCCACGTAATTCCCAGAGACACCTGTTCTGTTTGCCTCCGTAGTCATTTCCGCTGCTGTCGGAAATAAGGTCAAACGACATCCGCTCCGGCCTCGACAGGATGTATTTCACAAACACCCGCCCTGCCGCTCGCCGACCCCTCCACCGACGGGAAACACCATCGCTTGCATCACTTCCTCGGGTGGGGCCAGATTGTTATATTACACTCCTCACCCTCCCATTTTCCAAAATGTTCACCTAAGAACATTTTAAGCGCAACACCCTCACACACCCCCCATGCCACACAAGCCCGACAATTGTACAAAACATGTGCACGCCGAAACAAACAAAACAAAAAAAAAATATATATATATATAGGGGAGCCTACATCGGCAACCCAACAATGTTCATGTCCATTGTGGAATTTTCCTGTACAAAAAACACACAATCTCTTGCGTATGCTTCATGATGCAGTGTTGGAAGCCAAAATGAGTGAGACTGCCACAAAAGTGATGATAGAATTACTTGGGACTTATACAGAGGATAATGTTCTCCCAGCTCGATGTTTCATTGTTCTTTTTTTTTTTTTTTTTTTTTAAGTTTCTGTAACTTTCAATGTTCGTTTCCTTTCTCGACTCTGTCCATACGCGTAGACGCCTCGATGCACGGCCATATGATCATAGGCGGTAACCGCGCCCCAGTTTCTAAACTGACATTGAGTAAATGACCCTTGACCAACACCATGCGTGTTTCCGCTCGAGTTTATTGTTACACATGTAACTTCATTTAATTTAATTTAATTTCAAACATACTATGTTTGAACACAGAAAAACTGCCATTATCTGCAGTACATGTCATTCATAGTCTGACCGAGAAATGTTCAATAGAAAACGAAGAAAATTACCCTGATTCCAATGTTAATCCGCATGCAATTTACTTGTGGAGGATTAGAGGTTTCATCTATCTTAATTTAGTCTAAAAAAAATGGACCCGTGACTCTTAATTCATTAGTTTGTATCTTCCGCATGTTTTGCTATAAGGAAGGTGACCTAACTATTTCACTTAAACTATCGTTAATCCTCCCACTGCTTTCTTTCCCAATCCTATAGCATATCAGCCAATAAGTCTACAAGACTTTTCAGTTGTTCTTTCTTTTTGTTCCGATCAACTGTGGAATCTACAGGTCTATCCGTGCTTTTTGCCCCAACAGACGTTTGCCTCATTTGGACATCTTCGCTGCTAGGTGATTCCCTAGAAAAACCCTGATCTACATGAGTAGATCCAGACGTTTCGCACTTTGAGCAATCATCCTCGAACGTGGATGAAACATTATTTATACCACCGATTCTATCATCACTATCAATAGTTGACACATTTTTATTCGCCATTTTACGTCGTGTCATGATGCGACGCTCCATTAATGGAACATCAGACTCATCGTCTGATTCCACATGTTGGTGTCGATTTTTGTGCACTGGAAAGTCGGTCTGTTCCGCTCCGGATTCGTCATCCGAATCACTGGATTCTACTGGAGCAGCCAATACAATCTTTCGTAATGGCCTATCGGAAGTAGGGATTTTCCATTCATCAATGGACGCTGCCCGAAGATGCTCAGCATGCGTCTTAATGACTGAGCCGGTTAACTGATCTCTAATTCTATAAGAGACCGGGACAGTCTTTTCAATGATCACATAATATGGCCGCCAGCGCACATCTAACTTCCCTTTCTTTTGGTGATTCTTATAGTACACCAAATCACCAACCTCAAAAGTTGTATTTTTCGTCTTACCACGCGACTTATCTATCGCGGCTCTCCTCGCTTTTCTTATATTATTCCTAACTAAAGTGAAGCTACGATGCATTTCCTGTAGTGCAATTTGGTGATGCTCATCACCATAATATATGCGACGAGGCCTCAGTATATTGTCCAAGGGCAAAATAACATCCCTGTTGTAGAGCAAGTAATACGGTGAAAACTTAGTGGTCTCGCTCACATGAAACCGGATAGCCGCCAACATTTGGTTAATGTAAATATCCCACGACTGTTCGTTGTTGCCGATTTTTTTTGCTAGAACATCATGCATTGTTCTGTGAAACCTCTCAACCTTACCGTTGCTCTGGGGGTGATAAAAAGAAGTTGTCACATGGTGTATATTTAGGTCTTCTAATGTCTTTTTCATTACCCTGTTGACATTTTCTGGCCCATTATCAGTTAAAAGCTGAAGTGGTGTCCCAAATCTGGGGAAGATTTCGTCAACTAAGAGATGCACCACTGTTTCTGCCTTCTTGTTAGGAACCGCAAATGCCTCCGGCCAACCACTGTACATATCTATGAATGTACCTATGTATTGGTTACCTGAATGGGTCTTTGGGTAGGGTCCTGAGACATCTAAAGCAACCTTTGCGAAAGGAAAAGGAGGGAAGTCACATTCCTGTATGTGGGGTTGCTGCCTCTTTAGGTTTCTTGTCTGACACGGGATACATTTACCTACGAAATCATTTATTTCTCTAAGTAAACAAGGCCAGAAATACTTTTGTTTTATTGAGTGGAATGTCTTATCCACCCCCATATGGCCACTGTCATCATGGTATTGAACTAGCACCCTTTTTCTAAGGTGAGATGGTACATACAGCCTGATGAGGGGTTCATCATCAGGTTGAGACAAATAGTACACCACCTCATCCATTACTATATATCTCTTTTGTTCTGCTTTGGTAGCCCTACCATTTTGTAATCTAATCTTCAGGTCTAAGATGTTTTTGTCTGATTCTTGCTCCCTGATTATGTCTATTCCTTTCAATGTGGGCCGTTCGGGTGCCTCTGATGAATTTCCGACATTTTTATGGGCTGCTAATTCTTCTGGCTCCATTAGGTTGGAGTTTATAACACTAACCAAGTAATTTCTATCATCTATATCTACTGGAGAAGCAATATGGTCTTCGTTCACATCAACAGCGCGTGATAAGAGATCCGCGCAAACATTATCCTTACCCTTAAGATACTGTATGCTGCAATTGTAGCCAGACATGCTCAGAGCCCAAGTCTGTATCTTCTTATTTTGTATGGGCGAATTAAGTAAGTGCTCCAGGGGCCTATGATCAGTGTATATTGTGAATGTTGCGCCATGCAGGTAGTGATTCAGTTTTTGAAGAGCATAGTGTATGGCATAAGCCTCTTTCTCTATAGTTGACCACCTTGTTTGTGTGTCACTTAATTTATGGGACAATAAATAAATTGGTTTTTCTACATCCTTCCTATTTTCCTTATCGTACACCACCTGGGATAGGCATGCGCCAATCGATTGATCGGATGCGTCAGTATATAACCTATACGCCTTATTTGGGTTGGGATAGGCTAGTGTTATCATCTCCGCGAGCTTCGTTTTTAGTGTATCGAAAGCGGTTTGGCAAGCATCATCCCATTGGAATCGTGCATATTTCCTTGTCAAATTGACCAGCGGTTCGGCTATATCGGAGAAATTTCTAATAAAGCGGCGATAGTATGAGGTCATCCCGATAAAAGCTCTTACTTGCCTAACAGTGGTTGGAGTAGAAACTGACTTTATAGCCTTGACTTTATTGAGGTCTGGTTGTATTCCCTCTTCACTTATCTTGAACCCCAGGTATTGGGTCTCTTTCTTAACGAACTCACACTTAGCTGGCTTCAGTTTAAGGTTGTGCTTACGTAGACTACTCAAGACTGTGTCTATATGTTTTAAATGATCTTCCACCGTATTTGAAAATATCAGAATATCATCTAAATATGCCAGAGCAAAATCTTCCCGTCCCTGTAAAACAACTGACATTAATTCCTGGAAGATGCCGGGTGCGTTTGCAAGTCCAAATGGCATAACATTAAAATGAAACAGACCCTTGTGGCAGGTGAATGCACTTTTTTCTTTGTCATCATCATGAAGCTTAACTTGCCAGTACCCTGATTTTAAATCAAGCTTCGAAAAGTACCTTGCCGAACCAAGTGATGCCAGTATATCATCGATGACAGGAAGAGGTCGAGCATATTTCTTTGTAATTTTATTAAGTGCTCTAAAGTCTACACAAAATCTCTTACCACCGTCTTTCTTCTCTACTAAAACTACTGGAAAACCCCACGGGCTATTGGATCTCTCAATTACACCTGCCTGCATCATTTCGTCGATTGCTGAATCCATTGTCTTTCTTTGTTTGAGGGGTGTGCGATATGGGCGTTTTCTTATGGGCTCATGCGTTCCAGTATCGATACGCATCTCCACAGTATCGGTTCTGCCCAGGTTCTTGTCGTCACTAACGAACATGTCCCTATTTCTTTTTAGCAATTTGTTATTAGGCTTGAATTCCTCCGGTACATGTACCTGTTCCAAATCTACATCAGGACTTTTATTATTTTGTTTATCAGGCATAGTAATTTCAGTAATATTACCTGCCCTTTCCAATTTAGCCAGCGGACACCCCCGTCTCAAAGTGATTGTCTGGTTAGTGTTATTCATTATCAGCAACTGAAACTTACGAGACTTTGGCATTTTTACAACTGCGTTGGCTACTGATATACCACATAAGTTGCTAACATATCCACTACTCAGCTGTTCGATTTCATATTCTTTGCCACGTCCATTTCTCAGCCTGGTTAATCCCAGACAAGCATGCAGGTGTTGAGGTCTTAATGTTACTTTTTGAGCTAACCTAACAATAGAGGAAATATGAACATCCTCCTCTAATGCCACGTATTCTTCACCAATCTTCAATGCCCCCAAATCGAAATACATTCTCACCCCGTTCTGCATCAGCCAATCTCGGCCAAGTATAACGTTTCTATTGAGATTTTTCACGACTAAAAAATCATGGGGTATGGACTTACTTCCTATCTGGACCTGTAGACGACAAAGGCCTTCAACGTATAACGGGGATCCATTCGCAGTTCGAAGTTTAATGTCCCTCTTTTGCAGTTCAAGTCCCAGTCGCAATTTTTTAAATACCCTACAGCTTATAACCGATACCTCTGCTCCCGTATCTACCAATGCCCTATAAGGTCTACGTTCTATTCTAATAAAGATGGAATTTGGCGCGCCCATATTACCAACTATGTGCGTTGGTACCGCCTTGTTCCGTTCGTTGGGCGTCGCACGAACGGACCTCTGCCGTTTCCCGGGGCGCGTCTACAAAATTTCGCTATGTAGCCTTCTTTCCCACAATTCCAACACCTAACAACACTCCCGTTCCTCTCCCGCTCACGAGTCTTGTATTTAGTTCCCCTATTACCAACTTTTCTATTGTTCTTATTCCTATTATTATTAGTATTAGATTCAGCGAGGCTTACGGCTTCTATCGGTACCCGTCTCCGAGAGTGGCAAATTTCCATAGGCTCCTCTTCGTATTCAGAGTTTGCATAGAGTCGAATTTTCCATCTCAACTCAGATAACGCTTTCTGATAGGCAGCCTCTAGTGTTTGTGGCTCATCCTTCATAACTGCCATCTTTATTTCCCGATCCCTTAGACCTTTTATGAAAAATCCTAGAACTTGTTTTATCACAACTTCATTCCTCCCGTCAACCCCAACATATGCGCTCTCCGCTAAGCGTACTACTGTCTGCATGTAGTCCTGCACCCCCTCTGTTCTACCCTGCTTAATGTTCACTAATTCAACTAACCGTGCGTCGGGGTCTAAAACCAATCCGTAATATTCCTTTAAAGAAGTTTTGAACTCCTTCCATGTGAGTTGTGGGTTATTAGAGATTAGTCCATATACATAGTGTCCAACAGTTCCCCTTGTTGTGAGAAGAGCTGCCTGACACTTGTCTTCTTCTGCCACGCGCACAACTTTAAAATACCTCTCATATCCTCCAACCAAGCACTACAACCACCATCTTCTTTGCACGCTAATGGCTGTATATTCTTTAAAAAAGATTCTCCCCTTAAAGTGTTCGACACCGAACAAGCCACATTTCTCAATTCTAGGGTCAGACCTTGAACAAAATCGGCAAAAGTATGCTGTTCCATTTTTTTTTTTTTTTTAATTAGACTTATTATAAACTTATGAACAAGAGCAGAACACACACAAGATCGAATCAAAAGTCACCTACCTTTCGTTGATGTCGTCTATGGTCGTCCGGTTGCTTTCTCTTTTCGTCTTCTATCTGGTAGTTTTAATTCCGTTGAATTTCAATTGTCGCCGTGGTAACCAAGTTCGCATCTATCTGTTTTGTTGTTGTTGTTGTCTTAAAACAGCAAGTCACTAGGCACCAATTTGCGTATGTTATATATCGCCGTACGACGACAAAACAACAAACACGCATATATAAAAATATAAGGTTATATTTTTATTAATGACTACGAACCGTGTGGAATAGAGAACAGGAGAGTGAGAGCGCACATAGAATGGGCCGACGGGAGTGTAGTCTTGCCTGTGGTGTTTCTCTGCTTCCACTGGCCGTTCTCTGCTGGCGAATCCATGTGTCGAGGTCTTTATATAGTCTTCTAGAACCGGGACTTTCCTTCCGGTCCTGCCTCGCCCACGCAATTCCCAGAGACACCTGTTCTGTTTGCCTCCGTAGTCATTTCCGCCGCTGTCGGAAATAAGGTCAAACGACATCCGCTCCGGCCTCGACAGGATGTATTTCACAAACACCCGCCCTGCCGCTCGCCGACCCCTCCACTGACGGGAAACACCATCGCTTGCATCACTTCCTCGGGTGGGGCCAGATTGTTATATTACAGTATTGACTCATCAATAAGGACACTGGAAAAATGGTCAGTTGTTTTTATTATTTCATAAAGTATCTGACTACTACTGTCAGACTGATCTTTGCAAGAGCTAGATCAGACCAAAAATGGAGTATTGCTACCACATCTAGGCTTGAGCTACCCAATCTAGGTAGATATCAAGTGTTTGTCTACAATCCCTTCCCAGAGACAAAGCATTACTAGCCTCTTGCTATTCTATTGCTATTTTCATAGCAGATGTTTTGGCAAACACTATATGTGGAATGGCATGAACAGTGTATCTGACATGGTATGTCCTATCTATGAAGATCTAGACTGGTTTCACCACTTAGGATCTACCATACCATGTGCACTAAATTGGCTCATCCTCATTTCTTCATATTCTATTGATCACTCTGTTGTTTGGGATTCAGAATACACTGACTGCACCTCTGGAGTGGGTAACCCCCCCCCCCCCCCCCCCCCGAAGGCAGCCTGTTTGTTGTTCATTGTAACCTGTAAAGTTTGAAGATGGAATCCTTGTGGTCAAGGGTTCTAAGAGTTGGGTGATACATATACTCCTAAACTCCAACACACCACTCAGGCTCTTACTTGAACTAGATAGGCAGATAGACCTAATCCAATCAATGGGCTGATCACATCAAGCTTTAAGTTAGACTAACAAAGCAAACAAAATGCTCTTACATTTGTCATAACAAACATTAAACTGACTTAGTAAGTGTTGGCTGTAGGGTCAATTGGACTGGGAACAAAGAAATCTGACATGGATGTTTCAACTTCTGAGGAAAGTCCATACTTGGGTGGACGATCCCAGATATAACAGGTGCTTGGAACCTTCTCCATGTTTCAGTATACCAGTCATACAGCCCTGGCAGAAAGAGGTGAATGGGATCCCTCCCCTCATCATCTTCTGCATATGGGGCTCCAAGGTGGATGGGAAGCATGGCTGATGAATAATAATGATAATAAAGTATGATAAAAAAAAAAAACTCAAAAAACAGTGACTACACATTGATACAGTGACAGAAAGAAACCCAGAAAATCAAAGAAAAATTATTTAAATTCATAGTAATAAAACCAATAGAAGACAAAACTATTAACAAATTTGTCACCTTTTGTAATAGAAAAAAATCTTAGCATCTTGGATAAAAAAAAAAAAAAACCCACAAAAAACTAGAGGTAATATGTTAGTGATAGAAGACGGAGAAAAACATGATGCTAAAACTCTAAGGATGATCAAATTTCATGATATAAATTCTTCCAAGGGTGTAATGAAAAACCCTGAACTTTTACTGTATATGCTGAAAGAAATTAAAAACCAATAATTCTATAAAAAAAACAAAACCTTATAGATATAAAAATAATATTTATTTAAAAATGATAGAATTATAAACACTAACACTTACATCATTTGTTTTGATGCACCAGAACCACTACATGAAATAAAAATTGGATATACAGTTTCCAATGTAGAAGTATATATTCCAAACCCATTAAGATGTTTCAATTGCCAAAGATATGGACATGGTAAGAATCACTGTACAAGGAAGCCAGTGTGGGGAAAATGATCCTAACTACATAGAGATCAGTCAGTCAGTTAAGTGCCATACGTGATACACACTTGGACGATTATGTCTCAAAAGAGACAAGACTGACTGGGCAGAAGATTATCCTGCAGTAGGTTGCCATTACTTTCTGTGGTAGACTGGTTGCCAGCCAAGGCTATAGAACCTAATCTGTTCTGTTATTTAACCCATAACTGGAGGAAAGAGATGCATTAACACCCTTTTACCAAGGGTATTTGCACATAAGTGAATGCAGGGAATTCAACAGGAATTCGAACTTGGCTCCCTGATTTCTAGAAAAGGTAAAAAAATCTATTTACCCAATTAGTTCCATGAGGTTCTTTTTCAGGTTTTACTTGGTTGACAACTTTTCTTAGAGATTCTTTTAGCTGGATGCACAGATCCACGAATCGGGCTGGAGTTGATAATGTCACCAAATCCTGTTAACAACTAACTACTCTCTTCCCAAAACCTATTTTTATTGGGGCTAACACCTAATTTGCATATTTCTAGAACATTTCGAATTCTCCCAATTTTACTCGAACATTCTACAATCTTCCAAAACGTTTATTCCTAATTTCTCTATTTAACAACTACTTCATGAATTAAAACGTTTTTGTAATAACAAGTAAGACTCAATAGAATCCCTTACTATAACTTTTTAGACATTATTAATATTATTTCTTTATATATAAATGCATCCTCGTAACACTATAAAAACTACAGCTGTTCATTCATACATCAGTTGTTTTAGTTACTGAAATGCAACAATGAATTCTATTAGTTGATTTTTAAAAATGTTAAATTCTTAATGCATCTGTATATTTCACCTACTTAAGAATATTTCTACAATTTTACCTGTTAAAATAACATTTGTGTATGCTTCCAAAATATTTTTATTCTTTGTTTTTAACTCCTTTACTTCTTTATTTTTGATAACAGCATTTTGCATTCTATTAGTTCACACACTGATTCATACTCATTTCCACTGCTTGCCAGAAAGTGTTGTTATTGTCCTAATTGGTAAGTATTGTCTTCATATTTCTGTGAGCTTATCAAATTCGCTTGAGTTCAGAAATTCAAAGAAGGAAAAATGATTTGTTTAATGATTAATCAAGAAACTGTTTATGCTAATTATTTATTTTACTTAATTTTTGAGTTTCTCATTTTTGAGGAAAAAAATGCCCATTTTTATTAGGCTTAAATGATTTCTCAATGATAATTGGGCAGTGAAATATAAGAGGAATATAGTGTATGAAGTAAAACTTCTGACGTGTGTCTGTACTTTATAAATACATATGAAGTCTCATATTGTCCTCTAGTATAAGTTTCTTTTAAAATTAACACTTTGCAGACTTGTTTGAGTGTTTAAATTCCTTTGTTTAATCTATATATACCTTTGTCAGCTAGTAAAATGTTTCTACATATTCTTTAAAAAGAAATTTACTTGAAAACTTGAAATTTAAACTTGATATGTGTTTAATTTGTCATTATATTAAAAATATTTATTAAGTTGTATGGTTATTAATTGCACTTTTCCAAAATCTTGTTCATCATCTGAAGGTTTCATTATTTTCAAAATTATACATTATTATTTTTAATAGCACTTACTTTATCTGATCATAAATTCTTTATAATAAATGTTAACTGTGTAACTGAGTTAATAATTTTCTTTGACCTTTACTCACCTTGCTATTAGTTCAAACTGTATATCTGGTGCCAGATGGTAAAATTTTACAGTTATCAATCTGTAAAAATGTTTTCAAATAAATATTTCATTATAATATAAATGAACAAAATTGAATGAGCGCTTCTCTACAGCTGTGAATCTATTTTGGAAATTTCTTTTCAGCTGTTTTCATTTTACAAATTTATTTACATTTGAAGTTTGTTAGTCTTGATTTTAAAGATGATATTTTAAAGGATATTAGTCTTTCTAATTTCTTTTCATTTAATATAGGTAAAAAAATAGTTTTGGTAGAAATTTGCTTTTATTACCAACTCGTACATTTAATTTTAATTTTTACACTTGATATCTTATATAGCAGAAAAAAATAATTATAAAATGATGGTAAAGACTAATTTATTACAAAATAAAAAGTATTAAAAAATGTTCAGTATTTGCTTTTAATGTGTTTGAATATTTCTTTACCAAAGAATTCCAAAAAAAAAAAAAAATAAAGCAAGAAAATAGTAATAGTGTCACAAAAGAAAATTATTTTCAGTTTTTTATATTTTTGTGGCTTGTAATTATTGATGTCATTTTGAGAAAATACAAAATCCTTTAAACCGAAAATTAAAGCAAACCTTATGCCTCTTTTCTAAAGAATACACAATATCAAATTCCAATGTTTGAATAACTTTGACAAATCAACAGTATTGAATTGGATTTCATGGTGTTGCATTATTTCATCTGACAGGTAGTATGATATTTTAATATTTATGTCAGGACAATGTTATATTTTGTATTTATTTCTAAGATGAGTGATTTTTCAATAAACTTGGAATTATTTATTGGATGAAATCCAACATGAAAGAGCAATAACTGATTTCACAGGATATTTCACAATAATCAACAAGATAATCCATATCAATGGATGCTTGATGATGACCAAAGATAAAAACAATAGTTCGAAATAATTCCAAAATTATTGAATGTTATATTTGTTTGCTAACTAATATTCAAACTTTTTTGCTTTGCAGGAGCATTAATAGGATTGACATTAAAGATATTTAAATTTGGCAACTGGAGGGTAAGTTTCTCTTTTTAAAAAAAATACAACAAATAACTTTCTTTACTCTGATCCTTGTAATTCTTTTGTCTAAAAATGATTTAATGAGTTTTAGAAGTATTGAAATTATAATTTTAATGATTCAGTACCAAAAGCAATTGTACAGCTTTTAAACAATGAAAATGTATAAATATTAGTTTTGTAAGATGCAATGACAAAAATTTGCATTGGCCAAAGTAATGGGGTTTTAAGCTCCTGGGATCAGCTGTAAGTTCATGTTTCGACTATTGAAATTTTTAATATTCTGCAGTTTTTCTGGGAGCCAATTTCAGTGCTACAGGGTGTTATAACACACTCGAAACATCTGCAATAGAAAATAGTCAAAAGTCTCTTGTGACAGTGGCGCTTTCATAAGCATATTGAAGATGTTATGGATTCCAAAGTTAACCTTGTTACATTTATGAACTGTTGTATAACTCCCAGAACCCTCTCTTGTATCTTTGTGCAACTACTGGAGGGTATGTTCCTTGCCAGTAAGTCTACTTCATTAAAGTTTTTCATCTGAAGCTAGCTGAAACAGACTCAAGAACAGAGTGGTGGGGTAGATTGCAATGAAAATTAAGAAGGAAGCAACTTTCAGAACTTAAATCCTACTCTTGCTTGTAGAAAAAAATAACAATTTTATTTGTTGAGGGTTACAGTGATCAGTTTAACCATTTCAGTTCTGCAATGCTGCTGTTTGCATAAGTAATACTGATATGTGAGTTAGTAGATGTCTGTATTATTTGCAACACACCACAAAAACAATAGCAGTGTCCTAGACTAGTGAGTGGTAATCAGTTCAGCACTTCATTCTGGGTACCATATACATGAAATTTGTCTCCAAAACACCAGTCTGCAAATTAAAATTTCTTAGCCTGAAGAAAGTTTTTTTTCAGTTGACCAACTATTCTTTCTCAATATCTTGTAATGAGTGGCAAAGAAGTATGGTAGTAGTTTGATTTTGTTGCTTTCTCTTGCTGTACCTTGCTCTCTATAGTACATGTTAATTATATGTGACTGTCTCTTTGGTGGGGCTCTGTTATACTTTCTGTCCATCTTGAACCTCTGAGAATCTCTCTCTCTCTCTCTTTGTTACATCTCAACTCTCCATGACTGTCTGCTTGGGACAATAATGAGTCCCTGTATTTATGGAGACATGTTTCTTTCAGGTGTTGGGTTACAAGTCGATTTATCTATATGCATTGTAATCAGGTGAAGTGATTTCGAGACTTCATCTTCCAGTCATATACCAATTGTTTTTTTTGTTTTTTTTAAGCATTTGACAGAATTATGGAGTAGTATTAAAAAACATTCCATTAATGAATTTTAGTAAACATTCTTCCTGACAGTATTATCAAGTTTAGTTCAACTGTCCATTTTTACCCATTGAAAAATTTAATAACTTTTACAAATAAATGAAATAATGTTTCTGTAACTGACTAGGTATCCCAAACTACCCTATTATGCACTATGAAAACATGTCAAAATAGTGAAATTATCTTCCATTTCAGGTACCAATAGCTTGGTTATTATTTTTTTTTTTTTTTTTAGGACATTTTAATAAATTAATATTTTAGCAAAGTTTAATCTTTCTGTGTGATTACTAGTTTTTATTCCATATCTCTTTTAATTGTTATTATTTTAACAATGGGTATTAATCTTTCGGCATTTTTAAAGCTGACAATTTCAAAGTGCTGTTTTTCCCTTGGAATTATCTCCTTATACATGAAAATAGTCCCATTTTAAAAAAAAGGCCACTTTTCAATATGATATTCTATAGGGTTTGAAGTTGTCTTTTTCCAATAATTTTCTAACTTAAAAACTTTAGTGGATGAAATACCAGAGAAATTCAATTAAAAAAAAATGAGAATTGTACCTTCATTTCAAGAAATGTCCACTCTGTTAGCGGGGTATCAGAATATGCCAACTGCACCCCCTGCAGAGGGTAAAAGTCTCTCAATGGGGCCATTTCTTAGCCATGGGTGGCAACCCGTAATGTCTGGAGATGGGATCCTGGTGGCTAAGCAATCCACGACCCGGAAAAAGTGGTCATGGTATTGCAACACTCCATTTCAGCTCTTATCTGGATTAGATGGGTGGTCGGAGACATATAGGACTCCGGGGTGGGTGGGGAGCAGGACTGATGTGAAACAAGCAATTAAATGAAACATGGTCACTACCAAGCCTCGAAAAAAGAAACTACTCCAATGTCTCTGATTCATCTAGCTCAGACTTAGATCTCGAGATTAAACAGAAAAATCCAAACTATCCATTATATATAGTAATTGAAGCAACTGAAGGAGGACCTATAACAAAGCTTTCTTCATTCAGAATTGAAAAAATCTTTTCTGAAAATATCAGATCAAAAATGGTTAAAAAATTAAACAACGGGACTCTATTGGTAGAAATAACTAACCAAAAACAAGTGGAAGAAATCTCTAAATGGAAATACTTTGACAATATGAAAATCAAAACTTATCTTCATAAGACACTAAATTCAAGCAAAGGAGTAGTCAAAAGCTCTGAATTATCATTATGCACTTTAGAAGAGATCAAAACTAATCTCAAAAACCAAAATGTGATTGACATATGAAGAATACAAATTAAAAAAAAAACAGGAGAAACCATAAACACAAATACATACGTCTTGACCTTTGATACTCCCAAAATCCCAAATAACATTAAAATAGGATATCTAAAACTAAACATGGAACTTTATATACCAAACCCGCTCAGATGTCACAATTGCCAGAGATGTGGACACCACCACCATGACCGGTGTACTTGCCTCCCTCAGTATGTATGAGGTGTGGAGATAAAAACACACATACAAATTGCAAAAATGAGCCAAGATGTGCAAATTGCCTAGGAGACCATGAGGCAAACTCAAAAGAGTGTAACATATGGAAAAAAGAAAAAGAAATCTCCAAAATAAAATGTACTAAAAATATAACCTTCCAAGAAGCATGCAAACTAACAGAAATTACCAAATATGCCAATATAACCAAAAAAACATATTGAATATCAATGAAACAAATCACCACGTGTAAAATAAACCCAACTAATACCAAATTGGAAGACATCTCAAAACTACTCAATGAAATGAAGGGACTATTAGAAGAATTTAAGAAAACTTTGAACCAAATAAACATTGAAAACAAAGCCCACCTAACAAAGCCCACCTAACAAAGACCAAAAATACAAAAAAAACAGAGCTCCCAAATACAATAAAAAAAATCTACAAAACCCCAAAACCCCAAAACACTTACAGAAACACCCACTTCTACAGAACCAAAAAAACAGATGCAAAAAACCACTCATGAAACAAAAGTAACAGAACACGCTCCTGTGACACGATAACTAGGCGTTTATTAAGGTGGATTTGTAAAATATGTATTATATTATAATAGATTAAGAATAGAAAATGGTTAAAAAACATGTTTCGTTTAACAAAAGTGAAAAGGAAAAGGAATAAATAAACGCTTTTTCTTTTATAAGTAAATTTAAAATATTTGACTACGTGATTTGATGTGATAAAAGATAAAGTTTAGGAAATAGATTTTTGAGTGACCAGGTCAAAAACTGTCTTTACTGTATCGTGACCACACATTAAGAAAATAAAGAAAAGATAATAGAATTTTACCTTTCTCCAGACAATAAAATGCCTGGTTATGGGTAAAGTGTCAGGGCTATAAAAACATCCGACAGCCTTCACATGAAGCTTTATTAAGATAAAAAGTTTAAAAAATCCTGGAAAATACTTGGAGGCTTAGTGCAGACATCCCATTTACACATCAAAGGAACCAAAATTTAAGTACCTTGAAATTTTGGACTTACAGTCGCCAATGCTTATCTTCCGGTGGTCTAGGAACTTCTGATTATTTCAATATAAATACAAATGATTTTTCTGAGCCGATCAGTTGAGTTCAGTTCAGCCGAGCATGTGCTTGAAGTAGTTGCGTGTGTTGGGTGCGCCGAGGAGAGGAAGCTCCGTTCGTCTGAGTCGGTCGGTTTGGCATTTGATCTCCATTAATTAGTTAGAGCTGAGTGTCACATCACCTGCCCCAACTGCAAGACTAACTCTAAATGAAATAAAGCATCGATTTGACTCATCCAAGTTGTGGAAGTTCTTTATAGTTTATCTTGTACCCCCAGCTTGAGACTTCGACTTTTTCAACCAACCCCCGGCAACATCACAGCATGGAAAACGGTCGCCACTGGGGTGTTACACGCCCACCAAACAAGAACTAAAAACCAGAAAAGGAAAAGTCAGAACTCATTCACCTTCCAAAACAAGGATCTTAACACAAAACAGATTAGAGTCAATGGATACAGAAGACCATAGACCTGACAAAACTAACAAAATCATGCAATACAATATAAGAGGTTTAAAATTGGAACAAATTAATGTTACTGATAATAACCTTTAACACTGTAATTGTATGTTTACAAGAAACCCTTCTAAAAGAAAATAACCAAACTAATATCCAAAAATATGCCCAATACAGTTATATAAAGAAAATAACAGAGCCTCAGGTGGAACATCTATACTAATAAACAACAAAATACCAAAAGTAGAATAAACCTTAATACAAATATGCAGGCAATTGCAATCTCAGCAACATTGCACAAAACCATATCAATATGCTCCATCTACATTCCACTAAAAAATACAATATGTGAAACTGAGTTTGACCAATTGATCTCCCAAAACCATTTATTTTATTAGGGGACTTCAGCAGCTATAATATGATATGGGGGAGTAAAGAAACAAACAAGAAGGGTGAAATAATAGAAAATATAATAAATAAAAACAATCTATGTCTCCTAAACAACCATCACTACACCTATCTACACCCAGCATCAGGCACATTTACAGCTATAGACCTTACACTCTGCAACCCCATCTTATATTTAGACTTTAAATGGAATACATATGAAGATCCATGTGGCAGTGACCACGATCCAATTGTGTTAGAAAACTCTACACCAAACGAGGAATCCCCCATTTGATGGAAGCTGAAAAGAGCAAACTGGGAGAAATATCAAAGAGAGTGTGAAAAGAGATTATTTAAAAAAAGGAAACCAAGATGTGGAAGAGAACTGTTTTATAGAGATCCTCACCAATATAGCAAATGAATTTATACCTTGTTGACCATGTCCACCATAGTTTAAGGATATAGAATACAGTGCAGTACATAATCTGTTCAATGAAACAACATCAAAGGTTAACACTGCCGAGTCAGACACTCTACTGAATCAGATTAGATCGCGAATACTCGGGAAAATATGGCCACCTTTTATACAAGTCGCATTGAGTATTTTGAGCCTCCTGATTGGTTAATCCTTCTATTGGTGAACTATAAAATGAGTCAGTCTATTGCTGGCTCATCAGTATACAAAACTACCCCCCACGGTCCAGTGACCTTTCATGGCCTAGGAGAGTCTTCTATCATGGGTTAGTGGAGGGCGTCGCCAAGGATTCATTACGTGATGTGCTGCGCTTGTCGGAGGATGAGTATCGCTCGTTCTGGTCTTGGGCGCCAGGTAGTGATTATCTCAACAACTCTGAGTTTTCGCTCACCTGGTGATTAGCTCGGAATCGCTTGCCTCTCAATGACAAGGCCTTCATATGAGGCCTGGCGGATTTGCCAGATTGTGAACACTGCAACCTTGGCTTGGAAGAAACGGCTTCGCACGCCTTCTACCATTGTTCCCGGGTTCGGGACCGGGTCGGCGAGTTGACTGCTCGTATCGCGCCGCGAGAGCTTGTGCTCATTGATCGTGCATTCGCCTGTGACAATGTGTCGCCCCCGTTTTCTGGGATGAAGCGTATGGTGTTTCTGTCGCTGCTAGCCACAGCTCGAATGGTGATTTGGACGACGCGAATGGAGGAAGTCTTGCGAGGTCAGCGTCTTTCACATCAGGATCTGATCTGCTATTTTGAGCTGATGCTCAAAATAAAGATTAGAACTGATTGGAAACGTTTGACTTCGACAGACTTCAGCAAAAGGTGGGTATATGTAGCAAGTCTGGTTCGCTTGAACGGGGCTAGTCTTGATTTTCTCTTTTAGATCTGCTGGTTGCATCGGGGTGGATTCCTCTGGAACCCTCCCCTGGTTAAGCTAGTTCTCTTTTTGTGTACCTAGTTAAAGTGAATGAATGTGTTCCTAGCCTGTACCCAGCTTTCTCTTTTGTTATGATCCATGTCGTGATTCCCAACCTCCCCAGTTTGTTTTGGTCTCCTTTTATCTCGGCTGGTTCAGCCTTTTATTGTCCCATTCCGCTAATTTTTTACTCCCCTCCCCACTCCCTTAGCGAGTGTGCTTCTTGATTTCGCCGTTTGGCGGAATACAGCGACCACTCTGTTTTTTCTGGGATGGACGGTTCTTACTAACATTGATTATTATTTTAGTTAAAGATTTGTTGTATTTTCAGTTGATTTTTGGGTTCATTCCCCTCCCATCATTTCATTTTTCATTAAATATTTTATATTATATTGTACATATTATTGTATACATTATATTTTTATTGTCATGGGTTATTCTCCCCACTTTTTAGGTGTCCCTTGTAAGTTTCTGGCATTGTGGTGTACGAAGGATTGGGAGTAGATGGATGGGTTCTTTTGGTGACTGTGTAAATTGTAACGAATGAATATGTCGTGATAGTGTTTAGCTAGGTATAAGATAGTTAAGCGAGAACCAACCTCTCCCCTCCCCTTTTTGGCTTTGTGCTACAATTTCTTGTATTTTACAAGAAATAAATAGAGTATACAAAACTACCCCCCAAAAAAACTCTAACATACCTAAAGGACAAACCAAAAGAAACAAACCATGGTACAATAAGGAATACCAAGAAGCAATAGCTCTGACGTACAGCACTGTGTAAATTCAACACAACACCAACTACAAAAAATTAAATGAATACAAAAACTTAGAGCGAAATCACAAAAGAATGCTGGGAAAAATATATAAATAACCTAAACAATAACACAAAACCCATAC
This sequence comes from Ascarosepion bandense, assembly GCA_037127315.1. Classification (NCBI taxonomy): domain Eukaryota; kingdom Metazoa; phylum Mollusca; class Cephalopoda; order Sepiida; family Sepiidae; genus Ascarosepion; species Ascarosepion bandense. The sequence continues at coordinate 114,514 of JBBBDQ010002486.1, read as the reverse complement.
AAGTATGGGACACGATAAGGAAAATATCAGAAAAACATCAACCTTTTCCTATAAAGCACCTCGGAACAGGAGAAAAAAGCTACTACCAAATCAGAAATTGTCAATCTATTAGCCAAAAATTATTTGTAAAACTCCAAGGCAGATAAAAAACAGAAATTCCAGGATATAAAAATAAGAGAAAAAAAATAAAACTTAATTTCTCATTTAAAAACATGGAATACTATAACAAGTTATTCACCATGACAGAATTCAAGGAATCAATTCAAACTTCCCACAATACAACAGAGGGGCCGGATGGAATACGATATGAATTTATCAAACATCTCCTATAAAAAACCCTAGATTACTTCTTATATACTTACAATAAAATCTGGATAACTGAAAAGATCCCAAAATCATGGAGAAAAACCACCATCATACTAATTGCTAAACAAGGAAAAGATCATAGTAATCCTCAAAATTATAGACCAATTTCATTAACAACATCATGGAATGAATGATTAATAAAAGATTGGTCTGGTACTAGGAAAAAACAACAAAATAACCAAATACCAGTGCGGTTTTAGAAAGGGAATGAGTACAAAAGATCATTTAATAAGAATGGAAACATTCATTAGAGAAGCAAATATTAAAAAGGAACACCTAGTAGCTGTCTTTTTCGACATAGAAAAGCATATGACATCATGTGGAAACATGGGATACTAAAGGACTTACACAAACTTGGACCGAGAGGCAGATTATCAATATTTACAAAGGACTTCCTCTTAGAAAGAACATTCAGAGTTCAAATAGTTCCAACCATATCAGAACCAAACTATCAAATTGTAGGAATCCCACAGACAGCTACAACAATCCATCACTAAAATCCTCCATTGGACAACAACAAATGGCTTCACAATATCCAAAACAAAACCTAAATGTGTCCATTCCTGCCAACAACACAAATTACATCTAGATCCAGTTTTAAAACTAAATAACATCAAAATACCAGTAGTAGAATATAAATTCCTTTTATACCACACATAAAAAAAGCACAGCCCCTATGAGAGGAGAATTTTTAATAAAATAAATCTAAAAAGAATTTTTAAAGAAGTAGAAACTGAAAAGATATGAACTTTCTTAAAAAATAGAAATATACAACAAAATATAACCCCCCCCCCCAAAAAAAAACAACATAAACCAAACCAATATCATAGACTATATGCAATAATCATATATCCATAAACCCTTTAGCGGCATGAAATGACCACCAAGGTTGAAATGCCATTAAATCTAACAATCGATCAATCAAGAAATGTTTTGTTAGTAATAATTAGTTTCATATCTTTGCACTCATAGTACTTGAGGTGCATGCTGTTGACCATGTCCACCATAGTTTATGAATATAGAATACAGCGCAGTACATAATCTGTTCAATGAAACAACGTCAAAGATTAACACTGCTGAGTCAGACACACTACTGAATCGGACTATATCGCCAATACTCAGAAAAATATGGTCACCTTTTATACACATCACATTGAATATTTTGGACCTTCTGATTGGTTAACCCTTCTATTGGTGAACTATAAAATGAGTCAGCTCATGGCTGGCTCACTAGTATACAGGGGTACCCAAAAACTCCAACACCCACAATTTTGGGTACATCATGAAATCTTCTTGCAAAATATTAGTAAATATGGGACAAAATACTTTAGTATTCATAAAATATATCTTTTTGTTTTGTGATTAAAAAAATTTTTATTTTTTTTTTTAAAGATTAATATTCACAAAAAATTAGTTATATCATTTTGTTCACTGTTAAGTATTTCAGGATAATAAGCATTAATAACAATATTATAAATTTGGGTTGTGATCACAACAAAAAATGGTAAGTTATTTTACCCATTAGTGGGACCCATTAAAACAGGCACTATTACTCTGGATCAGAGTGATTCTTAGTCATTGATAGGAGGATTGGGCTAAAAGTAGGACTATTTATGTTTATACTCCGAAACTAAGGACTCACATTCATACCAAAAATTAATGTCTCTAAATAACTAATGGATGCAGTTTTACATCCTACTCAGGACAAATAAGGACTTTATAGGTCAGTACCAAATATGACAGGAATGAAAGCCCCTAATTTTGATTCTGTAATTGGCTTTGTAAACAAATCCGACACATTATTTTTTGATTGGACATATTCAATTTGTACTGTTTTCTTTTGTACCTGATTCCTAACAAATTCATATTTAATGTTTCTGACAGACAGAGCATGGTTGCTGTAAGTCTAAACAAGAATTGTATGTTTCAGTTGCAGTACTTTGAATAAAGTAGTGAACAAAAACACTTTCTTTGACACGAAATCTGACATGTTTTACGCTATGAAAAACAAAGTTGTTTACACTTCTGTGAAATGACATACACTCAATTTCAAGCTTGCTTATAGTACTTCCTTATAGATATGTTACCATCTGAAACTACATGCATGTAGTTCTGGGAACACCGTCTGTTGGAAAACAATGAGAACTTATTCAAGGTCCTAATAGTTTGAAAATAAATGAGTTTAAAGTTTGACAATAAGCATTTATTTGAAGGATTGACCAATAATTAATTTTTCAAAACAAATGACAAAAAGTACATAATTTCAAAAATTAAAAAAAAAAATGAAGATATCTAGTATGTCCTATCTTTTGAAAATTTTATTGGTTTAATTATAGATGGTGATATCAAACAAATATCCTCCATTTACTGTTTTGCAGGTGCATTCTCTTTCTAGTGTATTTTCCATGACATAAATCTGTGTGATTAATTCCAGTGTACAAATTTCATTTTCTATGTTTTCCTTGAACTGTTGAATATTGTTGACCTTAATCATGGACATGCAGTTCTTGAGGAGCAGTGGGTGAATTGTGTAGCCAGTTGAAATAAATTCTTCTCTAAACATGTTCTTCAGGAATCACATAATCTCTTTTGTGGTGTGGGCAGTCTCTCTAACTTGTCACCAAACCTCTGGTGTATCCTGACATATTGCATTTATACTGGCCACCTGCTATCCTAAAACTGACTTTAGGTTCCCATGTGACCATCTCCTTGTTGCCATGCGGAGACCAATCTCAATATATGTGTGTAGGTGTGTGTGTGGCTATCTATATCCATAACAAGGTCATGACATCAACAAGGCCAAACATCTGCTATATGGTTACTAAGTTGTCTCAAAACTTAAATAAACCGAGGACTGTGCATTTAACAAGGAGCTAAGATGGGGTACCTAAAATCCACTGGCCATCCATCAGCTGCATTCACTTCAAGTCACAATTTAGCATGATGTGACTTATAAAAAAAATTAATAAAATCTTTGAGTATGATAGATAACATCTGTTTTGTTTATTGATGGAACTATTCAAGTGAAAATAAGCTCTATCAATTATGATTCATTTTTGAAAAACATTCATTACAATCTCTAGTTTAGAAAATGAACAGCATAATCAAGAAATAACTTTTAATTCATTGATTTTTATCTCTTGGAGTAATTGCTCCTTGTATAGTGGATATGTGCATAGATCTTTACAAAATTACTGTAAGGCAATACTAAGCTCTTGGAAATTTATTTATTATTTATTTTATTCATTTTTTTTTCATTTTGAGTTTTTGTTTCACTCAGTAAACTGAGATTTTCTGCTGAAGTTTTTATGATGAGAGGTTAAAATACTAAGACTGTTTATTTTCTTGTATATATTTTCATTCATTGTATAAAAATCATTGAAAAAATAGTGTTTTGTCCCCCCTCTCCACAAAAAAAGCTAAAAATAAAAAACAAAACTTGTACATATAAACTTTCAGTTAGGATTTTCAATGAGTAATTGAGGTATTTTGATGACTGGTGTGATTATCAAGAGTAAATGCTTTAATGAATGGAAAAGGAAAATTATTTGTGTGGATGAGTGAGACTAGAGATGTGTTAAAACTAGAGAAGACTGATCTTACTCATCTCCTATTTTAACCCTTGTTGCACATATGTATATGTGCATGATTAATTATTAATTCTTAGTAGATTGTAACCAACAAATTAGATGGATTATCACCAATTTTGAGAGTGAATTCCTTGCCTTATAATGGTACCTGTACATTTTCTCTGTGTGTATGTGAAAAATACACTGTTGATTTTCCAAATGACGTTCTACAATTTTAATTTTTGGGAGCTCTGCTGAATTTATCCATGAGAGATTTCCAATGATTGAAGTGTTAAAATCTGAAAGTAAAAGAAAAAAGATAATTATGATTATAGATTTGTTTTCAACGTTAACTGTTAGGTTACAAAAGTTTCGAGAATTACTGTGATTCCAACATTTAGATGATAATGAAAATAATAGCAGTGAACTCGTATAGAGCAATTTTTTTTATTTCTGTGCATGATTTTTAAATTGCTTTTATGTCTGTATTTCTCTCTTTCCATATATACAGATCAGTTGTTTATCCTTGTATCAATTCTTAAAAATATTTTCAAATTGTATTTGAAAAAAAATTTGTGAAGATTTATTTTTTATTTTAAGTTGTATCTTTTTAAATTTAACAAATCATGTAGTATTGTTTCATTTTTGACATTTATGTCAATCTTTTCATGAAATACAATGTTTTGTATTTAGAGTGAAGAAACTTTCAGCCCCACAATTTTCTTCATTGTGTTACTTCCTCCCATCATCTTTGAATCTGGCTACAATTTACATAAGGTATGTTACTTTTATGTTATATATCTCTCCTTATAGGTAATGTTTAATTCAGCTTTTGTGATTTTGAATTGTATGCTCATTGGATATTTAATCATTTAAATGTTTTAAGGCTTTGTATTCTCATCATGTGCTTTCCTTTTTTAAAAACTACTGGGAGAGGCATTCATCTGTTATTGTTCTGCCATCTGACAATATATTTCATTCACTAAGTGGGGAATAATCAAATATTTCAGTTAAGTTATTATGTAAGAAACTTTTTAATCATGTGTTTTTTCATACATGTGAGGAGTGGGCAGAATCATAACAATAAACATTTCAGCTGAGTCTGTTTTATTTATTTCTCCAGACAACTGTTGCAAAAGTACAAGAATTTGACAACTAATTTCAGTTCTGGTTCTGTACTGAATTATTAACTGTAAATAGATGAAGTTGATGTCTTTCTTTCTTCTTGAAAATAAATGTTGTCTGCTATTGAAATTTTGCATTTTAGCTTTAGAAATTGTACATATTCTTTTGTAGATAAGAAATTTCGCTATAATTTCTTTGTCTTGATGTTAAAATTTTAATTGTTTAACCCCCATTGGCAAATTCAAAGTAATCATTTTTTAGAAATTTGGCTCATTACTTCATGAAAGTGTCTAACCATACTGTTGAGCTTCCTTCTCTTCTGTTACTTGATAAAATTAATTGAAATATGACAATTTGTTTTGTTTCTGCTATTTTTGACTCCATGACATGGATATTAGCTATTTCTCTGAGATTACATTAGTTTTGTAAAAAAAAAAAAAAAAAAAAAAATAACCTTTTGATTAGTTCTAAACAATCTGATCTTTGTTACAGGAAATCCTGAAAGCTTTTCAACAGTAATGTGAATCACAAACAAGCATTCTATACTTTTAGTAGTATAGCATGTATTTCAAAGGCTTGCTACTTTTCTTATCGTCTTTTATGTTGAATATTCACATTACATTGATAGATTGATTTGCAGAATTAGTGCCCTATTCCTACTTCAGTTTTAATCTTGTATATAATAAAATTATTTTCTCTTCTGAGAATTATAGTTTGATTGTTCTGTATTGTTATTGAAAAACCCTCTGGGTTATAAGTTTAATCTTAACTACTTTCTTATTATTCATGCATCTTGCTTTTTACTGAAATTAGCATGAAGTTGAGTATAATGCTTTCTTTTTAAATTTTAAAATAATTTTGATAGATTCTGTACATTGATGGATTTTGAAAACATTTTTTAATTTCTATTGTATTTGTTGAATGGTTCACATTGTTATTCCATTGATTAACCATTTGGTATAATATGAGAGAAAAATAAAAGTTAACATTTGTAGCTATTATGTAGTTGTAGAACAAAAAACCAATACATTTGCTAGAATATATAGAAGATGAGATTGTTGTATGTTTTCATGGATACAATGTATTGATTTCAGTTAGAACTTTTCTGTGTAAACTTTCATAGCTGACAATGATGTAAATATGATCATATTTTTGAGTACTCTGTAAACATGATCCAGTCGCATAAATGTCATCAGGAGGATATTATTTTTTGTCAAATTCTCATTTATGTACATTTTAAATTATGCAAGTTTTTTGTTTACCAACTCATTTTAGATCATCAGATTTCAGATTGTATTGTAATTTAAATATATCCCATTTTTCCATGACCAAATGTTGAGTTGCACACTGTCTGCATGAGAATTAAATATGCTTACCACATATGTTTCATAGTCTAAAAATAAGCCATCAGCCTGATGCATAAGAATTAAAAATTCTCTTATTCCAAAATTATTAGATGACTTCAGTAGTATTGTGATTGTTTTATTGTAATTAAAAATAAATCCAGAATACTTGTAAAGATGCCGATAACAATCTATTGTCAGGAGTTTTATAGAGGGAAAAAAAAAATTGTCATTTAAACAATCCATACTAAAAGAAATCATCTTTGCTATTGTCTAACATTAATCCAAGAGCGTTTGATTAGTAGTTGTCTTTTAAAATTATGAATTTTTTTGTTTAAATTTTGCAACAGTTTTTATTTGTATCTGTCTTTAACCAGGGAAATTTCTTTCAAAATATTGGGTCAATAATGGTTTTTGCCATTGTTGGAACTGTTATTTCAGCAGTTTTCATTGGTGGTGGTGTATATCTTCTGGGACAAGTAAGTGCGCTTATTTTTGCTTCTTTTCACATTTTAAATTAGTCTGAATTGCTACTTAATCATGATGATTAAAATAATTTTACTTTCAATTTTTTAAGATTAAAGAATATCTTTAATGAGAGAAATCCAGCAAATATATTTCTTGATAAAATTATTTAAACAAGTTCATATTTACTTGAGAAAAAGAATCTTTTTATGAATTTGTGCTTAAACAAACTATCAGTATACTCAAATATCATAATCAAAAATGAGAATTTCAAATCATATTTCATATTTTTATTTTTTTAAGTTTTGCAATTTTTTGTTTTCACTCAAGTTGAAATAACTCTAGTACATTTTAACTCTATAGATCTGGTGTAGAAACATGCAATCCACAAGCAATCAAATGACTAAGATATGATAAGTGTGTGAATGTATTTTGTATGTCTGACTATAAATGTTTAAAAAATTCTAATGTAATCTTACATTATTGCGATAAACAATAATAATTGCAAGCTGTAAAAGAAATATCAAATGAACATGATGGATAAGTTTTTGTGGGGAAAAGTATAGAATTTCAGTTGAAGACACTTTAACGCAACTTTTTGAAACTTAATAAATTTGAATCCAATGTTTTATTTTTATTTTTCTCTGAAATATGAGTAAATTTTATTTGGTTTCAAATTATTTTAAAAATAATTTAGCAAATATTTTTATCCAACTTTGTTCAATAATCTTGTTTTTGCTTTCTTCTATTGTTTGTATATATTTCTTTTTTATTCCTATCGAATTAGAAGCTGTTGGTTTACAAAATGAGATTTAAACAGTTATCAGACTTATTTAGATAGTAACCTAGCTTAGCACAATATACTTGAAATAGGTTAAAATTTAAAGAGTTATCTTTCCTGTTTTTTCTTTTAGTTCAAGAAAATCTTGAACTTTTTAGTTCTGAGAAAAAACAGGATGTTTTTCTCATAATTTTCAGTTTTAATGGCATTTTGAATATAAAAGGAAAAAAATACTATTGTATTGGTACAAATATAGTAATTAAGGGTGAAAATGGTAAGCAAGCAAAATAACTAAATTCAATTGACTGAAAATTTTTGCTTTGATATGCTTTAAGTTATTGAAAGCATTTTAATGTAATTTTAAAACTACTCAATATATCCAGATATTATTTCTTTTTTTATTCTTAAAAATATTTGTATTACAAATAATTTTCAGATTAAAGGTTTTAATTGTAATTTGAGTTGCTAATGACATTATAGTTTCAGAATAAATGGAAATTAGTTTCCCCAAGTTAGATTATAATTTTTACTTTATATTCTTTGTGTATAAACTTGTATTTTATATTTCATTTTGCTAATTATATCTTTAGGCAGAAGTAGCATATAAATTGGACATAGTCGAGAGTTTTGCCTTTGGATCCCTGATTTCAGCTGTGGATCCTGTAGCAACACTAGCCATCTTCCATGCTCTTGATGTAGATCCTGTTTTATACATGTTGGTGTTTGGTGAAAGTGTACTTAATGATGCTGTATCTATTGTGCTAACTTCGTAAGTAAAAGTCGATCTGATATTAAAAGCATTTGTTTTGTAATTAAATGATTTGTTTTTTTTTCTAAATTTTTTTTATATTATAAAATTTTTCAAAGGACACATTTTCATGTCAGAGCAAAAACTGAATCTAAGTATTTGCTTGGGTGGGCTTTGTCTCACCCTCAAGTGTATACATTTACTTTCTTTATCAAATGTCTGTTTCATGCTTGAATACAAATTTAAGATCATCTATGGGTGTTGTGTTTGGTCTCAACTATTTATAGATGCTGGTCAATGGTGCATTATGAGTGTCAAGATATTGTCCTAATGGTTATTGGGTCGATGGTAACAGTTGTTTCAAATAATTGTTGGAACTATTGAGTAGGAATAATTGTGGATCAAAATGTGATTAATTGTATTTATTTAATAGTGATGTTGACTTGTTATTTATTATTGATTATTTAATTATTTGTTGATTTTTATTATATTTACTTGCATGCATTCATAGTTTATTATTTACTTGATTTATTTAGATTTAAAAAATTTTTTTTAGGAGGGTGGTTACTTCATTTGTTTATTTATCTGTATTGTATGTAGTGCATATAGATTCATTTTTATGCTACTATTTTACAAGGTGTTCATATTATTTATTCTGATCATTTATTCAGTTATGTGTGTTGGTCTGGGAAAGTGATGTTGTGCTGTTTTAGTATTTACTATTTGTAAAGGATGTTTTGAGTGGGAAAAAAAAAGTAAATAAAAATGAAGTAAATTACAAATTTACACAAAAGTAATAATAAACAACAAATAAATAAGTAATCAGTATTAAATAAGTAAAGTTAACAAACAACACTATAAAATAGCTAAAAATAACTGCATTCAGATCTACAATTATTCCCACTTGATAGCCCCTAAAATAATTTGAAATATAAATACTTGAGCCAAAACAACATATCTCCCTGATATATATATATATATATATATATATATATATATACATACATACAAGAAAGTGGAAGAACATGTAGATTAAAACCTACTGTTCAAGCATTTACTTTTATAAAGAGTGCTTGATACAAAGTAGAGCTTAATATTGTAATTTTGTTATTACAATGATTTATAAAAGCATAATATCACTATACAAAAATTTTCATGTTTCAGAACAATACTATTCTTGGGGTGATATGTTAAAATAAATGGTGGAAATGATTTATTTTTAAAATATAAAATGAATTCATAATTATTTAGAAAATTGTGGTGCATTGGATATCTGCTCGGAACGAGAAATCGGGAAGCCGAGTTCGAATTCCAGCCGAATTCATTGCATTCACTTGCGCGCAAATACCCTTGGGAAAGGTATTAATTCGTCTATTCCTTCCAGTTATGGGTTAAATAACAGGACAGATTGGGTTCTATAGCCTTGGTTGGCAACCAGTCTACCGCAGAAAGCAATGGCAACCTACTGTGGGATAATCTTCTGCCCAGTCAGTCATGTCTCTTCATCGAGACATGATCGCCCAAGCGTGTATCACGTATGGCACTTAACTGACTGACTGAGTTGAAGAAATGCTTTAGGTGTGTGATTAAATTTTAAAGAAAATTATTTTTTCTGAGTAAGGTATTATTTAATTCTAATTCTAACATAAACATTCTAGCCCCTTTACTCATGAAGTAGTTAAAAAAAAAATCCAACTTGCTGTCAAAAAATTATTTACCTATTTAAGTACTGTGTGATTCCACTATGTACCTTACTCAGAAAAAACAGTTTTCCATAAAATTTAATTACAATGTTTCATTTAAAACTTATACTCCAACATAATAAAAAAAAAATATTTTACTAAAATAAATGACCCACACAATACTTAATAGTTGTTCTTAATATAACTAAGTATACTATAATTATTTAATACTAATTCTGACCTGAACATTCCAGCCCCTTTAATCATGAAATAGTAGTAAAAAAAAATCAATAAAAACAACTATAATTCAACCTCCTGTTAAAATTATTGTCTTCCCCATTTAAAAAATCTAAGGTCCAACTATGTATCTTGATCCAAGCCATCCTGCTCTCATTCATAACCCTAATATTAAATCTCCATGGTTACATAATTCTCATTTTTGATTGAAAAATATTGACACACATAAAGCATTTTCTTCACCTACCACTCCCCAATTTTCTAAATAACCATGAATTCATTTTATATTTTAAAAATAAATCATTTCCACCATTTATTTTAACATGTCACCTGAAGAAAAACAGTATTGTTCTGAAACATGAAAATTTTTGTGTAGTGATATTATGCTTTTATAAACCATTGTAATAACAAAATTACAATATACATGCATATATAGCCACGCGAGAGTGGGAGTGAGAAGTATCAAGTATGGAAAGCTATTGGGATAACCAATTGCTTCTGTTATCTATTATAGGCATTTAAGAATGTTTGTGGAGATTTTGTAGTTAATTTTGTTCAGGTTAGGTTTCAACTGTTTTATGTATATGGTTTTGAGAATTTTTAGTTTTGGTTTATTGTTTTTAGGTTTAAGTATGGTTGTGTTATCAACGAGGATTTCATGGAATTGTGTATTTGGCCTGGCGTGTTGTTTTAAATGCCTAAAGATGCTAGAATTATCATTTAAATGTAGTGTTAAACATCTTGAGAGTGAGTTTGTGGTGTGACCAACATAGATATTGTTTAATCCATTAGAGATACAATCTCCTAAAGAGCACTTGAATTTGTAAACTATGTTGGTATTTTTTCAAATCTCTAACCGGGGGAGAAGAGTCATTGCGAATAAATGAGTTGGATATACTAGATTTAGAGTAGTATATGATTAACTTAATTTTTTTTTTTTTTTTTTTTTTTTGGCTAGGATCTGTTGTAAATATATTAGTACTAACTAATTTTTATTTTTTTAACCTGAACAAAATTAACTACAAATTCTCCACAGACATTCTTAAATGCCTATAATAGATAACAGAAGATATGTTTTTCTTTGCTGCCATTATCATCATTATAGATCTCTTGTTATTTACTGCTTTATTTTTTTACTTTTTTATATGTAAGACACTTTCAACTAAAAATCTGACTCTTAAAATCCCTTGTATTTTACACATGGAAATTCAGATTTGATATAAAGTTCGAGATCTATAAATTACTTTCATTTAATAATACAGGTAATTTCAAAAAATAGAAAAAAATTATACAAGAATAAAGTGAACTGAGTGATAATAGCATAATGAAGTAAATTTGTTGTTCAATAAGTATTGATAAAATAACATTTTTAATCTGTAATAGTTTGGAACTATGATTGTCAGAATTAGTCTTCTTTTTAGTAATTTTATAACTGAGCATCATTATACTTTGAAATGTTATATTAAATAAATCCAAAATGTTATAAAAGTCACTGAAAATATGAGCACCTACATCCAAAAGAAAAATTTCAAAGTATCAATGAATCAGGTTGTTAATTTAAAATGTTTCTCATTTGCTATTTCATAAATAATGAATCAACAATTTTAAAAACAAATTATTCAGGTATTAGAGCAATATTTCTGTTTTATTTTTCCTAATGAAACAAAACAGTCTTGCTATCAATGAAAAATAAAACTTCTAGTTTTCATGAGGCTAGCTAGCATATAGCCTCATTAGGTATGTGACCTTTAGAATAATATTCTAGTGTTGCAGGACTTTGCTGTATTTTACATGAAAGGGTTTTGATTGGTTTAGTATTTCAAGCATACATGTTTTAAATTCTGTAATAGTTAGGGTACTTTCTGTTGAATTTTTTCTTTCTTTCCTACAAAATTAATGACTTTCTTTTTTTTTTCCTTTTTTTTTTTTAAAAATTAAGCACTGTGTTGGAGTTTGCAGATCCCAATGTTGTTTTTACAAGTCGAGCAGCTGCCATCTTTTATGCTATGGGGAGATTTTGTGTAATGTTTTTTGCTTCTGCTGCTATAGGCACTGTTATTGGCTTGTTAAGTGCAATAGTATCCTTTTTTTTTTTCTTTGCTTTTTTTTTTAAATTGTTATTTTACTGAAAATATTGATCTGTTTTAAGGATTTGTTTTAGTTGTTAAAGAACATTGCATTGAAATATTTTTATTTTTCCCTTTAAATGTATCTCATTGTATGAAAAATATAATCAAAACAGGTTTCAGTAAACTTTTAAATAAAGTCTGAATAATTCTTAAATACAGAATCATAACAAATATTTACTTTAATCATAATTTTCTTTTTTTTTTCAGATGTTAGAAAAATATTGTTTGGTTTGTAATTTAAGTGAATGAAACAAGATAAATCTTGCAATTATTAATGATTTGGATATGTCTTTTTACTATAACTGCTGGTTTGTTAGTATAGAAACCATCTTTAATGTTTTTGCATTCTGGTTTTCAAACTGTTAGAAAGATATTGGGAGTTAATTTGTAAAATTTAAGAAATACAAGTGACTTTATCTTCCTTTATACTAACCAGCTATTAAAATCTATTGATTTGCGAAAAACACCGTCCTTAGAATTTGGTATGATGTTGGTTTTTTCCTATTTGCCTTATGGCCTTGCTGAAGGAATACATTTATCTGGTGAGTTTTTATTAAACTCAATTTGAAATATTTTTTTATTTTTTTTTTAAACATTTACTTATTCTCCTTTTTTTTTTCTTTTCTTTTTAAGGAATCATGGCAATATTATTTTGTGGCATCGTAATGTCTCATTACACTCACTTGAACTTATCACCAGTCACACAAATAACTGTACAGCAAACCTTCCGAACTGTGGCTTTTATCGCAGGTAAGATTGTCTTTGTATTCAATTTATTTGAATTTACATTTTGTAAATTTGTTTAGAGCTATTTTTAGGGAGGTTGTAGTTGTATTAACTCTGAGACACAGATAGGTTTTAATACTGTTCCTCTCTGAGGTGGCAACTTTTCTAGGTTTTTCTTGGACAACAATAGCCAAGGCATTAACAGGAATATTTGAATTCTAGACAGACATCAACAGTGCATGCAAATTATGGATCCTGTCAGTGATTACTGTTGTAATAAAACGCATGCACGAGCAAATAGGGTTCAAGTGGACTGCTGTCGGTGCAAAAAAGAAAGCGTCTAAAGATGGTTGGCGTTATCTCCCTTCTTTCGTTGAGCGCTTTTGTCTTATAACGTAAGTGCCTGTTTTTTTTTACTGGAAATTTTTGACTTGAGAGATTAAGATGTTGTGGATTATTTTCTTGTTTTTGGATATTTGTGCGACATTTTAGAAGTTGTGAGCTATTTTCTGTGTTCGGATATCTGTGAGACATTATATAAAACATTGTAGGTTCTTATTTTCTTTTCCTTTATTTTATTTCAAATGTGAGACAATTTGTTACAATTACGGGTCTAAGTCAACCAATAATTGTGACGGATGGTAATCAGTCATCAGAAGAGAACACTGCATCACATCCTATTCCAATTTCATGCTAATACTGATCTATACCCTGTCAGCTGGGGCTGTAGAATATGCTGTGTTAGGTAAAATATTTCTGAATTCCAACACTCTTCTTTGGCTTTTACTTGGGCTATGGACAGTCAGAGAGGATTGATCTGATCAATCGGCTTGTCAAGTCCTTGTACCATTCCACCCACAAAAAACACAACTACACAAAAAACAACCACATACCAACCAAATGGTAGCAAGTTGTAACTATAATGTATCATTAAAAATTATATTCAACTTCATGGGTTTGATGAACAAAAAAATTAATGATGACTGCATGACTGGACTATACTATGTTCATATTGCTGAGATGCTTGGGCAAATGAAATTCTCCTTAACCATCTCTCATAGGGCTCCAAGAAAAGTGGGGAGCAAGGATGATGAAAAAAAAAAAAAGAAAATATAATATGAAAAATGAAAAGCATCCTCTCTGAATCAAGTTCTGATGATGAATCAGAATTTCATAGTTACTTGTAGTAATAGTCACTTGAAACTATTACAAAATTATCATCATTCATAGCCAAAAAAGCAATCTTTCAAATTACTCTTAAATCTGTTAAAAAAAAATTAAACAATACAATAATAATATAAGTAGAAAAAGAATTAATGCAGAAAAATCTGTAAATGGTTAACATTTAATAACTTAAACATCAAAACCAATCCACATCAAAGTCTTAACACAACCACAGGGGTAATAAAAAAATCCAGACCTGGCAGTTTAGTAGAAATATAGCTTAGTTTGATATTTATCAATCAAAAAAAGAGAAAATTTGTAGAAATATAGCTTAATTTGATAATTTACAATTCAAAAGAGAAAATTAGTAGAAATATAGTTTCATATCCATCAACTGAAAAAGAAAATTAGTAGAAATATAGGTAAATTTGATGTTTTTTCAATTGAAAAAGAAAATTTAAGAAATATTGCTTAGTTTGCTTTTTCAACTGAAAAAGGCAAAACTAGGAAAAATATAATGTAACAAGAACGACCCTGCGTATTCACATAACAGAAATATAACTTTTCTTGAAGTCATTAAAATTGGAGACAAAATATTACAATAATTTACAACTAGAAAGCAACAACACTGGTGAGTAATATGATTTCTGTAAATTAACAGCACTAATCCAAGGGCTGAAGAAATTAATTGAAATAATGAACACGGATATCAACATGGAAAAGCAACAATTTACACTACAACCCATACTAAAATCTGTTATACCAAATCAAAAAACAGAAAATTTTAACTTTCTAAACATAAAAAATTAAGACTTAAAGAATCATCTAATCACATATCTCTATCTAGAGATTCCTCACCTATAACCCAAAAAGGAAGATCTCCACCCCCAAAAAAAAGCAAATACAGAAAGCAAGAAAATACAACCAGACAAAAAAGAAAGTCTGTAAGGAAGAAATCACCTGAAATAAACCTAGAAAAAATGGAAACTTAGGACAACCCAACAAAAAACTGAAAACTTCAACATAGTAATTATGGCTAATAAAATTATTAAATGGAACGTGGTGAGTGGGTAAAAGCCAATCAGAATGAATTACTTTTGCGTATTGCAAACTTATGCCCTGCAGTCATCTATTGAACCTGGTAAACACTGAAAATGACACATCTGTCTTCATGGAAGAAATTTGTAATACCTTACAAAAACACACAAATTGTAATCACATATGCACTGACAGCTCCAAAAATATTGATCGTTGGATGTTCATCTATATTTAGTGAAACAATACTTCATAAAGAAATTTTTTTAATGCAGAACTTATGGTAATAGACTTTGCCTTGGATATTATCATAGATGGTGAGTCAGGCAGATTCATTATATTCATTGAAGTATAAAAATCTTTTCAATCTAATAACCAAACTTTTAAACAAAATCAATATATTTTGTAAGTTAAAGAACTTTTCAAAAACGTTAATAAAAAAGCCATTTTTACCTACTTGAGGAAAAGTAAATTATATACCAAACTATACACCTCAAATTGTAAAACTTAAAACATCCTAAGATATTAAATAAAAATCTGATTTTCAGCATTAAATGACCTATGAGGATTGGTATGGTGGTAAGTCAAACTATTACTGATCACTTAATGCAGATTTAGACCCAATTGGGAATGTATGGGCCCTGTTACAGATGTTAGATTTTTGTTGCAGCTACACCTTAGGTAAAGCAATTCAGTCATGGATAGAATGACACCAGCACCTTATACAATTTGCCATAGCTGTTGTTAAACTGAAATCCTATCTTGTAGCTCTTTTTAATGATATATCTACGTAAGATCAATTATTAATTTGAAACTTAAATGTTCTTGGCTTTATACACTCATCATCACCATATTTGCAAGCGTACGTCACCATCATATTTGTGAACGTATATTATTTTTTGATCAGATGCTTCCTTTACTGACATTCTTAGACATATTAAAAATAAAAATTTCTTTGTTACCAGGTTTTAACTTTTCATAAAAAATTCAAAAAGTATGAAGAATTTGTACATTTACTAAAATTTTGTATTTAACTGGTTTAAAAAATGTTTATATTTTTGTATAAAAAATATAATTATAAACCAGTAAAAAAATGTTTTAAGTGTTCAAAATATTTCATATCTCTAATTTTTATTTCCTTGTATTTTTACATATTTTAAAGAATTTTTAAAAGTTTTGTTTTTCATCAAATTTTTATTTTTATTCTTTTTAGAAACCTGTGTCTTTGCATACTTGGGAATGGCATTATTCAGTTTTCATTTGAATGTGAAACCATCTTTTGTCATTTGGAGCATTGTAAATATATTCTGCCTATATTTATCATTCTGTACTTATGAAATTTTATGTTGAAGTAACCTAATTTTTAAATGTTTGTACTTTGAATATCTTATTTAAAAATTAAAATACTTATTCAGAGTGTAAGTTAGCCTTGCATTAATAGATATTCATATCTGTAAGAATGTCTATTAATCTTAATAAATTCCTCTTCTGAATTACTTTCAAAATTAATTTCCTCTTAGCAAATAGTGTAAAGGAATAAATATCCTATATAAATGTTACTAATCAAGTTTCTAGTTTTGGTTATGGAAAATAATTGGCAGCATTCTAGTACAGAAATTATTAGAGTTTATAGTATGGTCTACAATTTTTTTTTCCATTATTAATATAAAAAAAACAAAAATATTTTGATTTTCTTTCCAGACCCTTTGTCTTGGTGGAAGAGCCATTAATATTTTTCCTTTAAGCTTCCTTGTTAATTTTTTCCGGGAACATAAGATAACAAGGAAAATGCAATTTATTATGTGGTTCAGTGGTAAGTATACTATATTGTTGGAATAATAAATTGTAATTGATTTGTTCATTATAACAGCATCTTTTAAATTTTTCATAAAACACTTTAAAATTTAAGTCTTTGCATTTTCAGAAAAACTGAGTTAAAATTCACATTAGAAATTGTAAAACATTAGCTGTGAATTACTAAAATACTAGTCTTCAAGTATTTGTTTTTTTGTGACAAATTCAGTTTAATTTCTCCAATATTTGATTTTGTATGTCATGTTTAAATGTAGTTTCTATATTTTTAATTGAAACTTATATATTTACAATAAAATTTACAGAATTAATTTTGATAAAAAATCTTTCTAGTGTTTAAAATTGAAATGTTTAATGAAACCTGATTATTTGTATTTGATGGAAATGTCTGTCTTAAATATTTAGGCTATTTATCAAAGTTCATGCTACTAAGATTAAGTGATATGCAATAATAAATTATGCTATTTGTGTGTTCAATTTTGTATTGAAAGTGAAGATGAGCTTTCTAGGAGTATATTATACTTGCCTCATGCATGTAATAATTTAGGGAATTTAATATGCCAACAGAGTAACAAAATCAAAATAATTTATCCTTGATATATTCATTATATATTTTATATATGTATATAGATTGTTATATGAAATGTTTAACAAGCAATTATTTATTATGTAGATCAGCTTGTGTATTTATATTTGATAAATGTGCATACTTTTACTTTTTTTAACACTCCTTTACTTGTTGATCAACCAGACATAGGTACTGATTTGGCTCTGTAGGTCGCAGTATTGGACCCATATCATTTGATTTGCCTTTTTAACATTCTTCTACCATTCATTTTTTGATCTTGTCTTCTTATCTTAATGGAGGCTTTTCCCACTTATGTACTACTTGGCAACTGCATAGATTCACTAAGTGTCAGTAAACTGTGTAATGTGTTCAGCTCATCTGAGCTTGCTTCAGCTATTCAGCAACTATCATTCACTTATCTTTTTCTTTTTTTTTTATTTGTGATGTGATCTCAATAAGATTTCCAACATCAGCCCTCTATGTGGTGATTAGTTGTTTTTTCCCTCTGTTGTGACAAAACTGTGTTGTTGAGAAGGTCATTGCCAGTGGTTCATCTTTAGCAGATTCTTCTCTCCATTATGCAAAATATTTTTCTTATTTTCCTTCATGCTTCAGTTTTAGATGCATGTAACTGCCCACCTCCTCAATTTAGTTGCCTGTGGCTATTATTTGACTGTGAGCTGTGCCTTATGATAGCACTTTGATATTGTAAATACTGACTGACTGCTGAACCTCTAGTGTCTAGCATATGGTCTTTAGGTACTTTCCACGATCAAAAATTCATTCCCAAATTAAGGGTTAGTAAGTACCTCACTGTTGATCTGCATATGTCTTGGAATATGCCATATAGAACTTCAGACAGATCATCTCAATGTTTTGATGTTCCCCTCAGCTGTGATGTACATGGGTGATGATAACAAGGACATATCAGTTGTGCATTCAGCATTTACATCTCGAACAATGTTTATGCATTGCAACACTATAAATGCATATAAGATCCCAATATCATGTCAACATAGATAAATGAATGTGCTGGGGTAATAATTTCTTTCATATTCCTGTGATAGTTATTTCTCTACCTTTTGTCATTCTTGATCACTTCCTTACTGCTACACTCACTTAAGATTGTATTGTCTAGTGGAACTACATCTGGCATCAAAGCCTCTGATCAGGATGTTTCGGGGTGTATGGAACCATTTTTTAAATGCTGTTGTTCCCAGGTCTATGCTGACCTGGGGTGATAGCACCTGTTAGGGTCCCAGCTATGGCCAAATAGTAAACCTCTAACAAAAACAAAGCACTATGAAAGTATATAAATACATTTTCATTATAGAAATACAGCAATGCATTTTTCTATAAAATAAAAAATGACAATACATTTTATCTGTAGTTGAGAGTATACAATTGCGTTCAAAATATATCTAGTTGAAGCCAAAAAATTGTGTCCATGGTAATTACATCTCAGGTTTTATATGAGACTCATTCGTATATACTAAAAATGATTTCCTGGTATGCGTGTCATGCTAAGGACCATTCACCATAAAACACATACCAATTAACTTTACATATTCTTGTTTCTAAGAGAAATTAGACTGGTTTCAAAAATTACCATTTAGAAAAAACAATATAACCATAACAGTAATCTTACTATTTAGAACAAATTTTGATATTAACTGGGTTGATATTTTGTAAAATAAGCCAAACCAAAATACTCCCTCTTGTCTCTTTTGAACACCTAACCTTTGTCTTTCTCAAGCATTCCCTCAACTTTTGGGTCAATGAGTTGTAGTCCTCATCTGTTACCTGAATTTTCTCCCAGAATTCTTTGCTAAGAGCAGTGTCTTCTTCACCCTATTCTCATCAAACATAATCTTTGTTTACATGAGGTGGTGGTCACTTCCCATGTTAGATGTGTTAGATGTTGTCACAAATGTGGTGTATTGTAGAATTAATTACTTGTTTAACACTGTATCCTGACCCCACTGAACCAACGTACTCCACAAAGCCAGCTGTTGGTCCTGTATTGTCCAGTATTACAGGTTAAGTCTGAGCCTGCGGTTCCAATTGTCGATTTGATACCACATTTTTGATTTTTGATTCTGGAGAGCAGTTATCAGATAGTAGAAATCTGAAGCTTCCTAGTGGTCAACCTGCAAGTTCGTTGGGTGATAATCGAGTTAACAGAAAAATAAATATAACCAAGTCGTTTCAATTTTGGAATACAAAAATTTTTTATATATAATTGCAAACAAAAAAAATCCTTGTTGTAAAACGTTGAATGTCTCTTGTATATGAATTATGACCATCTTAGCACAACTACTCCAAATGTCAACGTTCCTGTTCTCAATAGTAGTAATAGTTGTAGCAATATTTAAATGTTAGTTTTTGTATCAGTACGATTATTAAAAATCTCAAAACGGACACTTCACTCTTTATCCATTGGCTGCCTTAGGTTTCATATATCATTGTTCTAGATTCTTTTCTGTTAACAGCTCTGACACGGTTTGTTTTTTGTTTACTAATTGAAATGTTAATTTTATTTATAATCTACCTTTTGTAAATTAAAAAAAAAAAATTGTATCTCGTGTTCTAGGTTATCTTTCCCTAACATTATTGATATTTTAAAGCCTATCAACCTCTTGGTTATTCGAAGAGGCCTCTCTTTCACTTGGTGTTTTCTGTTTACGGCATATCCACTTTTTTTAATATTACTAACATTATCATTTCAGGGGTGATATCGCCTCTGCCACACTTGTCGACCATGATATAATCAATCTTGTTTTGGTTCACCAGTTCAACTTCTTAAACAAGCTGTTTCTGATGTAAAGACTTTTTGCTTATGTTATGGTCACTGATTGTTCTCTTATCTCCAAGTTCAAAACTTTTCACATATTTAACTTATATTTTTAAACATTTCACGCCAAGCAAGGCAATAAAGCCACTAGGATTCAAAAGGTTACTGAGTGTTAGAGAATGCTAGAAAAATTACAATTAAGGAGAGGACAATAAAACAATTAAGACAAGATAACGAATGACATTGCATTTAAATTTTTGAAAAACAAAGTTGACTGTGAATCAAGAAACCAGAAGAGATCTTCAAGCAAGAAGAGCGATGAAAGAAATTATTAGCATAGAACTTACATTTACATCTAACCATATTGACAGTAATCTAGATCTGCTCTTAAATTCATAAAGTCTAGGTACCACAGAGAAATGTTTATCAGAACAATTACTATGAAAATATTTATACAGATCCTGGAAAATTCTCAGGGCTTGAAAAGTCCTGCAATTTTCTAAATTGGGCTGACTACACATCCCTTTCCTCAATTCAAATCCTAGAAATCTGTCTTTTTTTTCTTTTTTTTTTTTTTTTTTTATTTGACAGATATGAGTTGTGGTGCAGTGGATATTGGCTCAGAACGAGAAATCGGGGAGCCAAGTTCGAATTTCAGTTGAATTCATTGCATTCACTTACATGTAAATACTCTTGGGAAAGGTATTAATCTGTCTCTTCTCTCCAATTATGGGTTAAATAACAGGACAGATTGGGTTCTATACCCTTGGCTGGCAACCAGCCTACCACAGAAAGTGATGGCAACCTACTGCAGGATAATCTTCAGCCTAGTCAGTCATGTCTCTTTTGAGACATGATCGTCCAAGTGAGTATCACATATGGTACTTATCTAACTGACTGAATATTTGGCAATTATTGCAAATGGTGGTTGGTTTCCTTCATTAAGAATGAGTTTATGGCCTTGCTGCATTTTCTTGTCTAAGTGATGAGAAAGAATATGAAGGTGTGTCTTCTCTTAGCTGCTAGAAAAGAGGAAAGCAAAGATAAAAGGCATCTCTATCAAAAGTAAATTAATTGTTGAAAGGAAAATACATTTTAGTAGACTCTCTTGAAAATTTTTTCAGTGTTTCTTAAAATTTGAACTATTGAAGAAATTTTACTCGCATGTCAATTTCAAAAGTAGTCTTTTTGATTTTGTCAATGGAGTTGAGGGAGGTGAGTTCATGCTGAAAGAAGTAATTTTCTGTCTCCTGTGTCATTATGATGGACTATTTAGCCACAGTTGGAGGTGCTGGGAATGTTCCCTGTGACTAAGATTTTTCTCTGCTGTGCTTCCAGTGCCAGAACAGTATACAACCAATACCTTGAGGTTGAGAAGAAAAATCTGGAAATCCATGCTTATTGAAATTGAAGAAATGAAGGCCATAAAACACAAGCTTGAAAGTTGCACACAAGATTTGCCCAAGTCAGCTGACAGCTATACGGAGAAAGCTGAGCAGACTCAGAATTTCATACTTATCACAAAGTTCAATGCCATCTGCGAAGTAGAAATCCATAGAGATATATCAAAATTTGAAGAGGAACTAAATGCTAAACTAGATGAACTGAAAATTAACATCATTGTGTTCTTCACCATGTGCAACAAAATCCATGAGTAGTAGAGTTAGTCAAAATGTTTTTTTGTGAAAATGTCATTGTAGTTCTGTTCATTAAAACCATTTTACTTCACAGAAAATGTGCAGCAGTCAAGAATTTTGTGACCTTCACAAACCATGAGTCGTCTAGATAGGTGAAATATGTAGCAGTAAGAATTAAAGTGTGGAATTAAAAAATTTCATGTGTAGTAGAACTCTCAATTTTGTAGAATGCTACACAAAATGTGTAACATAACCAGGTCTGCATTTAGTTGTGTTTTAGCCTTCTACACTTGGATTTCTTCACTGCTTCCAAATGATCCAAGTGACATGAATTTTTAGAACCAACTGTAGGATTTCTTTGAACATCTCTCAAACTAAAAGATAAATCACAAAGTTTGTGTTTTTGAAATTGATGACCATTCACATGTGCATCTGTATGCATGCCAGTGTTAGTTCTTAAAACTTTAACTTATGTGACAGAGAGAGTCAAACACATGCACACCTTTAAAACGTTCAAAATTCCTAGCACCTGAAGAAGGCCGAAACAGTCCAAATGTCATTCGTAATCTTTCTTTTTAATTTTTATTAAGAATTTTTTAAAAACAGAACTTCTACTTCTAGTAACGTGGCAATTTTAAATTTGGATGGAATTGAACACTGAGAATAAACCAGTGTAATCGTTTACTAGTAGCAAAATTTGATCTAAACAGTAGCTAGGCCGTTATATTTGGGTCATCATCTAATGTGACACCAGCCCAGCCTCTGCTTTCTATGTCCTTTTTCCCCAGTGAGCTGAAGGAACCACTGCCACTCGCCATGTTGTGAAAATTTGATCTGAATAGCAGTTTCTGGGCCTGTCAGGATGGTTTGAGGATGAAGTGGTTGGGGTCTACACTGAAAGAAAATCACTATTCGTGCAGAAAAGGGTTCTGGCCACAACCGCAAGGATATCAAAAAAAAATATAAGCAACACTACCAGTTCCTGTACAAAGAATCTTTCAAGACTACTGCCTTTATGTCACTACTTAAGAATTTACAAGAATACAAATGTTTTAACAAGATTCCCTCGTCTGGGTCGAAATGAGAGAGGCAGAGAAAAAAAAAGTCGTCTTCACTGGTCTAAGGGAGGTAATTTCGTGATTCTTCGCCTATTCACGATACATAGTTTCTCTTCTTGGCTTTGTTGATAGTTAGATTCGTACAGGCATTATCTGTCTCTTAGCTGGATCAGATTCTTGGGTACCTGACAATCACAGAACTAATTCACCCAACCGTTTTCGCTGTGTTCTATCTATCTCTCGTCTCTACTTGATCTCTTGGTCTGCGCTTAACTTTCTCCTGGTCTGCAGCTTGCAGACTGCTTATATAGAGTGGGGTGGGAATAAACAATGTTTAGGCGCTGCTCACTAATTTTAATATGGAAATTGCTTTGACTACCATGGGTGTTCGCCTAATCTCCGCTGGAGATTATTTCTCAAGTGGTACTAAAAATGAATTTAGAGTTCTCCGTGGTCTTCTTACAGACAACTCTTACTTGAGTTTTGTCAAAACCACTTATCTTGTCTGACCAGATTTTGGTCTTTCAGACCACCCAGAATACAATTTCGCCATTTTTTTTTTTTTTAATCATATTACCCCAAGCAAGGCGATAACGCCATTGATGCGCAGGGGGCTACATAAGAGTAAAAAGATTGAAAAAGAGAAAGCCGGAAACCGCATCCTAAACAGGAAACAAGAGATGAGCCTCTTCACCTGTTCAATAGATGTGGGTGGAGTGTGAACCGGGCGATAGACTAAACTATCTACTCCAATTGAAAAAAAAATGAAATAAAAATAAAGAGTGAAAAGATTGCAAAAGAGAAAAACCAGAAACTGCATCCTAAGCAGAAAACAAGGGATGAGCCTTTTCACCTGTTCAATAGACGTGAGTGGAGCGTAAACCAGGCGATAAATCTAATGCTTTTGTTAAACTCAGAATTTAAAATTCATAATAATAAAGTAAAGTGAATCTAATAGTCAATTAATAATGATCTTCGTTTAATCAAATATTAATGTTAAGGCCCCAATAAATTATTTTTAGGGTCTGTTCTTATATTTTTAAAATTTCTTCAAATTGCTTTGTTTTGATTGGTCCACTCTGTCTATGCAACAATGCCTCTCTGATTAAGGAGGTTTGACTAGTCTTGAACCTTTCAAAACTCTCCAACTGGAAATAAACTTCATCATTTGATAAAACACGGATAGTGTCAAAACAAAATGGCTACTTTTGTAGTGATATCATATTTCTCACTTAGCTGACTGATGTTACCATCAGCATTCTGATACAATAATTTTGTATGTGGACATGTCCATCCACTCAGCAATTTACTTTTATTGAATAACAGACATTTCTATTTGTCTAATCATGTTATATATCGACAAACAACAAACACGCATATATATAAAAATATGAAGTTATATTTTTATTAATGACGATGGACCGTGTAGAATAGGGAACAGAGAATTGAGAGAGCGCGCTTCTAATGGGTTGACGGGAGTGTAGTCTTATCTGTTGTGTCTCTCTTCACCGGCCGATCTCTGTTGCTCCTCTACTGGCGAATCCGTGTGCCGAGGTCTTTTTATAATCTTCCAGAACCGGGACTTTTTCTTCCGGTTTTGCCTCGCCCACGCACGCACACGTAATTCTCAGAGACACCTGTTCTGTTTGCCTCTGTAGTTATTTCCGCTGCTGCCGGAAATAAGGTCAAACGACATCTGTTCCTTTCAACGACCGGAAACACCCTCGCTTGCATCAGCCTTCCTCGGGTGGGGCCAGATTGTTATATTACATTCCTCGCCCTCCCATTTTCCAAAATGTTCACCTAAGAACATTTTAAGCGCAACACCCTCACACTCCTCCCCACGCCACACAAGCCCGACAATTGTATAAAACATGTGCACGCCAAAACAACAAAACATGCGCATGCCGAAACAAAAAAAAACAACAAAAAAATATATAGGGGAGCCTACATCGGCAACCCAACAATGTTCGTGTCCATCGTGAAAATTGTTCTACCAGCTCGACGTTTCATTGTTCTTTTTTTTTTTTTTTTTTTTTTTTTAATATCCATTTTCACAGAATTGGGCAAAGTTCTTAAAAATGTTCATTTTCTTTCTCGACTCTGTCCATAAGCGTAGACGCCTCGATGCATGACCACATGATCATAGGCGGTAACCGCGCCCCAGTTTCTAAACTGACATCGAGTAAATGACCTTTGACCAACACCATGCGTGTTTCTGCTGGAGTTTATTGTTACACATGTAACTTCATTTAATTTAATTTAATTTCAAACATACTATGTTTGAACACAGAAAAATGGCCATTATCTGCAGTACATATCATTCATAGTCTGACCGAGAAATGTTCAATAGAAAATGAAGAAAATTACCCTGATTCCAACGTTAATCCGCATGCAATTTACTTGTGGAGGATTAGAGGTTTCATCTATATTAATTTAGTCTAAAAAAATGGACCCGTGACTCGTAGTTCCTTAGTTTGTACAATGTTTTCCATTCCTTGAACTACTTCCTCTGGATTCGAATCCAAGCATATCTGATTTGTTGACATCTCTCTGTTTAACGCAGAGACATTTGAGTGTTGAACACCCGTTGACCCCGGAGTACTATTCACAACGGATAACTCCCTTTCCTTTCCCGAAGCACTGTTGCTTCTTTCACACTTAAAAATCCGCTTCCTAGCTATTATTCCAAGGATTATCATAACGCCGACTATGCCAGCAATGACTCCTATCGTCAACTTCTTCGGGAGTTCTTCATATCCTTCACTAAATCTTTCCATATCTATCTGTTCCAAGGTATTTACTAGTTTGCGGATAGGAATCTCCTCCATATCGCGCAATTCAACCGGCATGGTGTCCACTGAAAAATTGGGAAATTTCTGCGTAATTGGGGACCAAACCACTGAACCAGAGACGTATAATTTACTTTATGCTTTAGATACTATTAATAATTTTCCACGTTTGTATCTTCCTAACTATTTCACTTAAACTATCGTTAATCCTCCCATTGCTTCTTTCCCAATCCTATAGCATATCAGCCAATAAGTCTACAAGACTTTTCAGTTGTTCTTTCTTTTTGTTCCGATCAACTGTGGAACCTGCAGGTCTATCCGTGTCAATATAAAGTTTTCAGAAATTAATATATCTTCAAAAGATATTTCCCAAGTCACATAAATGAAAATTCACAGAGGATGTTGAATTGATGGGAACCTGCACAAAAGCATAATTCACAAACATAGAAATGTAAATCATTTTGTAGTGTACAGTCATTGAAAAGAAATCCAAAAAAAGAAAACCTAACACTGCACAAACCAAAGAAAACATTGTTATCAACAAGTTAATCCAATTATCCACTTTAAAGAGTAGAAGAAACTTCCTTTACATGATTTTACATTTCACTTACTCAATAAAAGTAAGATTAATTAAGCAACGTACCAGTAAACTCACTTCACATATATGGTAAAATATTAACAAAAAAATAAATCATTAACTCAGATATGTACTTACAGATAGGTAAATATCTCAACTTTATTCCTCCCGTCAACCCCAACCTATGCGCTCTCCGCTAGACGTACTACTTTCTGCATGTAGTCCTGCACCCCCTCCATTCTACCCTTAATGTGTTCGACACCGAACAATCCACATTTCTCAATTCTAGGGTCAGATCGGCAAAAGTATGCTGTTCCATTTGTTTTTTTTTTTCTAACTAGACTTATTATAAACAAGAGCAGAACACACACACTATCAAATCAAAGAGTCACCTACCTTGGCTGATGTCTATAGTCGTGCGGCTGCTTCTATTTTCGTCTTCTTTTTTCTTTCTATCTGGTAGTTTTAAGTCCGTTGAATTTCAATCGTCGCCGTGGCAACCAGCTCGCATCTAACTGTTTTGTTGTCTCAAAACAGCAAGTCACTAGGCACCAATTATGTGTCTTAATGACTGAGCCGGTTAGAATAGGGAACAGAGAATTGAGAGAGCGCGCTTCTAATGGGTTGACGGGAGTGTAGTCTTATCTGTTGTGTCTCTCTTCACCGGCCGATCTCTGTTGCTCCTCTACTGGCGAATCCGTGTGCCGAGGCCTTTTTATAATCTTCCAGAACCGGGACTTTTTCTTCCGGTTTTGCCTCGCCCACGCACGCACACGTAATTCTCAGAGACACCTGTTCTGTTTGCCTCTGTAGTTATTTCCGCTGCTGCCGGAAATAAGGTCAAACGACATCCGTTCCTTTCAACGACCGGAAACACCCTCGCTTGCATCAGCCTTCCTCGGGTGGGGCCAGATTGTTATATTACAATCAGTTTCTTCATGTAAAGTTGTAATTCATCAATGAATGCAACAAAATTTTTCTTTAACCCAAGTAGTTTCGATGTCTTCCAAGATCATCTTCAGGGATAAATTACAAAAAAGTGGAAAGAATCGGTATAACAGGCACAATATGTCTATATTATTCAATGAAATATGTCTGTTTAAAGATATGCTGCCTATATATATGTAGGATTATAGACATCATAATGGTGTCCTCATGAAACTTTGAAGTCAGTATGAATCTGTTCAGTTGAGTGACAAACTTCTCAGCTTTAATCCTATCAACACTATCTCTACCCCGATACCAAGCACTCTATGACAAAAAGCCTGCTTGCCAAAATACTTTTATCAGTAAAACTACTGAAAAAATAACAATATTGGTGCTAGACATTATCACAACTCAACACTATATATATATATATAAACTCCCTGATGACAAGATTCTATCTCAAAACATAGAAATTTTCATGTCACAAAGTACTTTTACTTCATGTTACACTTCAGAAATGAATTGAGTTCTTTCGGTGACTGGCTTGTGTATACACTGCTTATATACAAGACGTTAAAATTTACCTTCTCCGATTCCATGTGCCTATGGCTTAGGGGGTAGATACTCCGACTGACACCAAATCAGTCGAGTTTCGATCCCAGCCAGAAGCAAGTGGATGTGTCTAGCCACACTGATGAGCTGTCATACAGCAAAACAGGCTTGTATGTGGATGATTAATCTATATATATATATATTATGGACCAAAAGTTCAGGTCTACTGTCTGGATTTAAAAAAATTGTCTAAAGATTTTCAAAAGTAATTTACTTGATCACTGCAGACCATAGGGACTTTCTCTTCTTGATGGGCTTTTTCCATATATTTAATAATAAAAATAATAACATTAAAATTTATCCATTTATGCATACAGATTCTTTAAAATTTTAGATCTTTCTTGCCTGAGATACTGTTGCATTGCACCTTAGACTAGACACCAGACATATTGACAGGGTGTGACTTCCCCCAGTCAAACCTGTGACTTAAAAATTACATTTGACCAGATTGTAACTCATGAGTAAAATTATATTTTTAATTTTGTGCATGTGCGCATTGTTTGTTTTTGACTTTGTTGACTGCACTGTTGGGTCAGATGGGCATCATACATGAGAAAAAGAGCGCCATGATGCAATTCACTGTCATAAATTTTGAAATAGCATTCATACAGAAAGCTCAAATACATACATTTCAGAGTGTTTAGGTGTCAAGCTGAGTACAGTGCAGAGAATTTAGAAAGAGTTGGATGAGTCTATTGGTGATTACAAAAGGGTTTGGAGTGATCACTACTGATGGTGATGTTATGCCTACATTAATCTTTCCAAAGAATCTCAGACTCAACATGGGGACCTACATCAAGTACCTCGAGGATGTAGTGTTGACATGGGTCAAGAGGGTGGCTGCTAGAAGACTATGTCTGACAACAGAACTCTGCATCATACCATACAAGTAGGAGAACTCAGCCATGGCTATCAGACAACTTTTGTGACCACACCAGCCCTTACATCTGGCCACCTAACTCCCCAGACTGCAATTCTTTTAATTATTATGTGTGGGGTGCAGTTGAGCAAGAGACCAAAAAAAACTCCTTGTAGCACCAAAGATGAACTGAAGGCAAAGATTATGGTAAAATTCACTAATTAAAAAAGGAGACCCTCCAAAAGGAATACAGAAGATTCTAAAGTCATCTGTAGGTCATGGTTGACACCAATGGCAATTTAATAAATAAATATACTCTTGTATTTGTCTATATTTCTGAGATGAGATAGTATTTACACTATTTATATCATTCAGACTATTGTTGCTCATCTTTGTTGCCATTTTTCTGACATTTCAGCCATTGTATGCTCCGGCCTTTTTCAGGTGCTAGGAATTTCAAACCAAACCCTTTATTACAATCACAATTTAATCTTTAGTATTTCATGATATTTTTGCGTAATTTTTGTAAATATATCTTTATGTATATTTTGTAGATATGTCTGTTAAAATGATATAACAATGTTATTTTCATTTTTGTGTAATTTGGATGGCAATTTATCTATCGCACTATATATATATATGTATATATACACACACACACACACACATATATATATAAATATAAATTCCCAGTGAGTCTTACTTTTTACGAAATCACCATTGATTATAAACTTTACTTAATGAACTTGTCGGTTAATCATTCTGAGACTATTTTACTTAATTAATAATGCAGCCCCAGAAATAATTATTAAAAACACAAGAAAAAACTTATCTGTGGCATTTCTCCAGGATCTCTTTTATTCAACTAATTAATACCTTCATCTCAGTTCTTTAGAATTGTTAATTAATCAATTTACCTGGAGTGGGAGAGGGGCACACTCTCTCGTCACAATTAGAAAACAATGGAGGTAAATGAAATAATAATTTTCGATAAAGTGGGTTTAGGAGTAGATTGAATATCAAAATGTGTTTGTTTACCAGTGGTGAAATCTAAACTAGGTATAAGATATGCCCATTTAATTTGGAGGTCACCTGATTTGGGCTGTAGCAACAAACACTCGTGATCCCTTGTTAAGATCATGTGAATGCCTTGGCTTATAACCCACCGGTTACCTATATAAGCACATTGTAATTCTGAAGTTGAGAGAGTTGGTTGACAACCGTGGAAGTATACGGTCATGTGTCATCGAGTCTGCCCGAGAAGGTGGAGTGCTGACAAGAGACCAGAATCGTGTGAGTGTACGAGTCACCCCCCTCCCTTGCTGGAGTAAGGTTGCAGACAATTTGGACCAAGCAACCTCCCAACTGAAGGTGTCTTTGTATGAAAAAGTAGAGTAAAATATATTCTATATTTTACTTGCATTCAGTCCTATTCTTTCAGATGAAGGCTTGTTGCAGATTGTCTTTGTTGTGTGGTGACAACAAAAGGACAAAGAAGAGGAAGATTATGAAATGATTATATGAAACTGATGTTTTGTGAAGAGGTCAGATTGAATAGTTTCTGACAAGGAGATTTATGATTTGAAAAGTTTAAGCATCGTCCTGAATTTGTTGAGGATTGTTGAAATTTGATAGTTGTCCAAGAACTATTAGAAGTAACATTGTTATAGTGGTTGCATTGAAAACTGCTGAGTATATGAAGCTTAATGTCATTACTAGTCCGACATCGGAATTGCATCAGCCGTCGTTTGTACCAGCACCTTTGCAATACACGTAGACCCAGCATTTTGTTTGAGAAGAATTGACTCTGTCAAAAGAGTCTGAAGAAAATTGTTGAAAAGAGTTATATCTATCTTCTGGGATGATTTAACAACTAGTGAACCATACACACTCTCTCTCTGTCTAGAATCTTGTGTGTGAGTTGTTATGCTAAAAACTTTTGGCAGACCTGAAGGAAACTACACCACCTTTAAATTTGTTGTTTTTAATTTTTTTACTTTTTTCAGCGCAGTCTTATCGATTATTACATAAACTTTCCGATTATCAAAAGAAAAAAATGGAAGAATTCCAATATTTAAATTTAAACAATTTTAGTGATGGGGCTCAGTTTCTCATACAACATTATAGTAAATTGATCCTCCATTTTGGAACCACTTGCATTGGGGTTTCTTTTTTTTTTTTTTTTTTGACGAGTTGTTGCTCTTGTTTTTGTATTTTTCAAGTTTTCTTCAGTTCTTATGATGGCATCTTCCTCGGAAACGAAATTCCAAAAGTGGTTTTATTCAAAAATTTTACAAAGGATACAATTGTTGAATATGCGCAAGCAAAAAAGTTAATTGCACGTTCCTGTGCAATTAAAGTGGAATTAAAGTGGAAGTTAGGTCTGGTGCACATTGGCCCGTGGGAATAGCCCGAGAGGCAAGAGTGTTAAAAGCGGTGCCTTCATGACTGGGATTTGACTTGTGGGGGCCAGAGTGTTAAACTTAGTCCTGGAAAAGTCCTGAATTTTCTTTTACACAGATCTGTGGTAAACTCTGCAGAAAAGACACGGGAAATACATTATGGTAGCGGGAAAGTGACTGACATTCTTTGGATTTTTTTATCAAGAATTTTTAAATATATATCAGGAGCAGATGTGGCAAAGCAAGGATGAATGGTGAATTTAAAAATATGTAAGATAGACTCTGGCAAGAAAAATTGTCTAGCACGACATAGTTAATCAACTTTCTTAGTTGCAGACTTGATTCAATATAATCTTTCCATTTCATATTAGCTGAAAATGTTAGTCAAAGAAGGTACAGTAAATCAATCTCCTGGAGGTTAGCATCAGCAGAAATGGAAACTCCCTTAATGAGGTGGAACAATTTGTGTAATGGGCAGAAGATTGCAAGTTTTTCCTTCTTGGGTTCTCAAGTCTTAAAGAATCTGTAAATAGGATGTTTTTTTTTAGGATGGTGCCCTTTTTGTTTCCATTTTCTTTAAGATTTTTTTGTTGCTTACAAACTCTCTCCATGGAATTCTCAGCATCCTTCTGTAGTACCACATTTTTGTTATTGCATTTTCCATCAAAACACTTCCCAGATATTTAAACTTCTGTACTTGTTTGATATTGACATCTACAATTTGTAGTTTGCAACTTGGACTTTTTCTTTTGCTGACAACCATAACACATCAGTCAATAAATCCTGGGCTTAACTAATAAAACAACTTTTAGGAAAAATTTAACTTTATTCATCAACATAGTCTCCTTCTAGGGTGATACACTGATTCCAATGTTTTTCTAACAATTCTGCATTTTTGGCAGAACGATTTGTTTTTGGCCTCAAAATATACCTCACTTTCTGAGATCACTTCTTCAGTGGAGCCAGATCTCTTTCTCTGGAGCATTCTTTTGAGGTCTGCAAACAGCCAGTAGTTCATTGGGGCCCAGATCTGGAAAATAGGGTGGATGCAGAAAACCTTGCTTTTTTTCTTCTTCATTTGTGGCTGTCTTTTGGCAATTTCTTCCTTCAAACACACCAATAATGCTATATAATATTTGCTATTGATGATTCTTTCTTTCCCAATTTAATCGATGAACAAAATACCTTGCACATCTCAAAACTTCTGATGTTTGTGTCTTTGGTTGCTTTGAATGGCTTTCACCTGCTGCTGTTCACACAGCTGACTGCCAGTTTTTACTCTGGAGTGAAGTGGTAGATCCATGTTTCAACCATTGTCACATATTTTTGCAAAAACTATTGTTGTGTTAAAACAATTGCAAACAATGCTCTGAATGGTCGACGTGTTGTTGTTTTTGATCGACACTGAGCAAATGCAGCACCCACTTTGAACACAGCTTTCTCATTGACAAATATTCATGTAAAATGGTGAATATACTGCCTTCCGATATGTTCAGCCCCTAAGCTATCTTGCGCAACTTCAATTTATGATTAGCCAAAATGAGTTTGTGAAATTTTTTGGTGTTTTCTGCGACAACTGCCAATTTTAGGTGACCTGAGCATTCAGCATCATTTGTGTCTATGACTGCGTTTAAAGTCAGCATACCACCTCTTAACCATTGTTTCTGATGGAGCAGAGTCTGAATAACACTTATCAAGTCAATGCTTTGCTTGAACAGTATTTTTTCTCATTGGAAAGTAATGCTTTATCAACACATGAAATTCAAATTTTCCATTATTTTGAAAATTTGCAACAGTAGCTTCACTGTAATTTGTAAACTAATAATCTGATTGGGCCCAAATTTTGTCATGTACCATTTGAAGGTTAGTACTTTATAAAAATCTTATGGATTTTTTTTATTAGTGTTGCCATCTATATGTCAGGCCCGGGACTTATTGAGTGATATGTTACTTCCTGTTTTCTTACAGTTGATGGTTAGTCTCATCTCTACTTTCCTATATTTGATATAAGTATTGGGTATATATTTTACAAAAAGCAAAAATTCATAGTGGTAATTACCATGTTGTCCAAATTTTTAACAACATAATCTTTTAAGTATTCAGTTATTTTTTGCAACCTGCTGGTGGTATTTATTTTTCATATTGTTCGTTAGATTTTTTGTTTGTGTAACTTTATTTGTTTTTCCTCTTATGATGATTTTCATTCAGATATTTGGAAAGTAATGTGTTTTCTTCAACTGGAAGTAAAGAATTGTTAGATTCATTTTAAGGTATCTTGCTGTTATAAGACAATTACCCATGTGTCATAAGTGGGAATTAGTCTTTGTTCTTGATTTGGATTTACAATAGTTTTTGTTCTATTTTTATTGTTGGATCTTTCTTTACTTGAGCTACCATTTCTAATGAGGTCTTCCAGTTTTCCTGTATATTCTATTATGTCCATTACTACAGTCACATTGTGTTGTTGTTGAATATGACAGCAGCTCTGACAACCTGGGATAGAAGTGTGAAAGAGGATGACAACTTGGCAGATTGAGGCTGTTTACTATGTGAAGGGATTATTGAAAAAAATACAAAAGTTCTGTGCTCCATATAACATCAAGGTGACTTTCAAAAGTGGTTCAACACTTTGCAGACACATTTTTTGAGTAAGATCTCCCATAAAGGAGAACATGATGAAGGACTGCGTGTATGCCACCTCAAGCAGCTGTGGTAAGAAATATAAAGGACAAACTGGCTGCCCCCTTAAGAACACTGTAAAGCCATAACATGTGGGGAAATAGAAATATCAGGTGTATCTGACTACATGGAGGGAAAAGGGAGATTACTGCTCCCTGTGAGATGAAGTTCAAATAAGACAGTACATTATTGGAAATTATGAAAACTTAAGAAGTTGGTGCATATGCTAGGCCACAAAAACCTCTTAAGTCAGTCAAGCATAGAAATGAATACAATTAGGTTTAGAAGTTGTAAAAATTCATATACTAGCATTCTTAAGGACACATAGTCCAGTGGATAAAAGTATTAGTTGAATTTGGTGACTTGACCCAAAGATACTTGGCTACAGCAGAGGCGAACAAAAAGAGTTAAGTTAAAGGGAGATAAGTGATACCGAGACATCTGGAAGCAGCATGGCTCGTGTAACTAGAACAATCTACTCTGGTGGATGCAATAAAGTTCAAAATCTATTCTGAAAAAGGCCGAAGAATACAACGTCCAAATCATCAGAATGTAGCAACAAAGTTGAAGACAGCAATCTGAACAATGTCTAAATAACACTTTTTTTGATGTGTCAGATAGGCAGGATATGTTTATTATATGCTATGAAAATTGTCTTTTCACATTTAGTGTTCAATTCTTTTTACCTTGTATAACAAACTACTAAGGTTAGCTTTGTGACCAGTGAGAATTTCAGACAGTTTTTCCTATTATTTGACTATAACACCTATTTGTTATATAGGCGGTAGTCATAATAGTATATAACCATAAAAATTTCAGTAGCTAGTTTTGATTTTTACTTCCCATAATTCAGATTCGTTACTGTTAAAATGGAATTTACATTTGGTATATCTGTGAAATAATTAGCCATGGTTAAGTATCATTGACAAAATTCTGAACAGGTGGCATTTACAAAGGTCACAATAAACAAAAAGAGGGAGGGAAAAGAACAGGTAAAAAAATACAAATAAATATATGCAAGTCAAAATCAAAGCAACAGTAACAGCAAAGGGTTTACAAAACTAACACACAAATGAGATATAGTTAAGTATTTATAGCATTATGACTTCAAAGTGAGAAAGAGACAAAATATGTTCATGGAACAGAGAATTGTCTATTTTTATTGGAAGAAATCCTAGCCTGCATCTGTAGGATTTGTCTATAAATTTGTAGTGAATGAGAGGAAACTATCAAACACTCCTTTCAATGCATTGTTGTACAGGATCATTAAAGGTTTCATGGTTTGTATGGTGTTTGGAAATTTTGTCCTTGATGGTTATCACAAATAGAACAATTTAATGGTACCATTTTTTATATCGGCTGAGCATTATGTATTATTCTACTTGCTCAGTATTTTGAGTCATGGTGTGGATGATGTGACATCAGGAATTCTGTGGAGATGAGATGTTTACCACTTCCCAACTGTTTTTTTTTTTTTTTTTTTTTTTTTTTGAAAGCACAAGCTTAAAGTTAAGATCAAGACAGAAAGGAAGTGACTCTTCTCATTGGAATTTGGCAACAGGTGGGTGAGAATTTTGTGCCTCTATTCAGCAAATGGTGTTGACTTATGAGGTAGCCTAGGAAGTTTTTATCTTTATTTTTCTTAAGTTAGATAGAGCCTATGTTCATTAGCCTATTATTTTTTCCAGTCTTTCTTTAATTCCCCTTCTCTCTTGATAAGCAACAAACATTTCAATTCCCTAGTAGATGTGGGATGCTTTTCAAGTGTCCCTTTTCTAATTGTTATAATGTCTGACTGAGTATGTGGTTGATATAATGAATCATTCTCTATTTTATTCTGTCATGCATTATTTTTGTCTGAACTGATATTTCTGTCAGTATATGATTAGGAGGGGGAAGGTACTTAATAACAAAATTTTGTTTGGTTTCTTGTAAGTAGTTTGTTTTTCACATTATGTATACATACTTTAAAACTATTTTATGTCTCACCCACATAACAAAAACTGTACATTAGGTCACAGACAAAAATTTGTTGTGGAAAGAAACTTTATCAAATGATTGTGTCAGCAATTGAGTCAAGCTAAGCTAAGAGATAGGATTGAAGAAGACCAGCATCTCACATTCCAAATTTTTGGACTCATACCACATTTAGTGTATCAAATTACTAATGAATATTATTATTGTTGGTTACAATCTAATGGGGATATTAACTTTTGTTGTTTCTCTAGTTTCAACAACTGCTGTTTATGTTGTTGCATTTTTATTTGGGCTGATAATTCTTCCATATTTAAAAATATTTTTTAACGCACAACAAAGAAAAAAATAACAGCAATGTAGTTCTAATTTCTCATCATTGTTATTATGTGCATCACAACCAAATGGGTATATTTTTCATACTCCATATAAGTTTTGATTCTTTGTTTCCACTACTAATCATCATAATATGACTCTACTGACTCCAACGGTACTCTAATGCTATACTGTATCAGAACTCTCTCAGAATTCTGACACTGTTCTTTGTGTTCTTTATTTAAGATGTCTTGCCTAGTTCACTTGTGTTATCAGAGGTGTCTTATTTACTCTACAAGGTATACATTAATTCTAATAATGTATGGAGTACTGAGGTCTATTTGCAAATGCTGTTTTAGCCATTAAATGTTGCCACCCAGCTGGCTGTTGTTTCCTTAGTTTAGGTAACTTTCAACCTCTGTTGATTGGACTTTATGCCTGCTTTTGCCAAGGCAATCCACCAGCATAGTCAGTGTTCTGACACATTTGTATCAAGGTTGTATTTTGAAAGTATGTATATTTATACCAGTTACCTTAATTACTGAACAACCAGTGCCATGCCGAGGTACTAAGTAGGACATTGCAATAAGAAATTAACACACAATTGTTTATTCTTTAATGAACCATATTTTCTCAAGGTTTCATAATGACTAATTTGATCACTTAACACTATAAACAAAGATTTTATATTGCTCATAGCAAAGATTAAATATAAAAAAATACCAACTTAAAAATGGTTTTCAAGTTTCTTGCTCTAATTTGTTTTTAATTTATTTTATTTTTTACATTTTGAAATGTAATAAAGATCATTTTTATCTGCATTCATTCAGTAAAAAAATTGATATTGAATAAGCATTGCTGTTGTATTGGTAATGATTAAAAATGCTTCTTTTTAGGATTGCGAGGTGCAATTGCCTTTGCTTTGAGCCTTCACATGGAGTTTTCAGCAGAAAAACGTTATATCCTTGTCACAACTACTCTTATTATTGTTCTTTTCACAATTATGTGTCTAGGAGGTGCAACAATGCCTATGATGAAGGTAAGATATGATCTCTTTTCTTACAGGAATCTAATTCTGAGAATTTTTTCCTCTCATGAATCTTTGTACTTATTGTTCTGGATTTGCACTGGTAAAGAAAAATTATTCTTTGATGCTAAGTAGGATAAAATATAAAAAAAACAACTCTTTTCTTTAGTTTTTCTATCATGTGCACTTTAACATTCTACTAATCTTATGTATTTTAAGTTCTTCTGCAAACTCTGGTTTTCTTTTGTTTCTCTATTGTTTAAATTGATGTTTTTCAAGGCGTAGTTAAATCATTTTTGGCTACATTCACTCTAAAAATGATATTGAATAAACACAGATCTCATATTCATGGTAATGATTGAATTTCTCCTTTTCAGGCTTTCAAGGTGCTATTGCCTTTACTTAATGCTTTCATATAATCTCAGCTAAAACAAAATAAATTCTTGCATTAACCCATTAATGTTGACTGTATAATCTGGTATTAATTATTGGTTGCAAAAAATCATCCAGACATCTTTTGGCTTATTTTTTATTTTTTTTTTTTAATCATCTCACCCCAAGCAAGGCATTCCACTGCCACTATTGTGCATGGGGCTACATAGGGGAAGGTAAAGAGAAGGAGTGGTTAGACATAGGGAATGTCAGGAGGAAGGTGACAGATGAGTAAGGATAGCGAGGATGAGGGTTGGGCAGATGGGAAGAGTGTTTGATAGAATGGGAGCAGGTTAGTGTGTTAGGAGGTGTCTATTGACCTTACATTTAAACTACTGGAGATTGTAGCTGTCGGGGAAGCAATCGTGTGGAAGAGAATTCCAGTCTGGAAGTGCGAGGAAAGAAACTGTTAGAGTAGAAGTTACGGCTGCATTTTATCGGTTTCACTGTAAAAGGGTGGGATCTAGTTGCTAATCTAGTATCTCGTTCAAATTCGTATTTAGGGGGCACCAGTGATCTAAGTTCATCGGAGCAGAAGCCGTGAAAGCATTTATAGAAGAGACACAGGGAAGCCACGTTGCACCGGTGGGAGAGAGACTGAAGGCGGTCTGCCAAGTCGGTATCTATCACATTACAGACCCTCCTCTGAACCTTATCGAGAAGCCCGAGGAGAACAGCAGGGGCACCCGACCAGATCAGCAGGGGCACCCGACCAGATATGGCAGCAGTATTCAATGCACGGGCGGATGGTAGATTTATAAATGTGCAGGATAGATTTAGACAGAAAAAACTTCTGGGCCCTACACAGAGAACTGACTTTCATTCCATTTGAGGTCCTCTGAAAGTGTGAGACCAAGGAGGCGTAGTGTTTTACTCTCTGGGAGGCAAGCCTGGTCCATGCTAATGGGAGGTAGGTGAGATTGTCGATGATGGTTAATTGAGAGTAGCTTCGTTTTAGAAGCATTAAAATTTACTAGCCATTTCTTACCCCAGTCCAATATGGATTGGAGGTCTTTTTCAATCTTGGCTGCGAGGTTAGCTTTGACGTCTACACCAGATTTTTGTAGGAGGCGAGAGTAAAATGTGGTGTCATCGGCGTACAAACCTATTTGGGCTCTTATGGAATCAGGGAGATCATTAATGTATATCAGGAAGAGTGTAGGACCTAAGATGGAGCCTTGGGGGACACCTGCGTTTGTATGGTAGTTCTGAGAGGCATGTCCGTTTAATACCACCTTCATTGTGCGGTTAGAGAGGAATGACTGGATTAGTTGAAACAAATGTCCAGTTATACCATAGCTCCGCAGTTTACATAGAAGGCCAGCATGCCAAACTCTGTCGAATGCCTTAGATATATCCAATGCAACGGTTTGGGCTTCACCATTCCTGTCGAGTGCCTGGTATATGTACTCGGTGATGGTCGTTAGCATATCAGCAGTAGACCTGGTGAAGCGGAAACCATATTGCTTGTCCGAGAGGAGCCTGTGTGCTGTGAGATGCTGAACCACCTCGCCGTTGATAATGGCTTCGAACACTTTGCCAAAGATCGGAAGAAGGCTGATAGGGCGGTAATTTGCAGGGTCAGAGGGTTCTCCAGTGTTTTTAAGTATAGGAACTACAGCGGAAGATTTCCAACAGGCAGGAAAGCAGGAAGCAGATAGGCAGAGGTTGTAGAGCTTAGAAAGGATAGAGGAGAGTTCAGGGGCACATTTCTTTAAGACTATGGTTGTGATTCCGTCACCACCGCTCGCTTTGTGAGGGTCAAGTTTTAAGATTATCTTAGAGACAAGCGAAGGTGTAATGTGGACATCATTCAGTTGTACCTCGGTTCTAGGTGAGAAGTCGGGCGTAAAAACTCCAGATGAGTCCAGACTCGAATTGTTTGAGAATCTGCGGGCAAAGCATTCAGCCTTATCTGCTGGGGAGGTGAGGACCTCAAATTTGTTGATTAGCGGGGGTATTGTGGACTTGCTCTTGTTAAGTACTCTTTTACAGAGTCGCCAGTAGTCTTTAGAGCCGAATTTAGAGCATGCTATGCGTTGCTTCATTCTGGCAGCAAACAACATCTTAGCTTCGTTAAGTATCCTTTTACACTTATTACGAGCTGAAGTGAAAAGGCGCCTGTTTTGGTCCGACGTATAGTTACGATAGAGTCAGAAGAAATGATTCCGGTGGGCAATGGCAGCTGAGCAAGCGGGTGAGAACCATGGAGACAAATGAGATTTAAGCTGGAATTTCCTAGCAGGGATGAAGGCATCGATGCCAGCCTTAACCCAGGAGGAGACCTTGGATGCACATTTTCCGATGGGAAGACTAAAGACATTGTTCCAAGGGATGTCACAGAGGAAGTCTCGGAACGAATCCCAGTCTGCTCTTTGATAGCAGTAGGATATTCTACTTGTATGGGTTTCATGGGTCGGGCGGGAGTGGAGTGAAATATTGACGGACACTACAGTGTGGTCAGAGTTTCTGAGTGGGCAGAGTTGTCTGGTAGTGCAAGAGTCTGGGATGGAAGTGAAGCAGAGGTCTAGAAGTGAGTCCCTTATTAGAAATAAAAGCTAAAAATTATTCCCACTGTTTAATATTTCCCAAGTCAGTTTCTTCTGTTTAGAAAATTTGCTGTTTCTTAATTTGGAACAAAGAGTTCTTCATTTCTTTAGTTGATAAAAAACACCAGATGTCCATTGATATTATGATATTTTATGTATTTAGTTTTTTCTTAAAAAATTTTGAGACTAAACATACATAGAAAAATTCCTGGCACCTGAAGAAGGCCGTAACGTCATACATAATCTTCTTAATTTTTTAAGAATTCTTTAAAAACAGAATTTTGGCTTTCAGAAAAATGTGACAGATATTATTTCTCTGCTAGTCAAAAAATGGGATTGAGTTGAACATTGAATTAAGCCAGTGTGGGTGTTTGCTGGTAGAGAAATTTGATTTAAACAGAAGTTTAGACTGTTTTATTTGGGTCGACAGAAAATAATAGAGATAAATGAAATAATGACTTTGATAAGGAGGATTTTGATAGAGATTAAATATTGAGTCTTTTATATAAGCATGTCATAATGCTGAAGTTAACATTTATTTCATGACCATAGAAGCATATGGGTCATGTTTCATTGGGTTTCCTCGATGAGGTGGGTGCTGACAAGAGAGACCAGAAATTGAGCCATCCCTCCATGCTGGAGTAAGGTTACTGAGAGAGTCAGACAGTGATCATAAAAGAGCACAGACTTATGTGAGATTGCCCCCCCCCTCGCTGAAGCAAGTGTGCGGACAAGTTAGAAACAAGAATTTTGAGAAATATTATCGTTGCAGTAGTCGCATTGAGAAACTGCTGAGTATATGAAACTCTACATTCGCCGCTAACATGACAATTATTGGGATTACATCACTTGTTCCGCACCTTTGCAAGACACATGGCCCCCAGCATTTTATTTGAGAAGAATTCACACTATTAAAAGAGTCTGAAGAACATTGCTGAATAGAGATATACATCTTCTGAGACGATTTAGCAAGTGACCCATATGCACTCTCTCTCTCTCTCTGTCTACATCTTCAATCGACTGAATAAACAACATCTGCTTTCTGGATCTAATAATCATGTAGGCAAGTAGATTTAAACTAATGAGACAAGGGCCTTTAGTGTAAAAACACCAGAACTTTTTAATTATTTGTCTGAAGTAATTTAACCAAAACAAATGTTTGTTTTCAATTTAAATATTGTCATTTCAAAGAGGAAAAAAGAAAATACTGATAAAGGTACCCTTCCTTAATATTTGGTTGTATTCTCTTTAGTGGCAATGATTGCCTTTAAACATTAACTATTTATAAACTTGCACTACTCAGTTGTTATTTTCTACTTTTGCAATTTAAGTTCTTGAATGTTTGTTGAATTCCATTCTCCAATAGCAGATTTTAGCCAAACATATAGATTTTCAATAGAATTTGGATCAGAGCTCATTATTGGCCTGTTTTAAATGGTCCATGTCCTTCTTTTTGACCAACTTCTGTGCTTTTCGATATGTGCTTTGGGTTATCTTACTGAAGAACTCATGATTTTTAATTTCAATCTTAGTTTTCTTGTGGTGAGTAGTACATTTTGCTCTAAAAAGTTTTTGTAGTCCTCAAACTTCATGATTGTGACATGGTCAATGCCTCCAGTACCAAATGAGGCAAAAGCAGCCCTACAACGTTATGGATCCTCTAATATACTTGTAGGCCTCATTTGAGCATTTGTAAACATTGTTGGTGTGCATTGCCAAAAAGCTTTTGTTTCATCTGAAAGATTGTGGTTTGTCCAGGTACTCTTTTGTAAAGTTCTGTTATTCCTTATTAGGATTTTTCTTCAGTAATGGGGTTTTTCTTGGCCTTCATTCATAAAGTGTTGCTTGCTACAATGTTCACTATTATTCCAGGTTTGTTTTCAGATCTTTAGATATTTTATGTGGTATTTTACCCATTCTAATAATTTGAATGATTCTCCCCATTTTAAAAGCACAGTTCCACTCGTCTCTTCTGAATGGAAAATCTTCCAAAATCTATTGAAAATCAAATCATTTAAATAAAATATAATAAAAGCAAAATAGTATAAGAAATATATTGTAATAGTTAAAAAATTTTGTCAACCAAATTTCGTAATTTAAATAAAAATCAGTCTTGTCCATGCATATCCACACACCAATATACACTTTGGATAATTCTATGAGTATATTCTGCATAAGATTTCCATGAACAGGTATTTGAGGGGGTACCAAACAGTAACCATTTACAGGTTTATATATTTTAGTAATCAAATAATTATGCTACTAGTAAAAATAATTTACTATTGAATATATACTACCTAATATGACCCGCATCATATTACTGTACAAAGTTAAAATCCACTTTAAGGACATCATAAATATAAATCATACAAATTTTAAGAAAAATAAAGATAAATCACAAAATTGCCTTTTAAACAAATGATTAATATGATTGTACAAAGTAAAAAAAAAAAAAAAATTAATGAATTTATTTTTCATGAGTTTTGTAATGTAAAAATATATACATCATAAATTCTGAATCAATGTTCATCATTAACAAAGCTTGATTATTCTACTTTTCTAAAAGATGACATTTATAGATACATAATAGGAAAATGCAATTTTTATGAGATTAGTACCTTTGGTAATATATGTTGAAAAATAGAAATATAATTCTACTATTCATAATTATTATTTATGCTAATGTAAGTATTTGACATATATTTGTTTTCATAAGTTCAAAAATTTAAAAAAAAAATGTTCTATTTAAAATGTGATTTTTATCATCATTTTCACTGTTTCAATTGAAATATTTTTATTCATTTCGTTTTCTTGCTCTGTAAAATTGCTAACATTTACAATCTGTCCTATTTGAATTTAGTTTATACATTAATATTGTATTATAGTAAAATAATCAAACCATCATTCTCAGAAACTAAACTGGTTTAAAATCATTGTTTCTGTTTTTGCTTGGATTTAAAATGTTTGAAATATACATATTAATTTTAGAATTTTGTTTCAGCTTTTGAAAGCAGAAAAAAGGAAAAAGACACGATCTGAAATTTCTCTCAGTAAAACGAAGGAAATGGTAAGTTGTACATTTTAGTGAATTTAATCTAAATTTCATTTTAACCAATTTCAATTATTTTTAATATAATTATATTTTTTAGGGTGATACAGTTGACTCAGAACATCTTTCTGAATTGACCGAGGAAGAATATGAAATAAACTTTGTAAAACCACATTTGCGAGGATTTTTGCGTATTGATGTTAAATATTTGATCCCTTTCTTCACACGACGTTTCACTCAACAGGTAAGTTCAAACAACTTTCAATTGACAT
Organism: Ascarosepion bandense; assembly: GCA_037127315.1. Taxonomy (NCBI): domain Eukaryota; kingdom Metazoa; phylum Mollusca; class Cephalopoda; order Sepiida; family Sepiidae; genus Ascarosepion; species Ascarosepion bandense. The sequence goes on along the minus strand of JBBBDQ010002486.1, from coordinate 70,809 downwards.
TTTTCCAAGTTAAAATTTAAAATTTTCTGAAAGTCATAAATATTTAATTAGTTAAAATTAGATACCTTCACTCATTTTTGATAATTTTCAAATTGAATTATTAAAAATCTTTTTCTTGAAACTTTAATTTTAATTGAAAGCTAAATGATAAAATTTATTTTTATTTTTATTTTTTTTATTTTTTTGGTAAGCAAAATACTCAGGTGTATTTTAAATGGAAATTATATTGATTGGAATCTAAAATTTTGAGTTTTTTTTTTGTTTTTTTTTAAATTTTTAAGCCATTTTTTGAGCAGTTGATATATTTGTAAACAAGTTAATTCTCGGTTTTAAAAATCTTGCATAAATAAAATATACATCTCTCACACATTATTTTTGTTGAAAATTAGCAAATTTAAAGTTAAATTAATCTGATTTGAAACAAATTACTTGTTTATGGCATGAAATTTAGAATAAAAGTATTTCTTAATCAGAAAGAGCTGACTCGTTGACCTTTCAAGTAGGCAATGATAACCCCTTGTAAATCAGTTCACATTTCTGGAAGTATGGTGACCAAAAATTAACATAACCCAATTTAACATTTTGTAAGAGGAACAACCCTTGAAACGTGACTTTTTAATGATAAGAAAATGTGCAGTTTAACATAAAAAAAACATTTAGAAATTATTTTATAAAACTTAATTCTAAATGATTTGTATTAAGCTTTTGAATTTTTGATTTGTAGTCTTCATTTAATAAATTGAAAAGTGAAAACACTGAGAAAGAAATTTAAGATATTTAAAACTTTAATTAGTAAAGAAAAAAATGAAAGCAATTCTTATAAAAATTCATTATTTATCAATTTTTTTTCTTAAGATATCCTTAAAATATATTATTTTTAAAATCAATTAAAAGTTTATCTAAATTAAAAATGGCGTAGTTTCAATAGATTTTCTTTTACTATTTGGAGTAGATTTTCAGATAAATGACATGGTTAATGAGTCCTGCATAAAAAAAAATATAAAAAAATATAAAAAAATATTTGGTATAAATAATATATTCTAGAAGTTTTATGCAATTAATTGGCGGGGGGCATGTTAAAAAGAAAAGTTTTATCATTATTTTCTAAAAGTAATAATTGCATAAATAATGTCATTTATTTGTGAATAAATTCTGAAAGTTTCATTAAAATCAGATGATTAGTTGATTTTTTGAAAAATTTTCAAATTAATGTGTCTTTCAACACCAAAAAAATGACTTGTGTAATATTATGTTTTCCTTAGTACTATCATGTAAACATGGCATGAATCACTGACGGAAAACAAAGAAGTTTTAACTGAAATTTTGAACATGTAAGAAATGATTAAGACATTTTAAAAAATGACAAAATTTGATTTTTTTTTTTTTTTTTTTTTTTTTTCCCTAAATAAACATTTTGATGATAAAACTCAAGTTTGAGCCCTTTTAGCATGATGCCATGCTGTTTTTTTGGCAATTTTATGGAAGTATCTAGTTAAAATCTTTGATAGTGATCCTATTTCAATTCAGTTTTTTTTATTTAAATTTTTTTTTATTTTTTTTACTTGGTACTTATTTTTCTTTCGTCTCATCAACTAGAAGACTACAGATAAAAGTGGATGTTAATTTTTCATTTTCATGTGATTACATTTTATATGTAATACACATGTACAAAGGGTTGCTGAAAAGCTTTATACTTACCTAAGTTATGTATATAACTAAATTTTTGTTCTGTATGTGGTTTATTAAGAAAAGATACAGCTTCTCAAATTTATCTTTTCCAATTTGCAGATGATAAAAAAAATCAACACATGAGTGACATCATACACTTTTTCCTTCACCACCAAAGATTTCCAAAAATAAAGTTATGGGCTACTACTTAAGGTGGGATTTTGGGGTTACCTTCTTTACATAAAATGTTATGGTAAAATTGGAGGATCCATGTTGGCACATTGGGCCAAGACATGTCTGCTGCCTTCCCCCTCTTGCCAAATTGCACCTGGAGACAGCATACACACATAGTCTGCTGGCACTTCTGTGTATGATGTGTAACATGCTGAAGACATGCATGCTCTTCCCTGATCTTAGGATCACACAAATGACAATGCGGAGCAGGTTGTTTTTGCCTGCAGTTCCATCTCAACAGTGTTTCCTCTTTGGTACCTTCTTCAGGTGTATCACTGAGTTCATTCTGTCCAAGGTCATTGTGAGGGCTCCTTGCTGATGTGTCTTCCTGTGCTGATCACTCATACATCATCAGGGCTTCATCACCTAGTTACATCCATTCCACACACAAGGTGAACATTTTTTAAATGGCATGGGATTCTGTCAACATAAACGGAATGAGGGCTATAGATGCTCACCACTTTCTCTCTGTCAAATGGTGTCTTACATATTCCATGCAGATTCTTTACCCAGACAGCATCTCTCACATTGTAGGGACTAGAATCCATTTTCTCAGGTAGCAGAGCTGTATTCATACCCTTAGGCGAATCTTGTAGGTGTAGATTAGGTTAGTTGGCATTGTTGAAGCCGTCATATCATTCTTTGGCATCATGTTATGCCAATACACTGCTTTCAGGATTGAACGCTAAGTTTTCATCACGATATGCTTTCTTGTATGGTGGGATCTTTCAATTATTCCATTCCCTGATGGTACATGGTCACAATGGAATTGCAACTGTATGGCACTACCCGACCTGTCGCTGTTGGTTTCGATCCAGTCAGCTGGTCGTAGATTGACTCTGTCATGGTTTTCTCCCTTGTCCCACATTGTGTTGATTAATCACACGGTAGTCACGTGAGTTTCCATTAGCTGTCTCTCTGCTGAACTAAACCAAGCTGGGAAGTGTGCACACAATTGAGTAATAAAAGAAAGAATTATAACACCAAGGAAAATAAGTGGACCGACGACTGAAAAGTGTTGTAAAATGACGTCTTCATATACGGATTATACACAATAGTCTCTTGGTCTAAACAGCACCAAATATGACACCACTGGAAAAATAAGTGGAATATACACAATATGCTCTTCAGGTTAATTTCCCATTCCTGCTTCTATCAACTGGTAGTGGAACGGACGTTTCTTAGGTAAATCGAATTATTCTCCTAAGCAATAACAAGGAATCTGGCTGGCCGCAGCTCGCTGCTTCGAAGAGAAGTCTTAAGTTCGTTATATAAGTCTAGTCAACTTGTTGCTTGCTTTCCGGAATGTTACGGAAATTGCCGGAGTGCTGGGTTATTCTCTTTCTGTTAGCAACTTCAGACTTGTCTGAAAATTCTCTTGTCTGTATCCTAACTCTGGTTGGTTGATTGGCGACAGGCTTCTCTACGGTTGGCATCCAACGGCATGGCAATCATCTCTCTGTCTCTTTACTTTTTCGGTTGGGAACTGGCTTTGGTCATTACGTTTCTGGAAATTCTCTTCTGTCTTTAACTCTGGTTAACCGGCATCAGGCCTCTTCTGTCGATCTCTCATTCTGACTTCAACTGCAACTTTGTCTGTAAAATCACTTCTTGTCTGTCTTTAACTCTGATTGGCTGGTAGGCTCTTCTGTCGATCTGTCATTCCAACCGCATTCAGTTGTCGATCACAAAATCTTTGTCTGGAAATTATCTTCTGTTATTAATTCTGGTTAGCCGGCATCAGGCCTCTTCTGTTGATCTCAGCCACTCTGACTTTGACTTCTCTGTCGCTCTCTGCAACTCAAAACTTTGTCTGTAAAATTCTCTTCTGTCTTTAATTCTGGTTAGCCGGCATCAGGCCTCTTCTGTCAATCTCTGCAACTTCACTTGAAACTTTGTCTGCAAGTTCTCTTTTGTTTTTAACTCTGGTTGGCCGGCAGGCTCTGCGGTTGGCACCCAACAACATGGCGCCTATCTTCGTCATTACATCTTTGGAACTTTCTCCGAGCCAACTCAAATCCCAACTCCAACTTGAACCCAGCTCCGGACTCTTGTCCGATCCAACTGATTTTGGTCCCTCGGGTCCCTGTATTTATGCACATGCCATGGTGTGGGGCTGACGGTCGCTGGGTGTCTAATCCCCCCGTCTCAGTAACCAATAAAATCCTGAGGTTAGCTGCTACTCGTTACCTGTGGTTTAACCAATGGGATTAGTCTTCTTTCCATGACGTCAGTTGTTAGTTGTCTCCCCCTTTCGGGGCTTGTTCACAGGACCAATGGAATCTCTCTCAATCTTATGACGTCATCTCCCCATACCCCTTTTGTGGGCTGGACTTAACCGAATTTTCTTTCTCAAAATTTTTCTTTCTCACGAAACATTTTTGGGGATTTTTTTTTCTTAAAACAATAGGTATTAACCTTTTTGAACTATCTTCACCCAAAACAAGTTGACAAGGGTCCATAGACATTGTTACCCAAATAATAATTTCTATGCACCTGTTTTTAATATCCATTCTCTGAGTCACATATATTTTCAAGTGACAAGAATGCCTTATCAGTTTTACCAGTGGAAACACTTTTTCTCTAAGTACTTTGACTTGGAATCAAAACATTTGTTATCTTTAATTCTTTTTATGAGTCATGCCAGCCAGACAATCGGACACAAAATGAAATCCCCTTTAACTTTACCCAGAAAAAATAACAATTAAATTTATTTTTACTTTATGTTTAGAATGACCATGCTAGCTTTCTTTGGGTGACTGAAACTAACATCTAATGTTTCTGGCTTGAAAACAAATCCATTTCTCTTTTCTTTCTCTTTCCGGGTTTACAATAATAGAGAAATACCAGATGTTATTTTTCGTCCCTGCTTTCTTTGCAAAGATAAAGATTTTCCAGCTACAGTTAATAATTAGTTAATAAAATTAATCACCTCCGTTTTCCTTTGCTCATATTCGGAGGATAAGGAAAATTCCTCTTAGTATGTTCTCTTATGATCTATAATAGCAATTAGAAGATTTTGGTTATCAATTAATTAATAAAATTAATTATCACCGTTCCAAAATATTGTTATAACTGAACTCCCAAGACTTTTGCAAATTGTGCAAATCTTTCCCTGGAAAATGTTGCACCATTGTCAGTAAGCAGTTCAACTAGTGATCCCCTTATGCATTTTTCTCAATTGTCATGAGATTTGACTAATACCACATTGATCTCTAGTTTGTATTCTGCAGCCAATTCTCAGAGCATGGTGAGTTGATGCATGATCAACATTACAGAGGCCACCTTGGTGCACACTCTTGTCTGTCCAGACAAGGTGTCCGACACCCAGTGATGGACACATGCAGAGTCAGTTCACAGATGAATTCTTTTTGCTTTTCATTGCAGAGCGAGGTTGATGCTTTGCAACTAGCATCAAACTCAGCCAAGCTGATGTGCTTATCCTCACATGCCGGTCATAGCCAGTTCACATCTTTTGCTACAGCTTCTGCTATGCTGGTGGCTAATGAGCTTGCATTCAACCAAACTGTGATATCTTGTCCATGCACTAGTCACTCTGCACTGGATCAGTCTTGCTAAAATGTCAGCTATCATTTGGCTCATGAGTGGGTCTTGTATTTCTTTGCCCTATCCAGTTGTTACCATATTGGCTCATCACTTTATGAATGTGGTCGCGACATGCAGCCAGCAGCACACTGAAAAATGTCTAGTTAGTTTCCCCACATATCAAGAAGATAATCTGATGGGTACTGTACGATGGGATCTTAGAGTTACCTCCCTTACATAAAAGGTTAGCAAAATTGGGGGATTTATTGGTTCTAGACTTGTATGCTACCTTCCTATCTGGCTAAAATGTGCCCGGCGACAGCACACATTTCAGTCCGCTAGCACTTCTGCACATTATATCGCATATCATGCTCAAGACATGCACACTGTACACTTTTCATCTTGTCTCTTTTATAGTTCAAATCTTCATTATTAGAAGATATAACCTTCCATTATTCCACATACCTGCTCTGTCATGCCAAACTGGGTTATCTTACTTGCTAGTGAAAGTCTTATCTTTAGGATAGGCTCTTTACATTTCTTTCTGTGAAGTTTACATTAATATGAATAAACTGAACTCTTTCAATTTTGTTTGTTCTCACATTGTTGCAATAGACTTTTACATTGTAACAAGTCTAACAGAGACATAAAACAGTGTAAATGAAAAAGTAAAAGTTCTCTTCAACTTCTAAAGACTACTGAATGGGACATACAGCTGCTGAAGATCAAAGAATATATGAATAAGTCCCATTTAAATTCTCAAGATTGCATATACTATGGTTGTTCATGTCAACAGAAATGCCCAATGGTACCCAGCTGACTGAGCCTTATCTTATCTACTCGGGTTTGAATGGTTTAGTAGTTTTTATGATAGATGACAAATTTGAGCTACAGGTCTACTACCAAGATATTCAAAATACTTCATTAGATTTTTGATAAATATTTTTATGTTCTTGAGTGACATGCATATTTCATGGCTAATTTAGTATCAGTTCAAGATGAGCATTCAAAGTAATTAATCATAAGCAAAATGACAGAAAATATGAAAAAAATTAAACTTATCCCTGAAGAATGTTGCTGAACAATCCTTCAGTTCTCTCAGAGAAATTGCATTGTCTGTTTGAATATTCTAGTCCAGGAACATTCACATACCACCTCGTATTATGAATAAAAACGAGAGACTGTTCGTAATAATGAAAATACTTTATCTCAGATCTTCAAAAAATTTTTTGACTATAATTAGGATAGAAACTATTTTCTTTATTCAGTCAGTTATGTGCCATATGCGATACATTCTTGGGTGATCATGTCTCAAAAGAGACATAACTGACTGTGCAAAAGATTATCCCAAAGTAGGTTGCTGTTACTTTATGCATTAGACTGGTTGCCAGCTAAGGCTATAGAACCCAATCTGTTCTGTTATTTAACTCATAACTGGAGGGAAGAGATGGATTAATACTTTTCTCAAGGGTATTTGCGCATAAGTGATTGCAAGGAATTCAACTAGAATTTTGAACTCTTTTAGTCCTGTGGGTTGGAAAGAAATTCCTGTCGTATTTTCATTCAGATATAATTGAATTAATAAACAAGTTTCAACAAGGTAATAGTTTGTTTTCAAAAATATGTTTAGTACATTGAGCATAAAATTATTTGAGTTTCAAATCAAGCAATGTCTTTTTTTAGCATCTTCAGAAATCCTGATGCAGGAAATGTAAAGATTTGAAAAAAGTGATTATTTGTTGGAGCGAGATGGAAAATCTATATTCAAAACAAAAATCTTTTTTCCATGTTTTAGAGTATGGTCTAGCAATTCTTATGCAAGACTACTTGTATTTGATGCTAATATCGGTTTATAATTGAATATTTTAGGATAAATGACATAGTTTGTATGAAACAAATCATATGCCTTTACTTTCTCAGTCAAACCTTGGTTTTACTGCAGGTGGATGGGTGGAAGGGATAGTGGCTTGAAATGAGAAATTGGTGAGCTGAGTTTGAATTCTACTTGAGTTTGTTACATTCACTAACATGCAAATACACTTGGGGAAAAGGTATGAATCCATCTCTTTCCTCTAGCTATGAGTTAAATAGGACTTGTATCTGGAAAAATTATTATTTATAAAAAATTGTTAATGCAATGTGATAAGAATTTATTTGTAACCTAGCATATAATAATTGGTTTTCAATACAAAATGTTTTAATTTTTATTAAATAGACTTTAATTTTATTTATTTATTAAATCATTAAATAGGATTTTTTAAAAATCTGAAATCTGAAGAATAAAAAATTTAAGGCAATTCAAGAGGAGCTATTGAATCTGAAGAATATTGTATAGCTTACAATAGTTAAGACTTGCTGTTAACATCCTAGTATCAACTCTAGAGCAAATATTGTAGAATATATACATGATTTAACTTCAACAAATTGATTAATTTTTAATATTTTGATGAATGTGATGATAAACCCAGTATAGAAAAAAATATACCTTGAAGGATAAACCTTGTATAGAAAATATACCTTCTATAAAATACTCTCACTATATCTCTATGTACCTGATATTTGAAACTGTAGAACCCAAATATTGAATTCTATTATGTATTTTCTTTTATGTGCTCTCTCCCTTCATACTGTAGGCAATCCTGTTCTTAAGGAGTTATTTTGTAGTAATTCAGGGAGTATTTCATTTTTTCTTTATATTAGAATATATTAATAAATAGCAGTACATATTGAAATTCAATGAAATGTAGATTCATTCAAGAAGATCTTTAAACTTTGCAAGTAGAATTTATAATTTCTTCTGTGGAAAAACTTTCACTATTTGGTATTTATTTGATCCAATTTAATGTATGATAGGATATTAAATATACCACTTAGTATTTTCTTCACTTTATTTTACCTACATACACTAATGATTTAATGATGACCAGTAATGTATAACAGTAATAACAGCAGGAAAAAATAAATATAATATCTAAAATATTACAATTTTAAAGTGCAAAGAGCTTGTAATGAAAAATTTATTTCTTTGAAACAATATCAGGGTTGTACAGTTTCAAAAATCAAATATATAGAGTGAAGCTTACTGTAAACCTAATTGGTGATAATTGTTTAAATGGGGAAATGTTTCAAATGCCTTTTAAAATATTTAATTACATACATATACTAGTTACATGTCTTTTAATAATTTTATATTGTATTAGCATTGCAGTAATATTGTCATAATGTTTTTATTGATATATCTTATGTTAAAGGAAGTTCGTGAGGGCCGTAATCAAATGGATAATTTAACGAACAAATGGTACAAGGAAGTACGAGCTGCACCATCTGAATCTGAATCTGATGAAGAAACTTCGGAAGTAACACATCATTGATATTTTTTTATTTTTATATCTTTTTGTTATGGAAAATAAATCTGAAAAATGTTTTTGTTTTTTTGTTGTTTTTTTTTCTATCAATCTTTAAAACCCTATTTCATTAGTAGCTGGTGCTGGCTGTTGAAGTGATGAGCTAAGTAGCTAGATTAGAGATTTTTTTTTTCATATCTATGAAATTTAGATTTCTTGTTGGATCTTGTTTTATTTTTTTGTTTTTATCGTTTTCTAAGTCTCAGTTGGTTGTTGAAGTGTTGACATGTGTAATATCTGTGATACTACTCACAGGCTACAATTTGCTGCTGGACTTGGACAACAAAGCCCTTTACATCTCGGGTTGTGGTTATTTAAGTAAAGATGTACCTCGGTGTCCTGGTTGAAATTTCTCTGGTCAAAATTGGCTCTACAGTAACTGGTAGCTCACAGTATGAAAGTCTGGGTTATCAATGCCCAGTTGTATCTTCAAAAATATTCACTTAACTGACTTGGCAAAAATTAACAGAGTTAGTTTTCATGAGAAATATGAGCTTTTTGCTACTGTGTAGCTACATCAGTGGCAGGAGAGATTGTGTATTTTTAAAATTTTACTGGCTGGTATAACTGGTGTGTGCTTAGGTGATTTCCTTAGATAACTTTCAGGATTTGGCTTTACTTCCTAGCAATTAATGGCAGCATCTGCAACTGGCTTTATTATGACCACAAACCTGAATATTTTGATGTTCCAAACCAAATCTAACAAATGATGACAGCATGTGCATCATGCTATATTATGAGTACAAACATATATCTCAATTAATGGCAGTATGTATAACTGTCTTTTTTATGAACACAAACCTGAATAAATATGTAAGTATTCAGAATCATATATATTTGATTGCTGTACCTATGACTTCATTTATGACCACAAACCTGTATATATAGTGCTATATACATACCTATAAACATTAATGGGTATGTCCCAATCCTCATAAATATGATGGACACTATTGTGAGGGGGTGTTATATTGCTCTCTAGCGTATTACTTTTCTTTATTGTTTTGAAGTATAGAATTTATCATGCAATATTTTCAACCAAACAGTATGTTTTGATTTATGTTTTACTGTTTTTGATACACTGTTATGTGTCTTGTCTTCTCAATATATTTTTTTTAACTTTTCTGTTTTGCGGGGAGACATCAACCGCCATGAGTGAGTCTCCCCAGCTAAGAGATCCCCTGACAATATCACTGCTGCCGTTGGTATGAACTAAGACCATAGAGAAAAAAGACCCTGTCTCTTATGACCAAATGAGGCAAAAATATAAAGAATTTATCACCAGAAATGAATTTGTAACCATTCCGAAAGCTTTAGATGTCTACTCTGCAAAAACAATTGGTGACATTTGATGTTAAAACTCGTAAGGTTATCTGTGTCAGCAGGGAGACAATGGAGAAGGCCCTAAAAATAGTGACCGAAATATTGGTGTTACATTCCAGAGTCATGTGGGATGTATTATTGGCTTCAGAAGAGGAAACAATATTTTTGGCCAGTAGTATACTGGCTACAGAGAATATATGAACACCTGGCAAACTTGAATTGTGATTCATGGTGTGCTCATAGATAATTCAAGTGAAAACATGGAAGGATATTTTGCACAGTTCCATAGAGTGGAAGAGGTGTCTTGTGTGACCAGCAAGTCTGAAAATTTTTGTCTTCAAGTGACATTAGACAAAGCCAACTTTATAAATATCTCCAACATACTGATGTGCTGAGGAAGAAAGCTATTCGTAGTTGTAGAGGGGAGACAGTCACATTGTACTCCACAAAGAATCCGGTAGAATCATAAGCCGAAAAAACATAGACAAAGGAAGCAGTAACAGTCAATTCAAATGAATGAACTGAGGTTGTGAGAAAGGACAAGAAAGCTGGTTCCCCTCCTCCTCATCAGCAAGCCCAATCAAAAAAGACACCAGAAACAAAAAAAAAAAAAAAAAATTATCCCCAAATAAGTAACAGAATCCGGAAAACACACCCAAATTGAACAAAAAAAATAAACAGTGAGGAAATGCCTCCACCTCATTTGTCTTCATTGAAAAGTGGGACGAAAGTTGAGAAAGAGGGGGTGGAAACTACGAAGAAGGAAAAAAACAGTGGAAGCAGGGCAGAAGGTGCTAAAGTGCAACTGTCATCAGAGAAACAGACCCTAGTCAAGGTAGGATTTCTCTCTTCTACCCCCTCATGAACTCAGCTCTGTCCAAGTAAAAGTAAAAAAACAAAAAAACTATGGAGACAGGCAGTCTCTTGATGCCTTTATTTAAAATATCCTCAGTTGACTGGAAGCCAATCGAGGACCCAATAATTTCCAAAAGGTCTCCGGGGGGATCACCTTCATTCGTTATACCATGAGAAACATGAAAGTGTGGGATCAACTGGTAGGAACCAAATATCAGAATGGGACAAACGCAGTCATCTGAACTAAAATTAATGGCACAGCTCTGTATAGGCAGGCTCCCAGTAATTATCCACCCCTCTTTGGCACTAAAACTAACCTACATTACAGACGTCAGCGGTATTGTCTTGATACTGAAAGTCTGGGTCACTCTGTTGGGGTCCTGTTTCCAGCAGATTTCCATCTAGTCTGTGAATAAAGATGTTTAAGAAATGAGAAATGTCTATCAGCTTGAATGCGAAGGACTTGCATGATTGAGTAAGGCTGTCCGTCTGCTTTGTGATCTCTTGTTCTTCAGGATAGATGGGGCTGCGATCCAGGAGACACACTTTGTTTGTGAAGTTGATGCTCGTGTACTGTCTAGCAACTTTATTGTTTATTCAGCAGGCCAGAAGTATTTCCTTTAAACATACACTTGTGCATGTCGGCACGGGGAGTCGGTTCATAGTGGCCGATATTGCCCTGAACAGTAGTTTGTTTCGGATCGTTGCAGTTTATGCGCTCAACAACCGGAAGCAGCGTGTCTCGTTTTTTCCGTCAGTTATGGCCGTTTCTGGTAAATTCTTCACGCCTTGTCTATGGGGGACTGGAATGCTATCTTGGACCCCAAGCTAGATAGGGGACTGGGAGCTAGCAAATTTAGTGGGAGGTCTGGCTATCGTAGCCTGGTTAATCTGATCAGCGAGTTCGGTCTCGTTGATCGATACCGGGTAGATCACCTTGGAAGGAAGATATAGACGTGGACACTTAACTGGTGGCTAGCTACCTGGATAGAATGTTAGATGGGTCGACTAAACAGCTGTTGCTGAAAGTGCAGCGGGAGCTAGTGGGGGTCGCTTATTGGGATTAAGTGTTGGAAGAGGCTTAAGGAAAGCATTAGCTCTTTTCATTGCCTCGCATGGCCATCGACTCGCCCTAGCTTAAGGCTAACGAAGTGAAGGATAGTCTATCTCGGGCGGAGGCAGAGTGGATACCTTAGAGATAGCATTAGTAAGGCAGGCCCTGGAACGGTTGGCTAGTAAGCGTTACGGCGGTCAGTTAGGCATAGATTAAACAAGATGTCTAACGGATCCATGACTATGGGCACAGAACTGTGCAAGGAAGAGCTCCGTCGAGTTCGCAATCGATATATTCTAGATATTATGATCCCCGGAGGGGTGTACTCTGAGGTCGACCGACGATATGTGCGAGGCATTTCAGCGTCATTTTGAGAGCCGCTTTGCCAAGGAGATTGGTCTCTCTGAAAACTAGTTTCGCAGCTATTTCGCTGACCCCGGCCGAAGCAGCTAACTGTGAGGGCATGATTACGGAGGGCGAAGTTCACTTGGCATTGAAGAGTATCGGTAGTGGCAAGTCTCCTGGACTTGATGGTCTACTTGACGTTGTTGTACATCTTTGTACCGATTTTGACGGTGGTGTTCAGCAACTGGCTCCGGCAGAGATCTGTCTCCAGCGGTGTGATCATGCTGTTGAAAAAGGTCAAGGGTGTTGGGAAGGTCTTAGATGATTACCGACCCATAACTCTGCTAAAATGTTAAAGAATTTGGCTAAGATCATGACGGAGCATTTACAGTCAGTTGCTAAGATTCTGTTGGGATCCAAGTAGACTTGTGCTGCGAGGGACCAACCAATTAAGATCAACCTGCATCTGATCCGCACGAGCATAAAGGGTGTAAAAGACGACAGGCAGACCGCACTGATAAGTTTAGATAAGGCTAAGGCATTTGAGAGGGTCGATCATTGGTATCTGCCTTCTGTCTTGAAGGCGTTCGGATTCAAACCCGATTTCTGTAAGTAGAAAGTAGATCAATCTGTTGTATTGCTCTTCCAGTGCTGTGGTACAGGTAAACGGAAAGCGGCCGGGCTCTTTTGCATTGTCTCGGTCGGTCTGTCAGAGTTGCCCACTGTCGCCCCTACTTTACGTTGGATCACCGCCATCGCCGGCTAAAAGGACAGGGCGTGCAGTCCGGTTCTAAGCAGAATTGCTGTTACTGGTGGGGCTCGAGCAAGGATTTTTGCGTGTGCCGATGAAATATCCATTTTCGTCTTGTGCCGTAGCGACATTGAGGCGCTTGAGCGGTACAAGAAGGTGACTAGGGCTAAAATTAATTGCAACAAGTCCTCAAGCTTGCGGTTAGGCGCTTGGAAGTAGGTTGCATTTTCAGGGTCCTTCAGTAGGACTAACGGACCTGTCCGCGATCTTGAAGTGAGGTTCGGGATAGATCTCTAGCTGGTGAAGAATCAGTAGGAGGTACTGGCAAAGACTGGAGCGTCGGTCCAGACTTATATTCGACGGCAGGTGTCCGTGAAAAGTATGTCTTTCCACTCATACTTTACCGGTAGTCGGTATTTCCTTTCTGTGATGACCGTAAGAAGGTGATCGAGCAACTCTTGTCTACCGTCTTATGTGGTGGACGCAAGCATCAGGTCAACAGCGTTTGCATCATGCTTTGATAATCTCCAGTAAGTTATATTAAAAAATTAATTTCCTGAAAGTTTGAAAATTTCAATATCTATGTATTATGTTTTGTCGATTTCAGAGTTGTTTTTCAACGTATTTGTAAAAGTGAATAAACTCTCGTAAAGTGTCGAAACCCCCTAAAAGTTTTGAAAATTTAAGTGTTTTCATTTGATACCAAGTGTTTTCATCATGCTTTGATAATGTACAGTTGTAACTTTGGTAATTTCCTGTGTACTGGGTTGCCAGTACACAAAACAGGCAGACAAATAGGAGTGTGTTTACTATTGGAAGTCGAAACGGATAAATATAATTGTTTTCATTTCGAGCCAGTAAAAGTTATACAGAGAAGGAAATGAAAACATTACACCCACTCTTTTCCACACCGTTTGGTGTGGTGTTTTAAAAAAATCAGAATGCAAAGACGAATTTTGAGAGTCTGCTCTCTTATCTTGAGAGAGGTTGTTGGGAAATACAGTAGGCCTGAAAACTCTCCTGCTGTTAGAAATAAGAGGAAGACAATGTGAGAGAGATATTACCAAATTCAACCAACTGATCATCCCGTAGAAATAATATAACTTGATTATAATACTGAAATACCAGCCAACTGATATTTCGATTCCGTCACTTATTTTGAATTGCTTGTAAATTTTTAATTATTCGATATATATAAATCTACATAGTGTCGTTGCAGTTTTAAATCTGTTTTTTATCATAAACAAATTCCTCGCATGTCTAGACCAGCCTTGTCAAGTGACAATAAGCGGCCCTGTTTTGACTAATCCAAGATCAACAACAAGTGGTGGCCGCAAGTAAAGTCGACAAGAACGCGCGACGAAGCTGACGAGGACAAGCGAGAACAATTTGACAGTATCAAAGACGCTCTTCGGTTTCCAATGTGTGGTTGCGTTCGTCGAGACGAAATCTTGTTTCTTAGCGAATTTTTAGTTTTCTAGATAGTCCATAATTTAGCATGGCAGGCCGTGAGCCGATGGGAACAGATAGGGGGAAGTAGAAGAAGTGGGAGAGCAGCTGAGCACCGCCGATCTGAGAGGGATATTGGGGGAACCCCAAGGAATTGAAGGATTGATTGTTAGCAGTCCATAAGTCCCAGGTTTTCGGGCTTACGGACTGTGAGACCGTATTCATGGCTTAGAATGCCACAGTGGTGAAAGCCTCAGAGTTTATAGGGTAGCTCCTGCAGGGGAATACGCAGATACCCTGGGAAGAAATAGAATCGCGAAGGAGTTTGCCAATGAAGGTACGGCAATAGAAGCGATGAGGACATTCCTCAAGCTAACTCAGTTGAAGGATGAGACCCCCGGAGAGTTTTGTGCTCGAGCCAAGAAGCTAGCCGGAATAACCTTCCTTGAGGAAGTGCGGGCAAATGTAGTTATGTAAGCCCAGTTCGCCGATTTGTACGTAGAAGCACTCAGGGAGGAGCGTGTTCGCCACGATGTATGAAAGGAAGGCTCCTTGAATTTAAAGGCTTTGCTAGCCACAGGAGTTTGGATGAAGGCCAGGAACAAAGATCCGGGCAGTCGTAAAGGTGGTTTTCTACGATCCTCGAAAAAGAGTGAAAGGTTTAGGGAAGACGATTCTTGAAGAAGGTATAGGTTTTATGAATCCATGCCGGGAAGACATGGCTTGGTTTGCTGAACCTGTGGCCGGGAAGGCAACAGAGCGATGAAGTGTCCGACAAAGAGGAGATGGCACCCCGACATCACTGAAATCGACACCTGTGGAAGGTGTGGTGAAAAGGGGCACAGATGGTGTGGGCTTGACAGAGGCGCCCCACCATTTAGAATAATAAAAGGAACCTGAAGAATGGGAAGAAGTAAGAAGCCAACACCCCAAGTAGTTAAAGAGAATGGTGGCCCTTATCAGAGAGACTAGAACGAGGTGCTGGGCATGTGGTCGTGAAGGTCATTTTGCAGCAAATGGCTTTATGAGGAGGTGCTGGTGTGACACTGCCACTCGGCTGGTTGGCTGTTTGGTTTGGTCGCTCGCTGGTTCGAGAACGGATCCCGCTGCGATGATGTCGAAACGGTACCAGTTATGTCGACGCTTTCGGGCCGTTGTTGCTGGTCGTGATGATCTCGTCACAGAAGCTGGTTCTCAAGATGTCTATTACAACAACGGACCACTGCCCACGTTGTGATTTGATCTCAGAAAGTCGCATTGTGCAATTCCAGTAGCCGTACAAGATCCAGACCGGACATTTGTGTACACTTGTGGTTAAAAATAAACACGACACCAAAAAAAAAAAAAAAAAAAAAAAAAAATTAGTGAATAAGGTCGGAGGGTTGCGAATAAAGTCTTTAGAAAAAAAAATTATTAATTACAAAAGCGGAAAGTACAATTGTCGGAACGCCAGTTTACAACGGAGAGAGGATTCACTCAAAAATATCAGAGCTTTCAATCTTCAAATACAAGTGTTTTTTCCAAGTTTCGTTAAAAATATCAGAGCTTTTTAATTTCTTTTTAAAGTCTTTTCACATATTTTCTATAACCAGAGCTGTCAATTCTCTATGCAACTTTTAAAACAACAAAGTTCTTTCGGGCCCTTATCGGAGCTTAATGGAATTTACCAAATCAGATGCTGCTAATGGCGGCGACGTGACGTCGGCGGTGTGGGGGTTGGTTTATCCTTGTCGCTTGGAAGCTCTCTCCCAACTTAACTGATTTTTCTCGCTGAGTCTCTATTTTTATAACCTTCTCCAATCCTCTCAGGGGATCTAGCCGACTCGAAGCCTTCGACCAATGTGATTGTTTTCCACCCACTCAATTTGCAGGGAGCCATGGCTCGACAAATGAAATATCAACAGCTCACATGACGTATTGTCTTTCTGTCTTCTTTCTTCCGATTATATCATCTTTAGATTTTTCAATTCCCACAATTTCTGTTCTCAGGAACAACTATTGGAGATTTGACCCTGCTTGACCTCATCAAGCAAATACTGACATTTTGTTATGGCTACTTACAAAATTTTAGCTTGTCCAAAACAATCCGCTTCGAATACGAAAGAAGAATAATTATATTTCTCTCTTTCTTTCCCATCTGTTAGCTAATTTTTCTATTCCCCGGATTTTGCAAGTACATGATAGTATTAAAATAGTTTTCTACATAAGCTCACATCGCGAATTACAATAAAGCACAATTAATAATACCACTAATATTAATTTCTCTCTCTCCGTTATATTAAACCAAACAAAAAAATATACCAGTGGGAAATAGTGTCATACTGGTATTGTGAAAGAACAGGTTACCTGAAGAGTAGTTGTCCTCGGCGAAGGAGGACGAGTAAAATGAATATGGTCCGATATCGGTCATCCAGATGGAAGGGGCCAAAGTGGGATCTTTGTGTGGATGACCCTCGTGATGTACTACTACCGGCACCCATGGCCAGTTGGCGTTAGAGCAAAGCTATTGAGAGACGAGAGAAGACAGGCCGGGTGTCTCATGCGTTAGTCGAAGAAGGACTTAATTGTGAGATATTGGTGGGAGGATCAGTAGTAAGAACTGTAATAGATACAGGGTCACAGGTTTCGATGTTGAATAAGGAAAACTATGAGCGCTTGGGATATAAAGGTAACTTGAAGGAGGCAGACATTGAAATTACCCAAGCGGCAGAAACTCTGATGAAGATAAAGGGGATGGTGAATCTCATAGTAGAAGTAGAAGTGACAAACAGCATCCAGAGGTTTTATGTAACCTCAGGTTTGTGTGACGAGTCGATTTTGGGACAAGATTCGTCATGAAGCCGGAATAGAGTTTCACCACCCTGCCTTGAAAGTAAAAGATAGAAGAGTACCACAGGTATCGGCAAAAGGCAGGCAAGTACCGAGGAAAGAAGTTAGACTTCTAAAGATGAATAAAGTAAGAAAGATAATGGGGACAGACGAGTACTCTGTGGAAGATGAGTCAAATGAGTGGGAAGAGGAAGACGAAAGACCTCTCCTTCAACTCCAGAAACGACTGAGAGAAGAGAACCGGTCAAAGGTTCAACCAAAGTTACCTCAACCAGAAGCAAAGAAGAATCCTAATGACGAAGTCGAGGGCTGTAGTTTTAAACTCCCCGAGTTGGGAGAGGAATTAAGTGCGTGCGAGGAAGATGAAGTATCAACTGATTTGTATAGTGAATGTGAAATATCTTTCTCTCATTTTCAAATACTACTGGAAGAAAGTGTGAAGAGCTCAGGTGTATGCCCCGAGCTACCCCTCAAGAGAAGATTGAGAGGGGCATGATAAACCTGAGTCTCATCAAGAAAATAAGATATGGCTAGCAGGTCACGAGGAGCGGAGAAGTTCACCTGTCAATTCCGTTTTCAGGCAATATACTGACTAGATGCGTGTCTGGCAGCGTCATTGATAATGACATCCGACCTTCGGGGCAGGAGGACCGCGCACCTGTCTAAAATTCAACTAACCTACTAGAAGATGGGAATAGAAGATAAGAAATTATGGAAATATTATAGTACTCTGGGTTGTATAACTTTGTTGGAGGATAACAAATTACTGGCTGTAGTGTCCATACCGTTACTGGACAGGGACAGTTTGTTCGAGATATATCAGGTTATAAATTTACCTATCCCCTACCCCCGGCCACAAGATGGAATGGGGCAATAGCCTGATACCAAGGGCATATAGCTATGATGTTAACAGTAGAAGAAGCTAGAGAGTGTAGAAACGATGCCCTGGGAACATGTTTCTCACTGAGTCCTATTTATGTAAATAGTGAGCACCGACTATGTAAACAAGAATTATTTATAGATAATAGAAAGGGGGTTGAGGAATATTGCCAGGTCGAATTATCAATCGATACACTACTGCCGCAGGCAATCCTTATCCTGATGGAGTTTGAGTAGTGGTCGCTTAGAAATCTATTGATCTCTCCAGGGTCTGGGAAGTAGTTCCCAATAGAATGCTGAGGGTGAAACCACAGTTAACCCTGATAAAATTACCTCTGGGGTGTTCTGTGATTCGTATGTGCATGACCCTGCCCCCATATTACCAGTTCGAAGAGCAATTTGAAGAAAAAACACCTCGCAAGTCTAGACGAGCTTCATCAAGCTGTCCTGTTTTGACTAATCCGAGATCAACAGCACAACGTGAGCGGATTCTGCCAAAGGACAAGGAGGTTGACTGAACGTAGCCATGGGTTGTGTTATAAAATAAAGTACATTAAAAAAATTAATTCCAAGTAAGTTGAAAAATCTTAAAATTTATGTTTAGAAGTATAGTTTTGTCGATTTCAGCGTTGTTTTGCGACGTATTTGTTAAAGTAAAAGAACTTTTGTAAAGTTTCAAAAACCCTTAATTTTTTTTTGAAAATCTAAGTGTTTTCAATCATGTACGGAAAATTACATTTAAAAAAAATTAATTTCTTGATAGTTGGAAATTTTCAAAATTTACGTTAAAATGTATAATGTATTGTCCATTTCAGAGTAGTTTTTCAATGTATTTATATACTTTCGAAAAATGTCGAAAACCAATAAGATTTTTGAAAATCTAAGTGCGTCCAATTGATACTGTTTTCAACATGTTTTCATAATGCTCAAATTTACTGAAAATTTGAAAATTTACTTTCAAAACATTATAGCGTCTTTTTTTTTTTTTTACATCAGAGTAGTTTTTCAGCGTATTTGTCAAAGTTAAACTTTCGTAAAGTATCGAAAACCCCTAAATTTTTTTATAAATCAAAGTGTTTTTAATTTATTGTAACACTGTACGTGTACCTTATGCACACACGTTAAACGGATATTGACGGACCCTGGGTTTGAACACAGGAATAGATATTTGGAAATTTTTCTTTCCCCCAAAATCAACTTTTCTTTTCTTAGGAGGGGCTGAGAGAGGAGGAATGATGTAAATATTGGGATGCCCGAGAGAAGTAGAGGCGAAACACTACATGAGATGTAGATATGATAATAATTTAGCAATATCATTCTGATCCGGCACGGGGAGAGAATTCTGTTTCTTTCTTCTGTGATTGTATGTTATTCTTTTCCTTTTCTCTCTTGGAGAAAGAAAGAAAAACGATCGACGAATTGTAAAATTATCGGTACATTTTTTTAAAAAGACGACGCACATAAGGCGGTAATGGTAATTAACACTGAGAGGTGATTGTATAAAGTTAACAAAGTAGAACCGGCATGACGGGAATTGTGCGCAATTGAGCCGAACCAGACAAACGAAGTTGACGTTATATTTGAATGGAAAGACATTCCAATGTACTTCCCATCCCGCGTCATATTGAAACGATTTCAACAAAAACATAAAGGACTTGAAAATCAGCAGAAGAGACAGAGGCGCATCAGACAAAGAACGCATAAAGTAAAAAACGCGGAAACATCCCCCTCTCTCTGTCTCTCTCTCTCTCTCTTCCACACGCTTATAAAAGCAACAGTCATAGTAATTGGAATGTATTCTGTTTTTAGTTCTATTTTATTTTAATTTTACTATTCTTTTACTCTCGATATACAGAGAATTACAATATGAACATTAGTCCGCATAGACTGACCTTCATTTCTGCCTTGTTCTGGCTTGTTTCTGTTATTTCTGCAGGGGAATCCAACCACCTCTTGAATTCAAATTTTGAGAAGGCAGCGCAAAGATGCAAACGTCCCTTTTTTCGTAGATCAGTAATTTCCTCTGAGATCAGAAATCACAACGTGAAAGGGTATGACACTCCGCTGGGTCGGTCGCTGTTGTTTTCGATCTAGATAGCTGGTCGTAGATTGACTCTGTTCACAATGATCTCTCTTGTCCCACGTTATGTTGATTGATCACAAAGTAGTCATGTGAGTTTTCCACTAGCTGTCTCTCTGCCGAACTAACCCAACCGGAAAGCGTGCACACAATTGAATAATAAAGGAAAGAAATATGGCAAAAAAAAAAAAAATAATAATAAATGGACCGACGTCTGAAATGTTATAAAATAAAGTCTTTATATACAGAAAATAATTCACATAATAGTCATTCGGATAATTCCCAATCCCAGCTCCTATCAAGCTAGTAACGGAACGGAAGTCTCTTAAGTAAATCGAATTATCCTCCTAAGCAATAATCGAGAAATCTGGCTAGCTGCAGCGCTTTGCTTCGGACGGAGTTCTAAGTTCGCAGTAAGTCGTCGACTTTGGTTATTTTTCATCAGAATGTTGCAGAAATTGCCGAAGTGCTGGGTTATAGGTAGGTTGGCGCAGTTCGTCTTCGAAATCGGAATCGAGGTGGATTTCTTGTTCCGGGCTGGATCACTCTGCTCTTTCGGCCCTTAGGACTCTGTATTTATGCCTATGCCATCGTGTGGGGCTGACGGACGCTGGGTGTCTAACCCCTCATCTCGGCAACCAATAGAATGCTGAGGTTAGCTGCTACTCGTTGTTGCCTTTGGTTTACCCAATGGGATTAGTCTTATTTCTTATTGCTGGTTGTCTCCCACTTTACCGAGCGCTGGTTCACGGAATCAATGAGATGCCCCTCAGTCTTATGACGTCATTTTCCTATATCCCTTTTCTGGGCTGGACATATCCGGCGTATTTTCTTTCTCACGAAATAATTTTGGTGATTTTTAATCAATCACTATTAACCTTTTGAACCTGTCATAAAGCCTGTATGACTAAACTTTTCTCTTTTCGTCTGGAACCTACAGACAAACAGACAGGCGTGTCTGTTTACATTGTCACTTTAGTGGCCTGTCTGTTTACATTGTCACTTAGATAAGACTTTTCGCATCTGCGTTTCCACTATTTGTATTTTCGGTCACAGATATTTTCAGAGCTTTCCGTTGATGATAGGAGATATTTTGTTATCAATTTCTTTTTCCTAATTCATGCTAGACAGACAATTTCTTCATTTCACTTGTCACCTTTCGTGGGTGACAAGTGAAATTTAAATCTTAATTTTTAGTTTAGATGCCTTTGTCTAGGGCATCTGAATTGTTTTTACGTTATTAATCAAATTATCAATGTCTATACCTGTACCTGGAAAAGCAGCTAAACAGTGAGGAGAATTGGAGTGCGAATTAAGAAAACACCACGGCCCTTTTCAGGGCCACAAAATATTTCCGAAATTCCTTTCTCTTCAAGATATTGCATAAATACAGTATGACATGTACAAAAAATATAGATACTTATTTATAACATCTACAGTTATGTAAAAATTAAATTAGATATTTTTACCTAGTTATCTTACTAATTAATATGAATAAGGCATAATAAAAATATTAATAATTAGCATAATATTTCATAACTTTACTGGGTTATTTTAATTTCATTCTTTGTTATTAAATTGTAAAATTATTTTAAAAGCAATTTCAATTTTTATTTATTTAGCAACCATATTCAATCATCCAGCTATAATGCTTAACGAACATTGTATAAAATATTATGTAATTGATGAAAATATTACGTTATGGTTAGCTATGCAGTTAAAAAACAGAAACCGGTTTTTTAGATACATAAAAATTTGGCACTTCCGGACGCCATACTTGGGGTGTTGACAGACAGTAGCTGATATATTCAATCAATCACAGCTCGAATTACGTTGATGACAGGACTACAGTATTAAAGATAAGTTTCTGTCTTAAATTTCATAAAGTAAGGAATTACTATTGTGTGAAATCAGATCAAGGTAAGGTTCAATTTAAACAATTGACTTTAAAAAAGTGTCTTTGATGTATTTTTTTTTTCAAGATTTTTTAAGCAGAAAGTTGGCTAATGTTGACGTAACCTGTCAATAAATCAAAAAATGGCGGAAAATTTAAAGTTTGTTTTTTTTCGAAAAATTTCGGATTCCAATCGATATAATTTCAGTTTAAAATACACCAGTGTATTTTGATTATTGGAATTACTAGCTTTAATCCCTTGGCTTTCAAATAGATCTAATTTTAAAGCTTGAAGATAGATTAATTATTTTTAAATTTCAATTTAAATTTAGGTATCTAAGAATTGATTGGAGGTACCTAAATTGTTCTGTGTTTTATCTAACCTCGGAAAAAAAAAAAAGAAAAAAAAAACGAATTTATTTCTCTTCTCTTTCCTTTTCTTTCACTTCTTTCCTTCTCAGGTTTAGAATAACAACAAAGAAAACAAAACTTTTTGCCTTTCGTTCCTTTTACCTTCGCTCATATTCGGAGAATAAAAAAAATTCTTTTAGTACGTTTTCTTCTGTTTAAAAAAATTTCCAATTATAGTGAATAAATTAATAAAATTAATTACTTCCGTTCCGCTATATCAGGGGAGATGAAAGATTTTCGACTGATTATTGACATATTCGATACCTGAGGCGGAACGGAAGGGGACATCTGCAGACTCAGGTAGCGCATGCAAAGTAATTTCGAGACGAGGAGGGTTAGAGTGTCATATGATCCTGTTTTTATCATGTTTCAATAATTTTCAGTAAATTAAGAATTAAATTCTTAAAGATTAAAAAATTTAAAATCACCTTCAAAGTTATCGCGTATTCTCAATTTTGGAGTAATGTTACAACATAAAAGTGAAATATATTACGTAAAGATTAAAAAACACTAAAGTTTATGAAAATTTAAGGCTATTGATTAGTTTGCATCATATTTTGAGAATTTTCAATAAACTAGTCAAAGAAAAATTAATTTTCTGAAAGATAAAAATTCTCAAAATTTACCTTCAAAATTATAGTTATTTCTTGATTTCGGAGTAGTTAATAAACTTTCGTAAAGTATCCAAACTACCTAAAGCTTTTGAAAATCTGAATGTAATTGTTTTTATCACTATTTCATAATATCAAAATAAGTTATTTAAAGAAATAATTATTTTCTCTAAGTTTCAAAATTTCAATATTTAACTTCAAAATTGATTTCTGACGATTTCTTAACTTCGTAGTATTTTTACAACTTAAAAGATAATAACCTTTCGTAAAGTATCGAAAACCACTAACAATTTTGAAAATCTGTTTTCAATTGATACCAAGTGTTTTCATCTTGTTTTCATAATATTCAATAAACTATTTTAAAGAAAAAACAATTTACTGAAACTTTCAAAATTTAAAAATTCACCTTCAAAACTATCGTGTTTTCTTGATTTCAAAATAGTTTTTGAAAATCTAAGAGTATTCAATTAATATCAAGTGTTTTCATTATTTTTATATTATTCAATAAAATATTTAAAAAAAAAATTATTTTCTGAAAGTTTCAAAATTTACCTTTAAAACTATCGTGGTTTTGAATTCGTAGTAGTTTTTCGACAAATTTGTAAAACTTAATAAAAAACTTTCGTAAAGTATCGAAAACCACTAAAAGTTTGGAAAATCTAAGTATTTTCAATTGATATCAAAATGTTCAATAAATTATTTTAAAGAAAAAATAATTTTCTGAAAGTATTAAAATTTCAAAATTTACCTTCAAAACAATCGTGTTTTGATTACGGAGTAGTTTTTCAAAGTGTTTGTAGAAGTGTTGCAAAGTATAGAAAACTTCTAAAAATGTTTTCACTTGATATCAAGTGTTTACTTCATGTTTCATAATGTTCAATAAATGTCTTCAAAGGAAAAATAATTAAAAAAAAAATCAAAATTTCGAAATTTACCTTCTGTTGGGGATCGCTCCTTTTTACACAACCAATGGACTCGTCTAAGGTATACTTATATAATCCTGCCTACAGAGAACAAGGGTGTCTGTAGCGTGTTAGTGACTTGACCGCGTTTGAACGTGTTGTTTTTTTTTTGTTTTTTTTTTCAGCCAAGACCTACGTTGGACTTACCTGAGTGCCAAAAAAAGAACTTCATTTTGACTTAAGTTGGAATTTTTTCTTTTGTTTTATATATTATTTGATATTTGGTTGTTTTAATTTTCGTTTTTCGTTTCAGTTTTTTTAATTTTTCTTTACCTTTTATTTGGTCGGCTTCGGCCGCCATATTATTTCTTTTTCTCGTAAAGTCTTACGTTTTATTTTTGACTCCTTTTTCTTTTTTGTTTAATTGTTAATTTTTCTTGAACACATACCAAAAAAGGAAAAAAATAGAGTGAACATTTGTTTAAAGGGAAAAAAAAGACAGTACTGTGACACGATAACTAGGCATATATGTATTTTATTATAATAGATTAAAATTAAGAATAGAAAATAGTTTAAAAACATATTTAACAAAAGTGAAAAAGAAGAGGAAAAAAAAATAAACGCTTTTTCTTTTATGAGGAAAATTGTGGAAGAGACAAGGGTATCCGATTACTGTTTTAAATCCTACTGCTCTTCCGCTAAATATTTGACTCTTGACTCGGTGATTTAATGTGATAAATGATAAAGTTCAGGAAATAGGTTTTTTGAATGACCAGGTCAAAGGCTGTCTTTGACTGTATCTTGACCACACATTAAGAATTTTCCGGCGGAAGCTTTATTAAGATAAAAAGATAACTGAAATTTCAGACTTACAGTCGCCAAATATCACCGGTGGTCTAAAGCATTTCCGGATTTCCGGATCAATTTTAAATAAATTCAGGTAATTTTTCCGAGTCAGATCAGTAGAGTGGGTTAGAGTAGAGTGAGAGAGTCAGTTAGTAAGTTTCCAGTTAGTTCAGCCGGGCGCGTGCTTGAAGTAGGAACCTCCGTTCGTCTTGTTTCGGTCAGTTCGGATTTGTTGATCTCCATTAATGTGTCACATTCGCCTGCCCCAACCGAAAAGGCTAGCTCTAGTCTAAACGAAATAAAGCATCCTTTCAACTCATCTAAGTTGTGGAAGTTCGTTCCTTATAGTTCAATCCTGTACCACCAGCTTGAGGCTCCGACATTTTCAACAAACTCCCGGCAATCATCACAGCGTGGAGAACGGCCGCCGGAGAAATTGTTCGGACCGTCCGTTGGGGTGTTACAGTACCAGTTGACTGTTTTATTTTTATTTTTATTTTTCCCGTTTGATTTTCTTTTCTCGGTCCTAGGCCGACTTTATTTATTTTGTTAACTGTTTATTTTTTTTTTGCAGTCCTTTTTCCCTTTTAGTTTTTAATTTTTACTGTATTTCTTGTTTTATTCTTGATTGACTGTTAATTTTTGCATTTTTGGATAACTGTTAATTGTCTTTGATTTTTTGTGTGCGTCGTTAAACGTTAGACTGTAATTTTTTTGACGTACTTTAATTTCTGTTCGTTTAAATTAAGCACTTTCTTTTCGGCCAAAGCAAAAGATTAATCCTTTGGCTGACTTTATTTAATTTCTTGCGTGTGAAAAAATTATTTAATTTTATTTTCGCCTTCGGGCGATACATTAATTTTTCCCTGTATTTAAATTTCATACTTGTTTGTGTGAGTTTGTAATTTTCCTGTTTTGTCTCCGGACGGTTGTTTTAAAGCCCTCGTGCTAAAAGTTTTATTTTTGTATTCTCTACTTGGACTTACATATTTGAGCCCCCCATCATTGTCGTATTTTTGCTTTATTTGCCGCTGTTAATTTTTGTACTTTGCTACGGCAATTCGTTTTGTATTTAAGAACAGTTCCCCATTCCTTACCTCCTCCCCTTCTCATTACTATTTTTAGCGGGAAAAATAAAAATAAAAAAATAGTGTAGTCTAGTAAAAGGCGCCAAGATGGCCGACCGTGGTCGGTCGGTGAAAAAAGACCTGTTTGGGTCTTCTTCCAAAGCAGACCCACCTGATAAAAAGAAAACTAACCACCCAAAAAATAACGACCAAGGAAATGAGAAAAGTAGCTCTGCTATAAAAACTACGGAGAAAAATGTACAAGAAGCACCTGATCAGAAGACGGCTGGGGAATTGCCCTCATGCTGGAAGTCCCCGCCAAGTTGTATTATTGACCTAGTGGAGTTCTTGGAGAAGGCCAAAGGTGACGAACACCTTTTGAAAGAGGACGGGCTTTTGGTTGACCCCCAAGAATTACAAAGGTTCGAACACAAAATGGTGTCAGTCTTTGTAGTCGACAAGCGGTCACGCAAAATTTGTCGTTCTACAAAAGACACAGCAATCCGAACACTGCTGTCCTTGGGGATCAAGCACCAACGAGTAATTAAAGGTACGAGATACTTCATGTGGGACGTGCTGATAACCAAGGCAGAAGACTGGAGATGGCGCGTAATGAATTGATAACAAAAGATATAATATTAAGAACTGGATATGAAGGACGCCGAAGGTCCAGCGTATCAGTATACGAGGTCCCTCCTCAGATTGTCGGAGAACATTTAGCCGCCTATTTCTCCCGCTATGGCCAAATCCTGGGGGCCTCCTCTGACAATCTAAACGGATGATGGAGTTTTGATATCATCGATAAGGAAGCCTTCGACTCCATCCCCAACTGTTTGGACTTTTGTGGCCGGAAGATACCGGTCATTGTGACTGATAGAAAACCAAAATGCTGGAAGTGTGGCGAGACTGGTCACCTCGTCTCTTCCTTACCAGGGATGAAGGCCTTTGGACTTCCGGCCACTGGCGACCAAAATACCCCTCTGGCCGAAAATGTAAAATCCGCAGCGCCGGTAATGGGCCTAGCAGCGGCTCGGACCGGTGTGCTCAAACCTCCGGTTGGGGCAAATTCCCCACTCTCCCAGACTCCAACGCCTTCCGCAAATGTGGGTCAGGAGAAGGATGGGGAGTAGCAAGTCGTTGCTAGGGGCAGAGGGAAGGTCCTCTGAAGACCCAAGGACGAAAGATACCTACAGCCCCATTCCCTCCACCAGCTCTGAGGGTGACGCCGAAACAGCTTCAGATATTCAAAGACTGAATGAGCCTTCCTGGCAAAAAATCGAGCAAATAAAAAAACTAAAAGAACAGCTTCAGAAAGACAGGCAGGTTAAAACCAATTCAGGGGCGTCTAAATGTCCTTCATCCTCAGTCCTGTCCAGTCCATCCACCAAACAATCATGACCCCACCACCAATGACGAGATCGCTAAACCCCACCCCATCTAAATTGACCGTCTTAAGGAGTGCCTCCAAAAGGGGTCCTACTCTTAACACTCCTATGTCCACACCCAGTCCCTCCCCTTGCCAAACACCTAAATCTTCTCCAAAGAAGAAGAAGCGTCAAAGAAGTCACTCGTCGTCTTCCGACTCAGAAAAGAAGTCCGACAAAAAAAAGGAAACCTCGCACAAGCTACAGCAAAGGGAAAGACGTTTGCAACTGAAGATCAAGTTGAAAAATCTTTAGAGCTGGCCAAAAGGCATAAAGAACTGAAAGCCCTTATGAATTTCCGCAAAGTATACGGGAAAGACATAGAAAACTTCTCAAATTTTCCCAGGGCCAAAAGAGTTCTAAATCTTGTTAGAGCTGGCCCTGGATCTTTCAATGTGTGGAAGATGATGGAGGAGGCGAATAGCGCCTTCGCAATGGACCCTCCTATGTCCTTCTGCAAAGATGAGGAGGTGGCCAATTTAAGACAGTTCTGTGCTGGGAGGCTCCCATTTTTTGTTCACCTCTCCCTGTACAGAGCTATGAAGCCAACATTTCCCTTTGACGTTGGCGGCCTGTCCTATGACGGATCCATTAAGAGTGAAATGGGCACAGGACCAATGGGACAGGCCGTGGGTGTCCTCGCCCCGGCTATGTTCAGTGTGGAGGCGCAACCTTAATCGGTTCGATTATGACACTCTGGTTAGCTAGTTTGAATGCCCGGGGCCTGAGATCGGAGTCTCGCAGAGCGAGACTCGTTCGTGATTTTCAGAGTCTCGGTGTGAATGTCTGATGTTTGCAGGAGACCTGGTTTTTTGCTCACGATCATGAGGGGATTCTGTCTAAAGATTTTCAACTTTTTTCAGCATGTTTTGATGGACGTTCGAGAGGTGTTTCCTGGCTGGTAAGCAAGTCTTTGGATGCGACGTGTGCCCTTGTTTTCGCAGATCCGGCGGGCAGACTTTGCGTCCTGGATGTT
Organism: Ascarosepion bandense; assembly: GCA_037127315.1. NCBI lineage: Eukaryota > Metazoa > Mollusca > Cephalopoda > Sepiida > Sepiidae > Ascarosepion > Ascarosepion bandense. The sequence goes on along the minus strand of JBBBDQ010002486.1, from coordinate 42,261 downwards.
ACTATAAAAGGTAGGGCCTTACGTTTCATTGGGGTTTATGACCTCAATGTCCATGCTGAGCGGCCTGCTTTGTTTCGGCAGTTCGATCCGTTTTTGACGACATCTCGTTCGGTAGTGTTAGTGGGGGATTGGAACGCCGTCCTTGCCCCCGATTTAGATCGTATAGATTCAAATACTGGTACTAACAATCCTGACGTGAGGCCGTTTTCTTTCGGGACTTTATCGATAAGTTCGATCTTGTCGATAAGTATCATAACGAGCATCCGCAGGAAAGAGTGTGGACTTGGACAAAAATTGTGGTGGCTCGGCTTCGGTGGTACGTTCCAGTTACCTCGACCGTGTTCTAGTTAAGAGAGTCGACATAGGGCTCGTAGAATGTCCAAGTTTTCATTCGATAGTTTATTCGGATCATAGGCTCGTCCGGGTCCGGGTAAACTTAGATAAGCCTAAGCCTAGGTTGGCTGGTTACTGGAAATTGAACGCATCATTGATGACAAAGATTTCCAGCACCAGCTGAAACTAATGATTCAGCGGGAATTGACGGGGGCTGTAATTGGGAACAGGTGGTGGGATAAACTAAAATCGAAAATTAGGTCTTTTTGCTGCTGACTATAGTCGTCGGCTCAATCTAGCTAGTTTAGTAGATCAAAAGACAGCAGAAGAAAAAGTTGATCGGGCTGTTAAATCCCGTGTCAGTGGGGACGTAGCCATAGCTAGGGCCGAGCTGGCCTCTCTGCTTTTTTTTTTTTTTTTTTTTAATCATTTCACCCCGAGCAAGGCAGAAACGCCACTGATGTGCAGGGGGTTACATAAATGTAGAAAGATTAATTAGAAAAGAGTGAGGAGTACAAGCTAGTTAGAAAGGAACAATAGAAAACTGAGAAAGCAGGTGCAATGACAGGTACATGGGCGGAGAGAAAGGGAAGGTTATACAGGGGAGGGGAGAGAGAGCTAGAGGCCAGTGGTTAGTAGGTGAGTATTAACTTTGCTTTTAAATTTCTGGAGGTCGTAGCCGTCAGGAAAGCAAGAATACGGGAGTGAGTTCCACAGGCGGGAAGTGCGAGAGAGGAAGCTGCAGGAGTAGAATTGTCGTCTGCGTTTGGCTAACCTGACTGTGAATGGGTGGGACCCAGTTGCCAGTCTGGTTGAACGGGTAAACACCTGTTGAGGAGGCATCAGTGACTTAAGCTCATCCGAGCAGAAGCCATGAAAGTATTTATAGAAGAGACAGAGGGAGGCCACATTTCGACGATGGGAAAGTGGCTGCAGACGAGTCGCCAGATCAGTACCTATCACATTACAGACTCTCCTTTGGAGCTTGTCAAGAACACTGAGGAGAACGGCAGGGGCACCTGACCATAAATGGCAGCAGTACTCCATGCACGGACGGATGGTTGACTTGTATATATGCAGGATGGATTCAGGTGGAAAAAACATCCTGGATCGACATAGTGACCCAATCTTCTTAGCAGTAGATTTTGCTATGGATTCAATATAGTGCTTCCATTTGAGGTCTGAGGACAGGGTAAGTCCGAGGAGGCGTAGTGTATTACTCTCCGGGAGAATCATCTGGTCCATGCTTATGGGAGGCAGAAGAGGTTGCCTGTAATGGTTGACAGACAACAGCTTGGTCTTAGAGGAATTAAAGTTGACAAGCCACTTCTTGCCCCAGTTCACCACAGAGTGTAGATCCCGCTCAAGGTCAGCAGCGAGATTATGTCTGTCCGCCACGACAGGTTTCTTACTGGAGCGGGAGTATATTGTAGTGTCATCTGCGTAGATGCCTACTTGGGACCTGATCTCATCTGGGAGGTCGTTGATGAAAATAAGGAAGAGCGTTGGGCCCAGGATAGAGCCTTGTGGGACACCAGCATTCGTGCTGTAGGACGAAGAGGCACGCCCATTCAGAACGACCTTCATTTTGCGGTTATTTAAGAAAGATTGGATTAGGTCAAGCAGGCGACCGGTAATACCATAACCGCGTAGTTTGCATAGGAGGCCAGGGTGCCAAACCCTGTCGAAAGCCTTGGAGATATCCAGAGCAACCGCGCGAGCCTCGTCAGACTCATCAAGGGCCTGTAGCATGTACTCCGTTACAGTAGTTAGCAGGTCGGCTGTGGACCTGTCAAATCGGAATCCATATTGCCTGTCGGAGAACAGCTTGTGGGCGGTGAGATGATGAACTATTTCAGCATTTATTATAGCCTCGAACACTTTCCCGAATATTGGTAGGAGACTGATAGGGCGATAGTTGGATGGGTCCGAGGGTTCACCACAATTCTTAAAGACAGGAACGACTGAGGAGAATTTCCAGCATGCAGGAAAGCAGGAAGCAGAAAGGCAGTAGTTAAACAGTTTAGAGAGGACAGGGGAAAGTTCTGGGGCACACCTCTTAAGGACTATCACCGGGATTCCATCGTCTCCACACGCCTTATGGGGGTCGAGTTTTGAAATTACTCTGGATACTATTGTCGGGGTAATATACACGTCATGCAGTTTGGCCTCAGTTCTAATAGGGAAGTCGGGTGGGTGCACTCCGGACGAGTCGAGTGTGGAGTTGGATGAGAATCTGCGGGCAAAGCACTCAGCTTTCTCAGCAGATGACGTGAGAACGTCAAATCCATGGATTAAAGGAGGTATTGAGGATTTCCTATTGTTGAGCACTCGTTTACAAATCCTCCAATAGTCCTTGGAGCCGAACTTGCGGTCAGCTATGTGCTGTCGCATTCTCTCCGCAAACAACTGTTTGGCGTCATTTAGAGTTCTCTTGCACTCACTGCGAGCGGATGTGAACAGGCGCCTATTGTGATCAGTTGGCTGTCTCTGGAATAGATGGAAGTAATGGTTCCTGTGGGCAATGGCGGCTGAGCAGGCTGGAGAGAACCACGGAGGGGAATGAGGTTTTAAGCAATACTTCCTGGTGGGTATGAAGGCATCAATGCCAGCTTTCACCCATGACGAGACCTCAGAGGCACAGTCATCAACTGATAGGTCAAACACTTTTCCCCAAGGGACGTCGCAGAGGAAATCGCGAAAGGCTTCCCAGTCAGCTTTTTGGTAGAGGTAGGAGGTTCTATGAGTAGGGGGATCCTGGGGGGAGTGAGATTGGAAAGAAATACTGAGGGAGACTACAGCGTGGTCGGAGTTGCCGAGAGGGCAAAGCTGCGAGACTTGACAGGCGTCGGGCGCAGAGGTGAAACATATATCTAGCAGTGAGGAATGACCCGAGGGTGTGCTTGGGAAGCGAGTGGGGAAGTCCACCACTTGCGTAAGGGATTGGGAAATAGCAAAGTTCATGGCGTGAGTGCCCGCCGAATCAGTAACAGCGTTTTCAAGCCACTCAGAGTGATGGGCATTGAGGTCTCCAAATACAAATATGTGGGCAAATGGGTGATAGGTAATAGCCTTATCTATGTCGTCGGCAATGCTATCTAGTAGGGAGCAGTCAGGAGAGGAGGGAGAACGGTAAAGGAAGAATAGGTAGCTAACCGAACTGAGGAGAGACAAGCGGAGACATATGTATTGGTGGTCAGTAGATTCGAGTGAAGTCACCCTAGTTATGGGGAGGTGTTCGCTGACATAAACACCCAGCCCATGCATGTGGACAGTAGAATCCTTCCTTAAAAGGGGAAGATAACCAGGGATGAAGAGGTCAGAGGAGGGAATAGTTGAGTTGAGGTTAGTTTCGCAGAGCGCGAGGATGTCAGGGGACTTTTCATGCAGGAACGCTTCTACACTAGCAAAGTTAGTACGAATGCCTCGGATATTAGTGAAGGAGAGGTTAATGGGCTTAGGTGGTTTGGATTTAGCTGGTTTAGGGTCATTTCTGTTTTGTCTTGTCATGTTTTTGGTTTATAGAAAGGGACCTAGGGTAGAGGATACAGGCGGTCATTACCCACGATCTGAGCTGGGAGGGAGACTGGCTAGGGCTGCAACAAGGTGTGGCCTCGGGGTTGCCCACCGAAAGCGCTTGCAGGGACACCTATCCATGCGCGACATGGCACTACAAGAACCCCGATATTATACAACTGTTGATCAGAGCAGCCGCTCTTGACGCTACGCAAGAGTTAGGGCTCCTAACTACCAGTCGGAAGCAGCAACCAGGAAACTGCCAACCCGGTACCCTCACAGTGATGAGCCATTGCCACCAACCGGCCAGATCGCAGGAAACTCACGGAAGCACCAGTACCAAGGTCTGAAGAGAGAGAAGTGAAAACCGGAAACCACATCCTAAACAGGAAACAAGGAACGAGCCTCTACTCCAGTTCAATAGACGTGGGAGGAGTATAGACCGGGCGATAGTGTGACCTATCTACTCCTATTAAAAAAAAACAAAAAAACAAAAAAAAAAAAAAAAACAAACGAACACGAACAATCCTTTGAAAAAAAAAAAAAAACACAAACTTACAAAAGTGGAGTTTAACTAAGTTTTAACTTAGTTAAAGTCCAAATGAACTCCAAAAAGGGGGGGGAGAACAAAAACATAGATATATATATAAAAACAAAAAAAAAAAAAAAAAAAAAACAAACGGAAAATACCTCACAGTTTAACACAGGAAATTTGAATTAAGATTCATTCTTCAATTCTTGCTTTTCCCAAATATCAAAGCGAGTCGGCCTGCTAGGTAAGCTTATCAGGAAGGACCAAGCTCTGGTAGTTAGTGCTAGGTTAAAAAGAATGTCTTGCGAGGCGACGAATATGGCCGCTGAACTGCGGCTGGAGGAAGTCAGGCAAGCTTCTCAACGACATGTCGCGAGCGTCACATTGCCGGATAATCGGACCGTGACCACAAACGCGGGCATATGTGAGGCATTTCGTGATTAATTTCAGGAACTTTTCACCTGGGAGCCCGGTTCGCCACCTATTTGGCTGACTTTTCGCGCCTTGAGGTGGCTGGGTGCGAGGGGCCCATAACAGAGGATGAAATCTGGGAAGCGCTGAAGCTAGTTGGCCGGGATAAGTCTCCGGGATTAGATGGTCTTCCCTACGAACTGTACTTGAGGCAGTCGCTCGTACTTGTCCCTCTGCTGGAACTGATTTTCAACAACTGGATGAAGCAGGGGTCTATGCCTCAACGCTTCACCAGGGGTGTAATCAAGTTACTACGCAAGGATAAGAACGGTGGGGATGGCATAGGTAATTTTCGGCCCTTAACTATGTTAAACACAGAGTTAAAGATTTTGGCCAGGATTTTAGCCCGCCGTATGCAGCTTGTCCTGCCTAGTCTGATTGGCTCGGAATAGACTTGTGCTGTGAAGGGCAGGACTATCCAGGACAACCTTCATATGGTACGCTTGATCATTGAGCAAGTCGACAGTGAATCCGCGCTGATCAATTTAGATCAGGCCAAGGCATTCGATAGGGTTGACCATCGATTTCTGGAGTCTATCCTTTCAGCCGCTGGTTTCGGGCCGTACTTTCGCTCCTGGATTCGCCTCTTGTATGCAACTCCCGGTGCGCTGGTGGAAGTGAATGGGGTAAGATCGAAGCCTTTCGTATTGTCTCGCTCCATTCGTCAGGGTTGTCCGTTATCGCCTTTGCTATACGTGCTTGCGTTGGAACCGTTCCTTCGTAAGTTGAAGACGAATCCGGTCCTGCGGGGAATTTCACTACCTGGTGCTACCACCTCGGCCAGGTATTCCGCCTATACTGACGACCTTTCGGTTCTGGTGTCGAGTAAGGCCGAGATTGACGAAGTCAGCAAAGAAATCAGAGGGTACGAAACGGTTTCTGAGGCCAAGATCAACCGTGATAAGTCTGTTGGCTTGCGGTTGGGTGCGTGGAAGGGAGTTTCTCTTTCTGGACCTTTCCTCTGGACGGACGGGCCGATTAAGATACTCGGCGTATTTTTCGGTCCTGATCTCCAGTTGGAAATGAATTGGTCGGCGGTGCAGGAGAAGTCCGAGGCCGCAATTTCATTGGTCTCGGAGGAATCTTTCCTTAAAGGGGAGGGCGGAAGTATGTGCCTCGCACATCTACCCCATTCTCCTTTACCATCTTTCTGTGCTGCCGCTGCTGTGCGCCATGCTAATGGATTTAGTTAGGATGTTGTTCTCCTTTTTGTGGGAGAGCAAGTCCTCTAAGGTGTCTCGCGAAATCTGTTACGTGCACCCTTCTGATGGCGGTCTAGGCATGCCTAGCGTTGAGATTCATCAACATACGCTTCGCATCGCGTTCCTAGACCGAATGTGTCAGCAAACGGATGGGGAGGGCGACTTCTGGAAGGAAGGTGCCCATAAGAACTTCCCATCCCTGAGAAGTGTGCACTCGTCTGAAGAAGAGGCCAGCCGTTTACCACGTGGCGAGTGCGCCTTCTATCGTGAATATCGGATAGCTCTGAAACAACTCCAACGGGCGACGGATGGTCTCTCCGACGTCCAGGCGTTGTCGAGTATATCAAATTTTAGTTCGGGAAGCCGTTCAGGATGATTTGATTGGCGAGCTCGGTCTTACGAAGCAGGAGGCTCGCGCCCGGGTTGAAATGTCTCACTGATGATGAGGCATCACTCACCTGGCTGGTGTTACGTAGGGCCCTCTGTGTCGGCAAGAGGATTTGTGTAGCGGGCTTGGAGAAGTCTCCAAACTGCGTGCGATGCACTGGGGAGAGTCGTAGTACCGCTGTGCAAGTTTGTTGAAGGCATCATGGTTCGCATTCTGCGCGGAAAGTTCTTTTTCCTTGAGGCCAGTTCTGTCTGTCGCAATGTGTTGCCGCCACTGATGTGTTCTTTTGCTTGCTAGGAGTTATGAGAGTCGTGATATGGAGGACGCGTCAGAAGGAGCTCTATGGGGACGAGAAGTTCACCTCTTCCCAACTAATCTTGTTCTTTAAGCATCAGCTTAAAATCAAGATTAGGACGCAAAGACGGCGGCTCCTTCCATCAGAGTTTGGCAAAAGGTGGGTACATCTTGCGCGATTGTGCCGAGTGAGAGGAACTGATTTGGAGTGGCATATCGATGCCGGTTAGGCATGAGGATTTTGTTTCGACCACTTTGAACCTAAGCACCCCTGTCCTCATGTAGACTAGATTAAACTTGATTTTTGTCTTGAGTTGTCTTTTATAATTTATTCTTAGCTAGGATTTGGTTGCTCATTGGCCCCTTTTATTTCTGTCCCCATTTTTCTATTTTAGTTTAACTCCCCCTCCCTTCCCTTGCTTAGGTGACTAGATATATCAGTTCTCTGGTGAGTGCAGGACGCTTTTCGTATTTCGGATGTGACTTTCGAATTTGTTTTTGTGTTTGGATGTGTGCATACATGTGTGCGTGGTTGGAGGAATAAATGGTTTAGTTTATTTATAGTCCTGCATCGATTTCGTCCAGTTAACAGATGTATCTATCACGTGATAGAATATGTGGGGGTTTGTTACTAATACAGTTTTGTTTAGTTTCTTGTATATAATGTGTTTTTTCTTGTAAATATTCATTGGAGTTTTTATATTGTTTTGTTATTCCCCCCCCCCCCCCCCAGACAATCATTGTACATATTGGGATCTTAGTTAGGACTTCATGGAGACATTGTGGTATTATGGTGGACGTGGAAAATAAGGTAAGTAAGAAAGTGTTGTTTTGGTGATAGGAATACTGTGGCATGCCTGGGTCAGTGATTGTGACTAGCTGAGTTTAACGTTAAGACTAGATGAAGACCAGCCTTCCCTATCCCCGTATTCGGCCTTGTGTTACATTTTTTGTATTAAATACAAAAATAAATAATGTCTGTAGCCTGTTAGTGACTGGCAACTCGTTTTTTGACCGCGTTTGACCGTGTTGTTTTTTTTTCAGCCAAGACCTATGTTGGACTTACCTGAGTGCCAAAAAAGAACTTCATTTTGACTTAAGTTGGAATTTTTTCTTTTGTTTTATATATTATTTGATATTTGGTTGTTTTAATTTTCGTTTTTCGTTTCAGTTTTTTTAATTTTTCTTTACCTTTTATTTGGTCGGCTTCGGCCGCCATATTATTTCTTTCTCTCGTAAAGTCTTACGTTTTATTTTTGACCCCCTTTTTCTTTTTTGTTTAATTGTTGATTTTTCTTGAACACATACCAAAAAAGGAAAAAAATAGAGTGAACGTTTGTTTAAAGGAAAAAAAAAAAGACAGTACGAGTTGACTGTTTTATTTTATTTTTATTTTTCCCGTTTGATTTTCTTTTCTCGGTCCTAGACCGACTTTATTTATTTTGTTAACAGTTTTTTTCAGTCCTTTTCCCTTTTAGTTTTTAATTTTTACTGTATTTCTTGTTTTATTCTTGATTGACTGTTAACTTTTGCGTTTTGGTATAACTGTTAATTGTCTACTCTCTTTTTTGTGTGCGTCGTTAAACGTTAGACTTTAATTTTTTGACGTACTTTAATTTCCTTTGTTCGTTGAATTAAGCACTTTCTTTTCGGCCAAAGCAAAAGTTTAATCCTTTGGCTGACTTTGTATTTAATTTCTTGCCTGTGAAAAAAATTATTTAAATTTATTTTCGCCTGCGGGCGATACGTTAATTTTTCCCTGTATTTATAATTTCATACTTGTTTGTGTGAGTTTGTATTTTCCTGTTTTTCTTCGGACGATTGTTTTAAAACCCTCGGGCTAAAGTTTGTTCCTTTGCATTTTATACGCTGAATTGTATTTTTGTGCCCCATCCTTCTTTGTGGTGGTTTGGCTGTATTCATAATTGTAATCTTTTTTGCTTGCTCAATTTATTTTGTATTCTGAAAGCAGTTCCCCATTCCTTACCTCCTCCCCTTCCCATTACTATTTTTAGCGGGGAAAAAAATATATTAGCGTAGTTTAGTAAAAAAAAGGCGCTAAGATGGCCGACGGTGGTCGGTCGGTGAAAAGAGACCTGTTTGGGTTTTCTTCCAAAGCAGACCCACCTGATAAAAAGAAAACTAACCACCCAAAAAATAACGACCAAGGAAATGAGAAAAGTAGCCCTGCTATAAAAACTTCGGAGAAAAATGTACAAGAAGCATCTGACCAGAAGACGGCTGGGGAATTGCCCTTATGTGGGAAGTCCCCGCCAAGTTGTATTATTAACCTAGCGGAGGTCTTGGAGAGGGCCAAAGGTTACGAACATCTTTTGAAAGAGGACGGGCTTTTGGCTGACCCCCAAGAATTACAAAGGTTCGAACACAAAATGATGTCAGTCTTTGTAGTCGACAAGCGGTCACGCAAAATTTGTTGTTTTACAAAAGACACAGCAATCCGAACACTGCTGTCCTTGTGGATCAAACCCCAACGAATAATTAAAGGTACGAGATACTTCATGTGGCACCCACAGCAGAAGACTGCCTGGAGATGGCCCGTAAAGAATTGACAACGAAAGATATAATATTAAGAACAGAATATGAAGGACGTCGAAGGACCAGCGTATCAGTATACGAGGTCCCTCCTTAGATTGTCGGAGAACATTCATGACCCCACCACCAATGATGAGATCGCTAAACCCCACCCCATCTAAATTGACCGTCTTAAGGAGTGCCTCCAAAAGGGGTCCTACTCTTAACACTCCTATGTCTACACCCAGTCCCTCCCCTTGCCAAACACCTAAATCTTCTCCAAAGAAGAAGAAGCGTCAAAGAAGTCACTCGTCGTCTTCCGACTCAGAAAAGAAGTCCGACAAAAAAAAAAAGAAGGAAACCTCGCACAAGCTACAGCAAAGGGAAAGACGTTTGCAAGGTAACTGAAGATCAAGCTGAAAAATCTTTAGAGCTGGCCAAAAGGCATAAAGAACTGAAAGCCCTTATGAATTTCCGCAAAGTATACGGGAAAGACATAGAAAACTTCTCAAATTTTCCCAGGGCCAAATGAGTTCTAAATCTTGTTAGAGCTGGCCCTGGATCTTTCAATGTGTGGAAGATGATGGAGGAGGCGAATAGCGCCTTCGCAATGGACCCTCCTATGTCCTTCTGCAAAGATGAGGAGGCGGCCAATTTAAGACAGTTCTGTGCTGGGAGGCTCCCATTTTTTGTTCACCTCTCTCTGTACAGAGCTATGAAGCCAACATTTCCCTTTGACGTTGGCGGCCTGTCCTATGACGGATCCATTAAGAGTGAAATGGGCACAGGACCAATGGGACAGGCCGTGGGTGTCCTCGCCCCGGCTATGTTCAGTGTGGAGGCGCAACCTTAATCGGTTCGATCATGACACTCTGGTTAGCTAGTTTGAATGCCCGGGGCCTGAGATCGGAGTCTCGCAGAGCGAGACTCGTTCGTGATTTTCAGAGTCTCGGTGTGAATGTCTGCTGTTTGCAGGAGACCCGGTTTTTTGCTCACGATCATGAGGGGATTCTGTCTAAAGATTTTCATCTTTTTTCAGCATGTTTTGATGGACGTTCGAGAGGTGTTTCCTGGCTGGTAAGCAAGTCTTTGGATGCGACGTGTGCCCTTGTTTTCGCAGATCCGGCGGGCAGACTTTGCGTCCTGGATGTTACCATAAAAGGTAGGGCCTTACGTTTCATTGGGGTTTATGACCTCAATGTCCATGCTGAGCGGCCTGCTTTGTTTCGGCAGATCGATCCATTTTTGACGACATCTCGTTCGGTAGTGTTAGTGGGGGATTGGAACGCCGTCCTTGCCCCCGATTTAGATCGTATAGGTTCAAATACTGGTACTAACAATCCTGACGTGAGGCCGTTTCGGGACTTTATCGACAAGTTCGATCTTGTCGATAAGTATCGTAACGAGTATCCGCAGGAAAGAGTGTGGACTTGGACAAATAGTGTCGGCTCGGCTTCGGTGGTACGTTCCAGTTACCTCGACCGTGTTCTAGTTAAGAGAGTCGACATAGGGCTTAAAGTCAAGATTAGGACGGAAAGGCGGCGGCTCCCTCCATCAGAAGACCAGCCTTCCCCATCCCCGTATTCGGCCTTCTGCCACATTTTTTGTATCAAATACAAAAATAAATAATGTCTGTAGTGTGTTAGTTGCTGTTAGAGTTGTAGTGCTTGTCAGAGCAGTTGAACCGTCGCTCGTTGGTCAACAAGAATATAGACTTATTACCCGAACTTACTTCTTTGTATATATCTGACTCCTACTAACCAGTATTCCTGATTCTATTAATCGTGTACAGGTTGTATATCTTTTTTCAATATATATACATTTTTCCTCTCATATCTGTTTTGTGCTATTATTGTATTGTGAGGTTTTCTAAACAAGAATCCACAACACATTCAAAACCTGATTTCGGAGTAGTTTTTCAAATTATTTGTAAATGTAGATAAAATTTCGTAAAGTATCGAAAAACCCAAAAAGTTGGTGCCATATATTTTTATCATGTTTTCAAAATATTCAATAAATTATTTAAAAAAAACTTTTGTAAGTTTCAAAATTTCAATATTTACCTTCAAAACTATCGTGTATTCTAGATTTCGTAGTATTTTTGCAACGTATTTGTAAAAGTTAAATAAATTTTCGTAAAGTATCGAAAACCCCTAAAAATTTTGAAAAATAAGTATTTTCAATCGATACCAAGTGTTTACAGTATGTTTTCATAATGCTAAATAAAAAGAAAAAACATTTCTAAAAGTTTCAAGATTTCGAAATTTACCTTCAAAACTTGATTTCAGAGTAGTTTTTCAAAGTAATTGTAAAAGTTAATAAACGGAGGTTTATTAACTTTTAAAACCTGAAATATTTGAATATCTAAAAGTTTTCAAGTGTTTGGTCATGTTTTCATAATACTCACTAAATTGCTTTAAAGAAAAAATAATTTTCTGAAAAATTTAAAATTTCAAAATTTACATTAAAAACTATCGTGGTTTTTAATTTCGTCGTAGTTTTTTAACGAATTTTTAAGTTAATAAAATTTCGTAAAGTATCCAAAACTTCTAAAGTTTTTGAAAATCTAAGTGTATTCAATTGATTCCAAAGTTTTCATCATTTTCTAATAATATTCAATATTTCAAAATTTACCTTCAAATCTATCGTGGTTTTTAATTTCATAGTAGTTTTTCAACTTATTTGTAAAAGATAATTAAAAAAACTTTCGTAAAGTGTCAAAAACCCTTATCAATTATTGAATTTATTGAAAATAAGCATAAAAATATAATACTCGGAATGAGGAGAATAGTATTTCGCTATTACAAATTTTAAGACAACCTAAGTGGATTCAGAATAAATAAATAAATAAAAATTATATGCAGTTCGTGTGGGAAACAGCATATAAAGAAGGATTGTTTCTTCAGAGATAAATAACTTTAATTGACCCACACGGCCATAGAAGTTCTCATTGTCGGGCAAAACAGATGAAAGTAAAATCAAAGTCGCAAACAAAGATGAACGTAGTTTTGTCGAAAAACAAAATTGAGGAAGGTAAAAGTAGAAAATACTTCAATGTACAGACCGTAAAATTATTATTCGATTCAGGATTATCTCGGTAATAAACGAGCAAACATAGAAAAAATCGGTTACTCATCGTTGACTAACACAAAAAATTCTAGTGGAGAGTCAGGAAAAGTTTAAGTTTATAGGTGAATTAAAAAAAAATTTCGTTTATGGGAAAAATTCACAAATCGAAATTGTATGTGCTCTCTGGTTCAGTAAACCTCTTTGGTTTAAACTGGATCGTATTGTTTAACTTATGGAAATTACCGGTAAATGCTTTCTGTAATAAAGTTAACGTCAAAATTAACGATAAGACGAACATAACAGAAAAATTTATTACGGATTTGAAAAGAGAATTCCCTCGCGTCTTTTCAGGAGGGCTAGGTCTGTGCACAAAAAGAAGTCAACTTCGAATTAAAAGAAAAAGTTAAACCAATTTTTAGACCAAAGAGAAAAGTACCATTTCCGGCACTAGACACGATAAATGAGGAATTAGGAAAGTTGGAGAAAAGTGGAGTAATTTCAGAAGTCGATTACTCGGATTGGGCGTTTCCACCCGTATATATAAAAAAGAAAAACTGAAAAATCAGAGTGTGTGCTGACTTTTCGACAGGCTTAAATGGCTGTTTGAAAGACCATGTGTAATTCACTAAATTAAAAGGAGTTAGAGTGTTTTCAAAGTTGGACGTCGAAGACTTACATTCCGGTTAAAGTCAGTGAAGAATGCTTGAAGTACCTGACAATCAGTCAGTTAAGTGTCATACGTGATACACGCTTGGGCAAGTTGCTCCCCGACTTGCCGTTCTGAGTTGATATACACAACACCACAACGCACATCCTGACAATATACACGCATAAAGGGATTTTTAAACTAAATCGTCTTCCGTTTCGATTGAAGGTAGCTGCAAGCTTATTTCAGCAAATAATGGACACAATGTTGGCTGGTATGGAGTATGCAATCGCATATTTAGATGATATTTTGTTTAAAAGTAAAAGCGTGACCCAACACAAAACGCATATTAGAGTAGTATTTCAGAGAATTGAGGAATAGGGGTTCAAACTGAGTGCTGAAAAATGCATGTTCTTCTTAAAGAAGATAAAATATTTAGAGATCATTGACAGTAAAGAAAACCAGACCCAGAAAGAGCTGAGGCTATAAAAGATATGCCAGCAACTGATAATGTGACTAAACTCCAGGCGTTCTTGGGATTAGTAAGCTACTATAGCATTTATATCCAGAAATTGTATGATATGAGATCTTCTTTGAATAAGTTGATGAACATGCTTTTAAAAAATAAAAAGCTGTCTATTAGAAGACCTATCGTTAGTGCATTTCGATCCGAAGAGGAAAAGTATTGTAGCAGCAGATGCCAGTAATGAGGGACTAGATGCTGTATTGCTCCATAAATTCGAGGACTGATCTACGAAGCCAATAGCACATGCCTCGAGAACGTTACTGCCCGTGGAACGAACTTACAGTCAAATTGAAAAAGAGTTCTGCAATAATCTACGCAGCAAAAAAAAAAAAAAAAAAAAATCACAGGTACGGAAGAGAGTTTATTCTGCAAACAGAGCACAAACCGCTGTTATCAATATTTAAAAAAAAACTATCCCAAGTTACACGGCAAATCAACTAATTTAACTTCAAAACGATAGTGTTTTCTTGATTTCAACGTACTTTTTCAACGAATTTATAAAAGTTATGGGAACATGATGAAAAACATAATAGTTTACTTTCGGCAACCACTGAAGTGTTTTTAGTTAATACCAAGACTATAAGTCTATTGAATTATAATTTCAAAATAGAACATGTGCCTTCAAAGAAGCTAGGTCATGCCGATGGGTTATCAAGATTGATACCTGAATATACGGAACCACTGGAAGAAACAGGAATAGCGGCGCTAAGAGACGAAAGTGAACTGTCATTTTCAAAGTTTTAGAATATTAATTTTTCTTTAAGATGATTTACTGAAAATTATGTATGTGACACTATATTTAGCATGGCCGGAACGTAGGTAATTATATTAGTCTGTATTATAATTATTACAGATCAAACGGACGAAATTATATTAAATGGTGTTACTAAATTTTATAGATCAAAAAGAACCAACTGGATAAATTTATTCTGTTCCAATATGAACAGAAGAAAAAAAAGAAAGATTGCAAGCAAGCTGAAAATAACTATTGTTTTGCCCAGAATGTAACCAGCCGGGTCAGACTAGGTCATCGGATCAGGCGGCCATTTTTAATTAGCGGAAGCAGCATAACTAAGAGAGGTTCAATTGTTGTTTTCGACGACACAGCTGATAAAAGTGAAAAGTCTATTGTTTTTATTTTTGTGACTGTCTAACCCTACAAGAGGGGCAGTGGTCGGTTCAGGCCTTGATTCTATGGTCGCCCCGCTAGTTGTGGCGGCTCTCTGACCCCTCTGGCTTGTTGGTTTGAATGAAAACCCGGTTAGAGCTCCGCTGTTCCCAACTCGCTTCCAACGTCTGGTTACTGAAGCAACTACTTTGATTTCTAGTCCAACCTATCCACGTTGTGATTTGATCTTAGGAAGACGAAATCAATCAGGCGTCGGTTCAAATATGTTGATTAATAACAAATGTCTTTATAACAGTCTGCTGAATACAGGAATGCGTCTCTCTCCCAGCCCGTTTCTATGGATTCGTGACACCTTTGCATTTCATAAGCTAGTCCTGATATCTTAAGTCGTATTTCAATAATCTGCTTTTTGGTATAGTCAGTCGGTGTTCATTAAGCCTTGCTTTGGTGGTGTGAGTCTAAGTCGTTCTCTATAAATGCCTGCTTTTGGTTAGAAATCGAAGTCGAAAGGCTTGTGGTCAAATTCTGCGAGGCAAAAATCGAACTGCTCTCTCCGTCTCAATTCGACTGCAATTCCTCTTTGTCTCCTCTGTCCCTTCTGTTTTGAACGCTTGGAGATGTTCGTTTATATTGATTCCGGTCAGAATCCGGTGTGGGGGCTGGACTTGGTCTGGGTTATTTGATAATTCCAAATCCCCACCAAGGAGTCTATTTTGTCTTCGGACAGGAAAATTTATCACTTTCCATTTTTGGAAATGAAACTACTTTCTGCTTTCTGCTCCCCCTTCTGTGTGGAGAGGCCGGAGGAGAATTATCTACCTAAACTCTTCACTTTCTCATATTGATACGTCATACCAATCCCTTCAGTGGGCGTCAACAGGTTTCCCTTCCTTTTCATTCCTTTACCTCCGCCGTGCTACCACTCGTCCAATGATTTCTTGGCAGTGTGGGGCTAAACCGGCATTAGCTTACATTATCGCCCAAAGAGAAAATAAAAATTATCTTTCCCTCTTTCTTCCTCTTATCGGCCAGAATTCTTAAGAATCGCAGATGACCTGCCATTAAAATTTTTATCTTATTTTACCACCCAAAATCCACTTGGCCGAATATCGGCTGGATCATTAATTCTGCTAATCAACTTCTAACTGGATGACCGTGTTCCACCTGAAAATCAAATCTCTTTGTTTCTCTATTGTCTGCTTTCCAGATGCCCGTGTTTGGCGACAAAAAAAGAAAAAGGATCCATTGTCAATAGCTTCTAGACAGACATATCCATGCTCATATCAAGGCTTGGTTTTCTTCGTCGTCTTCTTTTTAGATAACCGAATTTTGGATTATTTCGGCCCACTTGACTGGCTACGCGGGTAGTGTATACACCTATTTTTTGCGACTCTTGGCGCGTCATGACATTAATTAGGTCTGACAGAATCCGAAGTCTGTTTCTTTTACAATTCTCTATTTTCTGTGAAAAGGAAAATGTCCTCTTTCGCAAATGAAAACAAAATCTTTACCCAATTTTACTTTTGGTAAAAAAATAAAGTCGCTCAGTATGTCTTTCGATCTAGCTGCTTCTCGTTTTATGTATTCCCGTTTTTAAGTTCTATGATTAATTAATTAGCCAATTATCATAGCTAAATAGTGTCACAAATTTCTAACAATTTCATGGAGAATATAACCAAAACACCGCTGTAGAATGTCAGAAAAGTTGTCACAAACGCAGAAAAAAAGGAATTATGTGTATTCAGGCGTCTTTAACAAGTGCAAAGGTTAGATTTGTTTATTATGAGAAATAACTAAATCGAAATTTCCCTGAGAAAGGAATTGGAGGTATAAAGGTTCCGCCCAAAACTTGTAAAGAGAAATGGTCTCATTGGTTGCTCAAAAAGCAGAGTTACTTCTTTCTGTTTTCTTTCCTTTTGGCACAACCAAAAGGAAAGATAACAGAAAGAAGTAACTCTGCATCAAAGCTGGGGGCGAGAATGATTTAATTGGTTGTAAGGGCCAGAAAGTAGATTTGTATAGACATCCAGTATCCGTCATGCCCCGAACCAGTAAAGCAGGGAAAAACATAAAAAAATGAGCCCAGGGGAAGGGGGGCAAAAGCCAGTTGAGACCCAGCTTGGATCGAAGAGCCAGTCCGAAGTACGGAACCGAAGACGTTTTACCGCCGCTGTCAGCCTTACCCACCACACTCAAAGACAATCCTTCAGCAGTTTCCATAAAGCTTCGGTGTGAAACGAAACAAAGACATTTTGAATCGCCACAAAATTAAAACTTCGATTGGAGTGAAGTGATATCGCCAACCACAGACTTGAATTAATGATAACAAGCAAAAACGCTTTTCAAATTACTACTTAGAGAAATTGGTCGAAACTTCCTTTCCGTTGCCAGATTGATAGGAACAGGGTTTGGGAAGGAGACGATTGTTGATTGTTTTACTCTATTTTTTGTATATAAAGACTTTTCTACAACATTTTCAGATGTTATTCTATTTATTTTTGGTTCCATTTCGTTAACTCAATTGTGTGCACGCATCCAGCTTGGTTTGACTTGGCGGAGAAACATCTAGCAAGAGTTCCACGTGACTTCCATGAGGTTAAATTTCACAACGTTGTCAAGCGAGATCACCATTGAAACAGTCAACTTTGAAGACCAGCTACTGAATCTACCTAACTGACGACCAGCCGCGGGAGGTGTCACATGTAAACACGATGAAAATACTTGGTATCAATTGAAAACACTTAGATTTTTAAAAAATTTTACGGGATGTCGATATTTTACGAAAATTTAATAACTTTTACAAATACATTGAAAAATATCACCGAAATCATCAAAACGCATGATTTGAAGGTAAATTGTGTCACTAATAAAATTTCTGTGAATTAATTGTTTGTAAATAATAAAACGTTACATATTTGAAGGAATTTGCGCTATTTTCAAAGTTTAGAAAATAAAATTTTTATAAGATAATTTACTGAAAATTATGAAAGCCTAATGAAAACAGATGGTATCAACTGAAAACATTTAGATTTTCAAAAATTTTGGGGGGGTTTTCCATACTACGTCGAAATAAAAAAATATGATAGTTTTGAAAGTAATTTTAAATATTTAGAAAAATAGTTTTTCAATGAGAGAAATTACAGAAACTGAGGAAACAGGATAAAAAGACTTGGTAACAATAAAAAACAATTAGATTTTCAAACAATTTTTGGGGTCTTCGATAGTAATTTCTCTTACAAAAAAGATATTTCTGATTGTTGGAAAATTTACCCTCAGAACTATAGTGTTTACTTGATTTCGACGTAGGCTTTCAACGTATTCGTAAAAGAAAATAAACTTTCGTAAACTATAGAAACCCTATTAAAATTTTTGATTATCTAAGAGTTTTCCATTGATAACAAGTGTTTTCTTCAGGTGTTCATAATTTTCATTAATTTATGATTAAGATAAATAAATTTTCTGAAAATTTGAAAATTTCGAAATTTACGTTAAAACTATAGTATTTTGTTATTTTCGAAGTAGTTTGTTAACGTATTTGTAAAAGATTTAAACTTCCGTAAAGTATCGAAAACCACTAAAATTTTCAAAAACGTAAGTGCTTTCCATTGATAGCAAGTGGTTTCATCATATTTTAACAATTTTTATGAATTTATCTACAGGATAAATTAATTTTCTGAAATACTGAATAATTCAAAATTTACGTTAAAATCTACAGTTTTTTGTTGATATATAACTTCCGTAAAATATTGAAAAGTTCAACAATTTTTTAAACTCTAAGCGTTTCTCATTGATACCAAGCGTTTTCAACATGTTTTAATAATCTTCATTAATTTATCTTAAGAATAAATAAAATTTCTGAAACTTTGAAAATTTCAAAATTTCCGTTAAAATCTATAGTTGATCTCGGAGTAGTTTTTCAACGTATTTGTATAAGGTTTAAACATCCGTAATGTATCAAAAACAGCGACAATCTTTCCGTTAAAATCTATAGTTGATCTCGGAGTAGTTTTTCAACGTATTTGTATAAGGTTTAAACATCCGTAATGTATCAAAAACAGCGACAATCTTTCTAAAATTCACGTGTTTTCAAAATTGACGCTAAAAACTATAGATTTTTGTTGATTTCGGAGTAGTTTTTCAAAGTATTTGTAAAAGACTTTCAACTTCGTAAAGTAGCAAAAACAGCTAAAATTTTTAAAAATCTCAGTGTTTTCCATTGAGACCAGATGTTTTCATCATGTTATAATAATTTTCATAAATTGATTTTAAAGATAAATTAATTTTCTGAAAGTTTGAAATTTTCAAAATTTACGTTAAAAATTAAAGAATTTTGTTGATATTTAAACTTCCGTAAAATATCGAAGACCCCTAAAATTTTAAAAAATCTAAATGTTTTCCATTGATATCAAGTAGTTTCATCATTTTTCAGTTACTTTCATTAATTTATCTTAAGGATAAAAAATTTTCTGAGACATTGAATATTTCAAAATTTACGTAAAAAAACTATAGCTATTTTTGATTTCCGCGTTGTTTTTCAACGTCTGTGTCAAAGTTTTCAACTTCCAAAAATTATCGAAAATCCCAAATATATTTTTAAATCTAAAAGTTTCCATTGATACCAAATGTTTACATCATGTTATTATAATTTTCATTAAATTATATTAAGGATGAATTAATTTTATGAAGGTTGAACTTTTAAAAATTTACGTTAAAAACAATAGCATTTTTGTTGATATTTAAACTTCCCTAAAATATGGAAGATCCATAAAATGTTTTAAAATTTAATTTTTTTCTGTTGATACCAAATGATTTGCAACTTCATGTTAATCGTTAAAGTAATTTTCATTAGTTTATGTTGAGGATAAATTAATTTTCTGACAGTTTAAAATTTTCAAAATTTACGTTAAAAACTCTAGTATTTTGTTGATATCTAAACTTCCGTAAAATATCGAAGACCCCTATTTTTTTACAATCTAAGTGTTTTCCATTAATAGCAAGTGGTTTCATCATGTTTCAGTTATTTTCATTAATTTTAATTAAGATGAATAAATTTTTTGAGACTTTCAAAATTTCAAAATTTACGTTAAAAACAATAGATTTTTCTTTTTTTCAACGTATTTTAAAAGATTTTCTCTTTCCGTAAATATCGAAAACCCCTAAAATTTAAAAAAAAACTACGTTTTTCTATTACATCCACCAATATTATGTTATCGTAACACCATGCAACATGTTTAATAACACTGTATAAATCCTCTTCCATTTTTGATTGTTAATTTTCTGCATTCGTATTCATTCGTATTCGTCGTAATTTGTTATTTCAATAAATTTGGTATCCCAACATAAATTTTGAGATTCAGGTCATTGGACATTCTTACACAGACTTATTTTTTATCATTTTAATATTTTGTTCACATATAAAAAGTTCATCACAAAACCATTTCGCCTTGTTGTTCATCCTTGAATTGTTGGTCAGTGCATGTGTTTATAAAAAAGCGGACTTGGGAGATTGCATTTCGATCATACTGATCGAATAGTAATCTTACCTATTTAATGATATTTTGTTTTATTGTTGTCCATTCGCCACAATCTAAAAGCGATAACTCGTATTTGTCCATAGACGCGGAGAAATGCAGATATCCCTGAATCCGCGTGTCAATATAGTGATTATCGACGAGGAAGGCATATGAAAATGAAGTTAATATTTAATCTACGTAAAAGACTTCGAATATATTTTAAAATCTTAGTGTTCTCATTTGATGCCAAGGGGGTTCATTATGTTTCAGTGTTTCAGTTATATTCATTAATTTATCTTAAGGATAAATATATTTTTGAGACTTTGAAAATTTCAAAGTTTACGTAAAAACTATAGTTTTTCTTGATTTCGGTGTTGTTTTCCAACGTATTTGTAAAAGTTTTTCATATTCTGTAATGTATCGAAAACACCTAAATATTTTAAAAATCTAAATATTTTCCATTGATACCAAATGTTATAAGAATTTTCATTAATTTATGCTAAGGATAAAATAATTTTTAAAATAATTGAAATTTTCAAAATTTACGTTAAAAACTATATTATTTGTAGATATTTAAACTACCGTAAAATAACGAAGACACCTAAAATTTTAAAAAATCTGTTTCCCATTGAAATCAAGTGGAGACAACATGTTTCAGTAATTTTCACCTTTCATTTACCTTAAGGATAAATTAATTTTATGAAAGTTAATTTTTTTCAAAATTTACGTTAAAAAACTATTGATTTTCGTTGATATCGACGTTGTTTTTGAACGTATTAGTAAAAGATTTTAAACTTCCTTAAAGTATTGAAAACCCCTAAAACATTAAAAAATCTAAATATTTTCCATTGATACCAGATGGTTTCAACTGGTTTCAGTTTTTTTCAATAATTTATCTTAAGGATAAATTAATTTTATGATAGTTAATTTTTCAAAATTTACGTTAGAAAACTACTGCTTTTCGTTGATTTCGACGTTGTTTTTCAACGTATTTGTAAAACATTTAAACTTCCTTAATGTATCGAAATATCTAAAATCTTTAAAAACTTAAATGTTTTATATTGGTACCAAATGTTTTCAAAATGCGATAAAGATTTCATTAATTTATATAAGGGATAAATTAATTTTATGAAAGTTCAAATTTTTTAAAAATTTACGTTAAAACCAATACCATATTTATTGATATTTAAACATCCGTAAAATATCGAAGACAGCTAAAATTTTTTAAAATCTGAGTGTTTTCTATTGATACCAAAAGGTTTCAAATTGTTTCAGTTGTTTTTATTAATTAATCTTCAGGATGAGTAAATTTTCTGGGACTTTCAATATTTCAAAATTTAAGTTAAAATACTATTGTTTTTCGTTTAGTGCGACATTGTTTTTCAAAGTATTTGTAATACAATTTAAAGTTCCGTAAAGTATCGAAACCCATAAAATTTTTAAAAATCTAAGAGTTTTCCCTTGATACCAAATCATTTCATCATGTTATAAAAAGTTCATTAATTTATATAAGGGATAAATTAATTTTATGTAAGTTTGAATTTTTCTAAACTTAAGTTAAAACCAATACAATTTTTTTTATTTAAAAATGCATAAAATATCAAAAGTTCCAAAAAAATTCTAAAATATAAGTGTTATCGATTAATACCAAGTTGTTTCAATTGCTTCAGTTTTTTAATTAATTTATCACAAGGAAGAATTAATTTTCTGTGATACAGAATATTTCAAAATTTACGTTAAATATCTCCTGTTTTTGTTGATTTCGACGTTGTTTTTCAACGTATTTGTAAAAGATTTAAACTTCCGTAAAGTACCGAAAACCATTAAAATATTTTTTCATTGATACCAAATGTTTTCATCATGTTATAATAAAATTCATTAGTTTATATTAAGGATAAATTAATTTTGTGAAAGTTTGAATATTTCAAAATTTGCGTTAAAAACAATAGCATTTTTGTTGATATTTAAATTTCCGTAAAATATCGAAGACTTCTAATATTTTTTAAAAATCTAAGTGTTTTCCATTGATATCGAGTGGTTTATATTTGTTTCAGTTGTTTTAATTTATTTATACTAAGGATGAATTAATTTTCTGTGACATTGAATATGTCAAATTTTAAGTTAAAAAGTTATTACATTTCGTTGAATTCGAAGTTAATATTCAACGTATTTGTAGAGATTTTAAAACTTCCTTAAAGTAACTAAATCCCTACAATTTATAAAGATTTAAGTGTTTTTCATTGATACTTAATATTTTCGTCACGTTACAATAATTTTCATTAATTTATATTAAGGATAAATTAATTTTATGAAAATGTGAACTTTTCAAAATTTATGTTAAAAACAGTAGCATTTTTGTTGATATTTAAACTTCCGTAAAATATCGAAGCCTCCTAATTTTTTGTTAGAATTGAAGTGTTTTCCATTAATACCAAAAGTTACAGAAAGTTTAAAATCTTTTACAAACACGTTGAAAAACAACGTCAAAATCAACTAAAAGCAGTAATTTTTAACCTAAAATTTGAAATATTCACTGTCACAGAAAATTAATTCATCCTTAAGATAAATTCATGAAAACGACTGAAACAAGTAGAAACCACTTGGTATCAATAGAAAACATTAAAATTTAAGAAAAATTATGGTTCTTTGATATGTTACGGAAGTTTAAATATCAACAAAATGCTATTGTGTTTAACGTAAATTTTTAAAAATTCAAACTTTCATAAAATTAATTTATCCTTAATAAAATTAATGACAGTTATTTTAACATGATAAAAGTATTATGTACAATAGAAACCACAAAGATTATTTGAAAGTTTAGGGGTTTTCGATACTTTAGGGAAGTTTGAAAAATTTTATAGATACGTTAAAAAACAACGTCGAAATCAACGAAAAGCAGTAATTTTTTAACCTAAATTTTTGAAATATTCAATGTCACAGAAAATTAATTCATCCTGAAGATAAATTAATGAAAACAACTGTAATAAGTTGAAACCACTTTGTGTAAATAGAAAACACATTGATTTTAAAAACATTTAGGGGTCTTCGATGTTTTACGGGAGTTTATATATCAAGAATTTTGCTATACTTTTTAAAGGTACTTTTTGAAAACTTCAAACTTTCACAAAATTAAAATATTCTAAATATAAATTAATGACAAGTATTATAACATGATGGAAACCTGAGGTATCATTGGAAAAGACTGAGATTTTTAGAAATTTTAGGGGTTTTCGATACTATACTGAAGTTTAAAAACTTTTACAAATACGTAGAAAAACAACGACGAAATCAATGATGTGCAGTACTTTTTACCGTGTATTTTGAAAAATTTGAAAGCAAGGAAAATTAATTCATCCTGAAGGAAAATTAATAAAAACAATTGAAACTAGTTCAAACCACTTGGTATTAATGGAAAACTATTTGATTTTGAAAATTTTTAGGGTCTACAATATTTTACGGAAGTTTAAATATTAAGAAAAGTGCTATAGTTTTTAATGTAATATTTGAAAAATTCAAACTTTCATAAAATAAATTTATCCTTTATATAAATTAATGAAAATTATTATAACATGATGAAAACGATTGGTTGCAATGGAAAAAAAAACACTTCCATTTAAAAAGATATTTTAGGGGTTTTAGATATTTACGAAAGTTTACAAAATTTTACAAATACGGAATCAACGATGTACTTTATAACGTACATTTTGAAAAATTCGAAGTCTCATAAAATTAATTCATTGGTAAGATAAATTAATGAAAACAACTGAAACAAGTTGAAACCACTTGGTATTGATACGAAATACATCGATTTAAAAAATTAGGGGTTTCGATATTGTACGGAAGTTTAAATATCAAGAAAATTACTATAGTTCTTTATGTAATTTAAAAAAAATCAAACTTTCATAAAATTATTTTTAACTTAATATAAATAAATGAAAATTATTAAAACATGATGAAACGATTGGTTGCAATAGAAAGCACTGAGATTAAAAAACATTTTAGGTTTACAGAAGTTTAAAAACTTTATGGAAGTTTAAAAACATTTACAAATACGTAGAAAAACAACGTCGAAATCAACGATTTGGTATATTTTTTACGTATTTTTTAACGTATATGAAGTTCTAACTCCAAGAAAATTAATTCATCCTAAATATAAATTAAAGAAAACTACAAAAAACAAATTGAAACCATTTTGTATTAGTGGAAAAACGTTTGCTTTTGAAAAAATTTAGGGGTCTTCGACATTTTACGGAAGTTTATATATCAAGAAAGTTGCTATAGAATTTAATGTAATTTTTGAAAAATTCAAACTTTCATAAAATAAATTTATCCTTAATATAAATTAATGAAAATTATTATAACATGATGAAAACCATAAGTTTGATTGGAAAACACTTAGATTTAATAAAATTATGGGGGTTTTCGAAACTTCACGGAAGTCTAAAAACTTTAAAAAATACGTAGAAAAACAACGTCGAAATCAATGATTAGCTATACTTTTTAACGTATATTTTGTAAAATTCGAAATCTCCGAAAATTTATACATCCCTAAGATAAATTAACGAAACAACTGAAAGAAATTTAAACCAGTGGGTATTAATAGAAAACACTTTGATTTTAAAAACTTTAGGGGTCTTCGATATTTTACGGAAGTTTATGTATCAAGAAATTTGCTACAAATTTTTATGTAACTTTTGAAAAATTCAAACTTTAATAAAATTAATTTATGCGAAATACAAAATAATGAAAATTATTATAACATGATGAAAACGATTGGTTGCAAGGGAAAACACTTAGATTTAAAAAAAATTAGGGGTTTTTGATACTTTACGGAAATTTAAATACATTTACAAATACGTAGAAAAACAACGTCGAAATGAACGATTTTTTAAACGTATATCTTGAAAAATTCGAAGTCCCAGAAAATTAATTCATCCTTAAGATAAATTACTGAAAACAACTGAAACAAGTTGGAACCACTTGGTATTAAGGAAAAACAATTTGATTTTGAAAAAAATTAGGGTCTTTGATATTTTACGGAAGTTTATATATCAATAAATTTGCTATAGTTTTTAATGTAATTTTAGAAAAATTCAAACTTTCATGAAACTAATTTATCTTTAATATAAATTATTGAAAATATATATAACGTGAAGAAAACGATTGGTTCCAATGGAAATCACTTTGATATAAAACATTTTAGGGGTTTTCTATATTTTACAGAAGTCTAAAAACTTCCCAGAAAATTTTACAGAAGTCTAAAAAAGTCCCAGAAAATTGATTCACACTTAAGATAAAGTTGAGAACACTTGGTATAAATAGAAAACATTTAGAGTTAAAAAATTAGTGGTCTTTGACATTTTTACAGAAATTTATATATCAAGAAATTGCCATAGTTTTTTAACGTAATTTTGGAAAAATTCAAACTTAATAAAATTAATTTATCCTCAATATAAATTAATGAACATTATTATAACATGGTGAAAACGATTGGTTGCAATACAAAACACTTAAATTTAAAAAAAATTAGGGGTTTTCGATACTTTACGGAAGAGTAAAAGCATTAACAAATACGTAGAAAAACAACGTCGAAATCAACTTGGTACCAATGGAAAACATTTAAATTTAAAAAAATAGGTGTCTTCGAGACTTTACGGAAGTCTAAAATTCAAGAAAATTACTTTTGTTATTTAACGTAATTTTTGAAAAATTCAAACTATCATAAAATTAATTTATCCTAAATATAAATTATTGAACATTATTATAACATGATTGTGACACGATAACTAGGTGTATATTAAAGTGCTTTGTAAAATATGTATTTTATTATAATAGATTAAAATAGAAAATTGTTAAGAATAGAAAATAGATTAGGTGACACGATAACTAGACGTATATTAAGGTGCTTTGTAAAATATGTATTTTATTATAATAGATTAAAATAGAAAATGGTTAAGAATAGAAAATAGATTAGGTGACACGATAACTAGACGTATATTAAGGTGCTTTGTAAAATATGTATTTTATTATAATAGATTAAAATAGAACATGGTTAAGAATAGAAAATAGATTAAAAACATGTTTCGTTTAACAAAAGTGAAAAAGAAGAGAAAAAAATAAATAAATAAACGCTTTTTCTTTTATGAGCGAAATTGTGGAAGAGAAAAGGGTATCAGATTACTGTTTTAAATCCTACCACTCTTCCGGTAAATATTTGACTCAGTGATTTAATGTGATAAGAGATAAAGTTCAGGAAATAGGGTTTTGAATGACCAGGTCAAAGGCTGTCTTTTACTGTATCTTGAGCACACATTAAGAATTTTCCGGTGGAAGATTTATTAAGATAAAAAGACAAAAAAAAAATCCTGAAAAAAATACTAAGGCTCAGTGCAGACTGGGTGTCTGCAGGATGTTTACACATCAAAAGAAGGAAAATTTAAGTACCCTGAAATTTCGGACTTACAGTCGCCAATGGTTATCACCCGGTGGTCTAAAGTGTTTCCGGATTTCCGGATTAATTTTAAATAAATACAGGTGATTTTTCCGAGTCAGAGCAGTTGAGTTGAGTTAGTTCCGCCGGGCGTGTGCTTGAAGCAAAACCTCCGTTCGTCTTGTTTCGGTCAGTTCGGATTTGATCTCCATTAATTAGAGTTAGAGCTGTGTGTCACACTCGCCTGCCCCAACCGAAAAAGCTAACTCTAAACGAAATAAAGCATCCTTTCAACTCATCCAAGTTGTGGAAGTTCGTTCCTTATAGTTTAATCTTGTACCCCCAGCTTGAGGCTCCGACATTTTCAACAAACTCCCGGCAAACATCACAGCATAGAGAACGGCCGCCGGAAAAAATGTTCAAACCGTCCGCTGAGGTGTAACATGATGAAAACGTTTGGTTGCAATAAAAAACACTAACATTTCAAAAAAATTTAGGGGTTTTCGATACTTTACAGAAGTTTAAAAACTTTTACAAAAACAAAGTCGAAATCAACGATTTGCTATACTGTTTAACTTGAATTTTGAAAAAGTCGAAGTCACAGATAATTAATTCATCATTAAGATAAATTGATGAAAACAACTGAAACAAGTTGAATTTTGAAAAATTCAAACTTTCATAATTTTAAATTATCCTTAATATAAATTAATCAAAATTATTATAACATGATGGAAACGGTTGTTTGCAATGGAAAACACTTAGATTTACAAAAACATTAGGGATTTTCAATACTTTACGGAAGTTTAAAAACTTTTACAAATACGTAGAAAAACAACGTGGATATCAACGATTTGCAATACTGTTTAAATTGAATTTTGAAAAATTCGAAATCGCAGAAAATTGATTCATCCTTAAGATAAACTAATGAAAACAGTTGAAACCACTTGGTATCAATGGAAAATACTTAGATTTAAAAAAAAAACATAAAAAGGTTTTCGATATTAGACGGAAATTTAAATATCAAGAAAATTGCTAACGTAAATTTCGAATCAAGAAAATTTTTGACGTAATTTTTAAAAAATTCAAACTTTCACAAAATTAATTTATCCGTAATAAAAATTAATGAAAATTATAACATGATAAAAACGATTGATTGCAATGTACAACACTTAGATTTAAAGAAATTTGTAGGGACCTCCAAAAAATCGCTAAAAAACAGCATGAAACAGCATAGTATGAATAAAAATGTTCATAAACTTAATAAAACAAACATCTTCAATCAAAATATTTATATTTTTATTAAGAGGAAAGATCAAACGAATTTTTAATTATTTAAAAAAAAATTTCAATCCCTGCTAACATTTTCGAGATTTTGAAAGAAAATGTTGTTTTTATTTGTGTTAGCGGCTAAAAAAAAAGTTTACGACTGTTTTACAATGGGTTACGTAATGATGACACAATCCACTTTTTTCCCGGTAACAGACACATTAATTGAAAATTCTCGCAAAAATCAAATAATAGTCAGATTTGAATGAAACTTTCAGTACTCATTCACAAATGAATGAAATTATTTCTAAAATTAATATATTTTTTAAATATCTTGGTTAAAATATTTTTTTAATTCTGTTACCCCCGCTCTAAGTAAATCCATGAAATTTTAATAAATTTTAATCAGCTGTAAAATTTTTTTTTATTAGTTAAATGCAGGACTCATTGAGGCATATAAATCATATATGATGTAAAATAAAACTCTGATATAATTTAATTTGATAAACTTTTAATTGCTGGAATAAATAATTATTAAGGACATCATAGTCTCAAGAAAAAAATTTTTTTTGTTTACTAATAAAATTTTGAAATAATTGTTTATATTTTTTATTTTTTTATTATAATAATTCATAAAAGTGTTAAAAATATTTTAAAAACCTGTTATAAAAACGTTATTGAATTTCTTTTTTTACTTCAGAATTGATTATTATATTGCCTATCGAAAATTGAAAGGTTTAATAAAAATTATTCACCCAATTTATTTTTAAAATAATTAAAAAACATAAATTTTTGAAATGTGATAGTTTTTAATACCGAAGTGTTTTCTATTCCTAACAATGGTTTCAACATGATTCACTGATTTTCATTAATTTACCTAAGGATGAATAAATTTCAAAATATACCTCAAAAAGTATAGCGTTTTAGTTGATTTTGCATAGTTTTTCAACGTATATGTAAAAGATTTTAAACATCTGTAAAGTATCGAATCCACCAAACTTTTTTAAAATCGAAGCGTTTCCTATTGTTAACTAAAGTTTTCATCACCTTATAATAACTTTTGGTAATTTATCTGAAAGGCAAATTAATTTCTGAAAAATTTGAAAGTTTTTAAAATGTTACGTAATAAACCGATTGCATTTTGGAGATATTCAAAATCAAGGCAAATGTTGAAGACCATAAAAGATTTTGAATATCTAAGTGTTTTCTATTCATACCAATTGATTTCAACATGTTTCACTTATTTTCATTAATTTTCATGAGGATGTAATTTTCAAAATATACCACAAAAAGTGTAGCTTTGTAGTTGATTTCGCATAGTTATTTAAGGTATTTTTAAAAGTTTTAAACTTCTGTAAAATATCAAAACCTCCAAAAATATTTAAAATCTAAGCGTTTCTTATTGTTACCTAATGTTTTCATTATGTTATAATAATTTTTATTAATTTATCTGAAAGATAAATTAATTTTCTGAAAGTTTGAAAGTTTCAAACTTTATGCAATAAAACTTTTGCATTTTGGAGATATTCAAACTCCTGGCAAATATTGAAGACCCTAAAGAGTTTTTAATATCTAAGTGTTTCATATTCATACCAAGTGGTTTCAACATGTTTCACGTATTTTCATTAATTTATCCAAAGGATGAAGAAATTTTCCGAGATTCTGAAAACTTCAAAATATACCTAAAAAAGTATTACTTTTTAGTAGTTTCGCATAGGTCTTCAACGTATTTGTAAAAGTTTTTAAACTTCTGTAAAATATCGAAAACTCCATAAATTTTTAAAATGTAAGCGTTTCCTATTGTTACCTAAAGTTTTCATTATGCTATAATAATTTTTATTAATTTGTCTGAAAGAAAAATTAATTTTCTGAAATTTTCAAATTTTCAGGTTTTACGTAATAAATCAATTGAATTTTGGAGATATTCAAATTCCGAGATATATTGAAGACACTAAACATTTTTTAACATCTAAATGTTTTCTATTCATTCCAATTGGTTTCAAAATGTTTTACTTATTTTCAATAATTTATTCTAAGGATGAATATATTTTCTGAGACTCTGATTATTTCAAAATATACCTCAAAATATATAGCTTTTCAGCAGATTTCGTATAGTTTTCAACGTATTTGTAAAGTTTTCAAACTTCTGTAAAATATCAAAACGTCCAAAAACATTTAAGAATTAAGCGTTTCCTATTGTGACCTAATGCTTTCATCATGTTACAATAAATTTACTAATTTATCTTTCAGATAAATGAATTT
Organism: Ascarosepion bandense; assembly: GCA_037127315.1. Taxonomy (NCBI): domain Eukaryota; kingdom Metazoa; phylum Mollusca; class Cephalopoda; order Sepiida; family Sepiidae; genus Ascarosepion; species Ascarosepion bandense. The sequence goes on along the minus strand of JBBBDQ010002486.1, from coordinate 12,152 downwards.
TCTGAAAATTTGAAATTTTCAAATTTCACGTAATATATGTTTTGCATTTTGGAGATATTCAAACTCTCGGCAAATATTGAAGACCCAAAAGATTTTTTAATATCTAAGTGTTTTCTATTCATACCAAGTGGTTTCAACATGTCTCACTTATATTCATTAATATCTCCTAAGAATGAATTAATTTTCTGAGACTCTGAAAATTTCAAAATGTACCTCAAAATGTATTGTGTTTTAGCTACAATTTATTTAATATATAATTGTTTTCTATTCATACCAAGTAGTTCCAACATGTTTCACTTATTTTCATTAATTTATCCTAAGGATGAATTCATTGTTTGAGACTCTGAATATTTCAAAATATACTGCAAAAAGTATAGCTTTTTTGTTGATTTAGCATAGATTTTCAACGTAGATGTAAAAGATTTTCAACTTTTGTAAAGTATCGAAACCTCCAAAAAGTTTTAAAAATCTAAGCGTTTCCTATTATTAACTAATGTTTTCATCATGGTATAATAATTTTGTTAATCTATCTGAAAGACAAATTAATTTTCTGAAAATTTGAAATTTTCAAAATTTACGTAATTTTGGAGATATTCTAATTCCCGGCAAATAGTGAAGACCCTAAAATGTTTTTAAGAGTTTTCTATTCATACCAAGTGGTTTCAACATGTTTCACCATGTTTCATTAATTTATCCTAAGGATGAATTAATTTTCTGAGATTCTGAAAATTTCAAAATATACCTAAAAATATATAGCTTTTATATTTGCTTTCGCATAGATTTTCAAAGTATTGGTAAAAGATTTAAATTTCTGTCAAGTATGGAAACCCCCAGAAATCTTTCAAAAACTAAGCGTTTCATATTGTTAACTAATGTTGCCATCATATTATAATAATATATGTCAATTTATCTGAAAGATAAATTAATTTTTTGAAAGTTTCAAATTTTAAGTAATAAATCACTTGCAATTTGGAGATATTCAAACTTCCGGCAAATATTGAAAACCCTAAAATTTTTTTAATATCTAAGTGTTTTCTATTCATACCAAGTGGTTTCAACAAGTTTCACTTATTTTCATTAATTTACCCTAAGGATCAATTCATTTTCTGAGCATTTTAATATTTCAAATATACCTCGATAAGTATCGCTTTTTAGCTTTTAAACTTCTGTAAATATCGAAACCACCAAAAATGTTTTGATATCTGAACGTTTCATATTGTTACCTAATGTTTTCATCATTTTATAATAATATTTTTAATTTATCTGAAAGATAAACTAATTTTCTGAAAGTTTGAAATTTTCAAATTTTACGTAATAAATCTATCGCATTTTGGAGATATTCAAACTCCCAGAAAATATTGAAGACCCTAACAATTTTTTAACATCTAAGTGTTTTCTATTCATACCTAGTGGTTTCAACATGTTTCACTTATTCTCATTAATTTATCCTAAGGATGAATTATTTTAGTGAGATTCTGAATATTTCAAAATATACCTCAAAATGTATCGCTTTTTAGCTGATTCCGCAGAGTTTTTCTAAGTATTTTTTGAAGTTTTTATACTTCTGTAAATATCGAAAACTCCAAAGCTTACAGTGGTTTTTAGCTGATTTCGCAAAGTATTTAAACTTCTGTAAATTTTCGAAACCTCCAAAGATTTTTTAAATTCTAAGCGTTTTCTATTGTTACCTAATGTTTTCATCATGTTATATTAATTTTTATTAATTTATCTTTCAGATAAATTAATTTTCTGAAAGTTTGAAATTTTCAAATTTATGTAACAAATCTATTGCATTTTGGAGATATTCTCACACCCTGAATGTATTAAAGACCGTAAATATCTTTTATTATCTAAGTATTTTCTATTCATACCGAGTGGCTTCAACATGTTTCACTCATTTCTATTAATTTATCCTAAGAATGAGTTAATGTTCTGAGACTTTGAATATTTCAAAATATACCTTAAAAAGTATCGCTTTTAGCTGATTTCGCATAGATTTCAACGTATTTGTTAAAGTATTCAAACATCTGTAAAGTATCGAAACCTCAAAAATTTTTTTAAGTGAAATCGTATCCTATTGTTACCTAATGTTTTCATCATGTTATTATACTTTTCATCTATTTATCTGAAGGATAATATAATTTTCTGAAACTTTGAAATTTTCAAATTTTACGTATAAGTCTATTGCATTTTAGAGATATTCAAACTCCCAGGAAGTATTGAAGACACTAAAAACCTTTTAATATCTAAGTGTTTTCTATTCATTCCAAGTAGTTTCAACTGTTTTACTTATTTTCATTAATTTATCATATGGATTATTTAATCTTCTGAGACTCTGCATATTTCAAAATATATCTCATTAATTCATCCTAAGGATGAATTAATTTTCCGAGAGTCTGAAGATTTCATAATACACCTCAAAATGTATCGCTTTTTAGCTGATTTCGCATAGTTTTTCAACGTATGTGTTAAATGTTTAACACATACTGTGTTAAATGTTTATTTCTGTAAATATCGAAAACGCCAAAATTCTATAATATCTAAGCGTTTCCTATTGTTACCTAATGCTTTCATCATGTTATAATAATTTTTATTAATGTATCAGAAAGATATATTTTGCTGATTTCGCCCAGTTTTTCAACGTATTTGTTAATGTAATGAAACTTCTGTCCATTATCGAAACCTCAAAAATATTTTAAAATCTAAGGGTTTCCTATTGTTACCTAATGTTTGCATCATGTTATAATAATTTTTTTAATTTATCTGAAAGATAACTTAATTTTCTGAAAGTTTGAAATTTTCAAATTTTACGTCATAAATCTATTTCATGTAGGAGATATTCAAAGTCCCAGAAAATATTGAAGACCCTAAAATCGTTTTAATATCTAAGTGTTTTATGTTCATACCAAGTAGTTTCAACATGTTTAACTTATTTTCATTAATTTATCATAAGGATGAATTAATTTTCTGGGACTCTGGAAATTTCAAAATATAACTCAAAAGGTATTGCTTTTTAGCTGATTTCGCATTGTTTTTCAACGTATTTTTTGAGTTTTTAAACTTCTGTAAAATATCGAACCTCCCCAAATTTTTTTGAAATGTAAGCGGTTCCTATTGCGACCTAATTTTTTTCATCATATTATAAGAATTTTTATTAATTTAACTGAACGATAAATTAATTTTCCAAAAGTTTGAAACTTTCAAATTTTACGTAATAAATCTATTGCAATTTGGAGACATTCAAACTCCCGGAAAATACTGAAGACCCTAAAAGTTTTTTAACACCTAAGCGTTTTCTATTCATACCAAGTGGTTTCAACATGTTTCACTTATTTTAATTAATTTTCCAAAAGGATGGATTAATTTTGTGAGACTCTGAATATTTCAAAATATACCTCAAAAAGTATCGCTTTTTATCTGACTTCGCATAGTTTTTCAACGTATTTTTTATAGTTCTTAAACTTCTATAAAGTATCGAAACCTCCCAAAATTTTTTCAAAATCTAAACGTTTCCTATTTTTACTTAATGTTTTCATCGTGTAATAATAATTCTTATTAATTTATCTGAAAGATGAACCATTTTCTGAAAGTTTGAAATTTTCAAATTTTACGTAATAAATCTATTATATGACACTTACATTTAAGTGTCAAATAGTTGACTAGCGATATTAATTAAATGAAAATTAATTAAATGAAAATTAATTAAATAATAATTAACTAAATCATGATAATAATTATGTTATTAACCATTATGAAAATAACTTCATTATGTATATTCAACATTTTTAATACCAGGTGCACTAAACCGAGGTCATTAAGTATAAAGTTATTTAGACCCAAGCGGAAGGTTTAGTTATAAACTATCACTAAAACAAAACACTCTGCAGGTGTAATAGCATGTCAAAAATTACTTCAATTTCAAATATTTTGAGCGTGGCAAACAGGTGGGTTGCCTCACCCGGGGATTGAGTGCATGCATGGCACAATGTAATATATCATTGATCAACCAACCACAGGGCCTGCTTCTTGTTAACCCACTCCGATGACTGCGACTAATTGACGGATTATCTAAACCAATCGGATGCAATCCAAGGGGGTTGTTACGACGATAGCCATTGCCCGGTGATCCCTATTGGCTGACCAATCAGGAGTTAATTATTCGGGATTCGGGTCCATAAATAGAGAACACCCAGAGCAAAAGATCGAGTCGGTCATTCTTCGCTACCCAGAACCGTATCCGTTGCCACTGCATACTCATTCAATGACACTGCCTAATTGCAGTTAAGATTTCTTCGAGTTAGAGAAACTTTTTCCGCCAGTCAACTGCATTCACCCCTCACTTCGCGGCATTAGTTTTAACTTGATAAGAAAATATTGTATACCAGTGTAAAGAAATGTTTGTTACTGTTTATAACAAACACTTTTCTTCATTTCTTTGATGGTGTGGCAACTATTCTTCTACTCCGACGCCAAATTCAACACTCCATCGACTGAATCATCCCCACTTTCGCGGATCGTAAGAAACAACGTAGGCGCGGAAGGGATCAGAGTACATGCAGTCTGGAACAGGTGGTAATCACGAAACCATCGGCCAACCCGGTATCGTGAAAATATAGTACCACATTTGGTGCCTAAAGACGCAGGATCGACTCTGTGTAATTATCACGCCAGATCTTGTTTCATCTGTGTCTCAGAATCCAATGTTGACACTCAACTAATTCACCGACACAACGACATCTCCCCCAGGAACCAGCCCAGGAAGCCATCAGCTCGTATTACAGCAATACAGTCACTCAAGGAAAAGTATCACCAGAAACATCCACAGAGTCGTGGTAAGTGACCAATTTCCTTTGTTCCTCTACATTCATTGTGCAGAGTTGGTTCAGTGCTAAAGAGCTTCTTAGTGTCTTTGTTTCCTTATATATATATATATATATATATATATATATATATATATATATATATATATATATACATTGGCTACTTCCCGTTTAAACCTTCCACCTATGTTGGTAACATCTGGATCAAAGATCCCAGTTTTTGCTGAAAGGCCGACCGATCTGTAACCATGGCTAATGGCATTAAAAAAAACAGAGGGTCCATAAACTAACGGACCCCGAATTAATTTACTTGGCCTATGACTATTCAGATGGAGTCGTATCCGAATGGATTGGAAGCTATCTTGACGACCATCCAGACACTTCCAGTAAAACCTTATTCGATGAGATCACAGCACAGTATGGGGAGTTTATAAACCCTGCCGATGCTACTCGAGCATTGATTAGGGTAACGCAAGGAAAAAATGAATCGCTTGCGGAATTAGCAAGTAGAATGTCAAGTCTTGCAAGGCTGGCTTATAAGGACTCTGAGCTGAGAAGGGTCAGCTGGCCGAATTCTTCATTGATGGGATAAACAATCCTTTCATTAAAGAAGATGTGGCAAGAGCTAAACCGAAGACACTTGTAGGAATTATTGGCGACAGGAGGGAATACAGTACAAAGGGAACCAAAAACAGAGGGTTACCATAGAAAATGGGACGGAGAGTGTCATGGTTGTTACAGCTGTAGACAACCAGTACCAAAAAAGAAAGGGAATACTTTAAACCAGCAGGAACGCTGGAATTGTGACAAACAAAAATGTCCAAGGTCTGAAGGCGGGAATGTAACTTACTCGACTTCAGAAAAACGAAAAACCAAGACACCGGAAAAAACTAAAAGTTGCAAAACTAACCGTATTCAGTCATTAAAGAAAGAAAAGAATAGGGTTACTTTAGCTCCTAAAATAAAAACAAATCCAAAGAATTCCTTCTCGAAACAGGAAATGGTTAATAGTCACAATACAAAAGGAGCTAGAGAATATGAAATATTCGCACAAGGTTCGGACATGATATGTAGAGTAGATATCATGGGCAAGCAGGTAGAAGCATTGATAGACTCCGAATCAGAAGTCTCGCTTCTAAAGTCCTCAATTTTTGAAGACTTAAAAAATAGCAAAATGAAATTGAAAGATTCATACTTAACAGTAACCCAAGCAAACGGACATAAAATGGAACTAAGTGGTATGATCCACCTACCTATCAAAATCGGAAAGATTAAGACAGGCTCAAAATTATACATTGCACCTGACTTGAACCAAACCATGATTTTAGGGGAGGATTGGTTAAGAATAAAAAAAGTACAATTGTGTTTTAATCCAAATCGACTAACGATAGGAGGGGTAGAAATTCCCTTGGGTAGTAAAACCAGTGGGGAAATTAAAATCTACTCTGTGGACAGTGTAAACTTACCCTCACGAACTGCTATTTCCTGCGCAGCCAAACTAATCCCTTCAGAGCCAAATGAAGAAAACCTATACTAGGTGATCCCAGAGGAGGGAGAAATAGTGTTAGTGGAATCGATAGTAAAAGCAAGTGAGAAAGGGAAAATTCCAGTTATGTTACCAAATTTGGGTAATAAAACGGGAAATGTCCCCAAAGGTGAAAATCTGGAAAGGATAGCACCAATAAGAATTCGGAAGCAAGTTAAGGAACGCCCAATTAAGGGAGCCAAGGGGGCCTAGCAAGCACAGGGCAAACTTAAACTTGCTACAAAAGCTAAAACTGACAAGGCCACTTCAGCCAAAGTTTTGGGCAAAGGACCTAAAGTTGCAGTAGGCAAACAGCAACCTCAACCTAAGGTGCCTAAACAAGCAACCCCAAAAAGTGCTCCAAAACAAGCCAAACCAGTAGTCGGTAAAGGCGGGGTAACTAGACCTGGCACTGAAAACCAGGCGCTAAACCAGCTGCCGGTAAAACAACTCTAACTAAGCAAAGAATAAAACGTGCCCAGAAGAAACGAAATGAAAGGATAAACCCGGGAAGGAAAGAGGTAACCTAAAGTAGGAGACCCTGTGTATCATAAGAAGCATCTGCGACAAGGAAAGCTTGATAACAAATGGTCTCCTTCTTATAGGATAATAGAACAAACAGGTCCAGTAACTTTTATGGTATGAGACCAAATAAATGGAAAGGTAAAAAAAGGCTCATGTCATCGATTTAAAATTAGCGGGATTAGAAGAATGGGAAATTCCAAAAGAAAAGAATCCACGAATCAGACGAACGAGGTGGATCGAAGACCCTCGGAGACTGATTCAGAGTCAGAATTAGAGATTGAACCAATCCCGATTGCTAGGTTGCTAACGGAAATTGGAGAAGTAGAAAATGCCTCCGTACAAAATGAATCGGATAGTTGGGAGAGTGAGGACGAAATTCCCCTGTCAGAATTACGAAAAATATACCAAGAAAAAGAAGACACGCCTTTAAAATACAGATTGAGAAGCTATCAAAATAAAAAGGGAGATGACATAAGATCTAGCCAATCCCATATTATGACTGATGACCAGCTTGCACTAAGTGGTGACCCAGGGAATTAAGCATGGGTACTGGATAACATCTAAAATAGTCATTATAGGACAGAAAAATGAATATGTAAGTATGCATGGAGGTATGTGAAAAAGAAAAGAAAAGAAAAAAAGACAGAATAGAGCAGGGAATATATATATATATATAGAGAGAGAGAGAGAGAAAAAGATTGAAAAGAATTAGGTGTTAAGGATAACCGATGGGGTATGGGCGATAGCCTCGAGGGACGAGTCGGAATTATCTCAGGTATGTACCGGGAGACAGCCGAAAACAATCAAAATATCTCCTCCGTTGACCACTCTGCAGGTCCCATTAGGCTGTGGGATTTATGGCGGCACTATAACCCTTCCGCCCTATTACCAAGCTGAAGAAAAATTTGAGACAAGCGACTCCTTTTTACCATTGATTAATGCCACACTTACCAGTACATTGGGCCTATGGGAACCTCTGATAAAAAAATTCTCAAACATAACGCCGCAAGCAATCCCGAATGTATTAAGCCCTCTAAGGAAAATGACTCTAAGAGAATTAATGCACGAACTTGATCTACTTCGAGAGAAAAATTCTCCAACAGAAAGTAAACCGAGGTTTAGTTCTACCTGGATAATTTTGATATTAGCCATCAGCTTAATAATTGTATCAGTTTCGTTAACATTAACCATCATAATACGCCATTGTTTAAGTAAGCTTAAGAAAAATAAACCAACTAAACTGCAAAAGAATGTTGGGTGCTCAGGAATGATTGTTACTGATCAACAGGAGAGACCAGAACAACAAATTGAATTGAAACCAATAGGCAACATACCAACTCAGCAGGCCACAATTACCCCAAAAGAACCATTGCGATTGCCATCGGTGGAGATACTTCCAGTATAATAATTTGAATAATTTGGAACAATTGTTTATAAAAGAATGGAAAAAAAATGAATGACTCTGCAATGGACATTTTTCATTATTATTATCACACACAAAAAACAACAACAAAAAACATCAAAAGATTCTTATAAAATTAAAAAAAGAGTGAAAGAAAAGAAACAGGTGAATGTCTTTTTTTTCAGCATGGACATTTATATATGGACATATAAACACTAAACTATATAATCAGTCCTTATACATATGTTGTGTATATTACCGTTAAAATATTTTAATGACATTTAACCAAGGGCTAAATGTCTGGTAAGTGGGGGAGGAATATGACACTTTCATTTCAGTGACAAAAAGTTGACTGACGAAATTAATTAATGAAAATTAATTAAATGAAAATTAATTAAATAATAATTAACTAAATCATTATAATAATTATTTTATTAAACCATTATGAAAATAATTTCATTCTGGATATTCAACATTTTTAAGAACCAGGTGCAGTAAACCGAGGTCATTAAGTATAAAGATATCTAGACCCAAGCGGAAAGCTGAGTTATAAACTGTCACTAAAACTCTGCAGGTGTAATGGCATGTCAAAAATTATTTCAATTTCAAAATATGAACATATATTGAGCGAGGCAAACAGGTGGGTTGCTTCACCCGGGGATCGAGTGCAAGTATGTCACAAGGTAATAAATCATTGATCAAGAAACCACAGGGACTGCTTCTTGTTAACCCACCCCGATGACTGCGACTAACTGGATAATTATCTAAACCAATCGGATGCAACCCAGGGGGCTTGTTACGACGATAGCCACTGGACAATCAGGAGTTAATTATTCGGGATTCGGGACCATAAATAAAGAACACACAGAGCAAAAAATCAAGTGGTTTCAACATGTTTCATTTATTTTCATTAACTTATTCTAAGGATGAATTAATTTTCTGAGAGACTGAAAATTTTAAAAATATACCTGAAGAAGTATCGCTTTTTAGCTGATTTCGCATAGTTATTCAACGTAGTTGTTAAAGATGTTAAAATTCTGTAAATATCGAAAACTCCAAAAATGTTTTAAAAACCTAAGCGTTTCCTATTGTTACATAAAGTTTTCATCATGTTATAATAATTTTTATTAATTTATCTGAAAGACAAATTAATTGTCTGAAAGTTTGAAATTATCAAATTTTACGTAATAAACCTATTGAATTTTGGAGATATACAAACTATCAGAAAATATTGAAGTCACTAACAATTTTTTTAATATCTAAAGGATTTCTATTCATACCAATTGGTTTAACATTTTTCACTCATTTTCATTAATTCAACATAAGGATGAATTAATTTTCTAAGATTCTGAAAGTTTCAAAATATACCTTAAAAAGTATAACTTTTTAGCAGATTTTACATAGATTTTCAACGTATTTGTTAAAATTATTAAACTTTTGTAAAGTATCGAAACATCCAAAATCTTATCAAAATCTAAGCGTTTCCTAAGGCTTTCACGATGTTATAATAATTTTTATTAATTTATCAGAAAGATAAATTAATTTTCTGAATGTTTGAAATTTTCAAATTTTACGTAATAAATATATTGCATTTTGGAGATATTCAAAATCACAGAAAATATTGGTAGAAATTGAAAACACTTAGATATTAAAAAAAAATTGAAAAAGTCAGAGTCTCAGAAAATTAATTCATCCTTAGGATAAATTAAAGAAAATAAGTGAAATATGTTGAAAACACTTGGAATCAATAGGAAACACTGAGACATGAAAAAAAGTTTAGGGTCTTCAATATTTTCTGGGAGATTGAATACCTCTAAAATGCAATAGAATTATTACGTCAGATTTGAAAAATTCAAATTTTCAGAAAATTAATTCAACTTTCAGATAAATTAATAAAAATTATTATAACATGATGAAAACATTATGTAATAATAAGAAACTTTTATACATTAAACATTTTTTAGAGGTTTCGATACTTTACAGAAGTTTAAAAGCTTCAATAAATACGTTGAAAAACTATGCGAAATAGCGATAATTTTTTAGATATATTTTGAAACATTCAGAGTCTCATAAAATTAAATCATCCTGAAGAGAAATTAAGGAAAATAAGTGAAACATGTTGAAAAAAAATGGTATGAATAGAAAACATTTAGATATTAAAAGAAATTTCAAACTATCAGAAAATTAATTTATCTTTCAGATAAATTAATAAAAAATATTATAACATGAAGAAAAAATTAGGTAAGAATAGGAAACTTTTAGACTGTAAAAAAATTTTGGACTTTTCGATAATTTACAGAAGTTTAAAAACTTTGAACAAATACTTTGAAAAAGTATGCGAAATCAGCTAAAAAGTGATACTTTTTGAGGTATATTTTGAAATATTCAGAGTGTCAGAAAATTAATTCATCCTTAGGATAAATTAATGAAAATAGGTGAAACATGTTGAAAGCACGTGTTATGAATAGAAAACACTTAGATATTAAAAAATTTTAGGGTCTTCAATATTTTCTGGGAGTTTGAAAATCTCGAAAATGCAATAGATTTATTACGTAAATTTTGAAAATTTCAAAGTTTCAGAAAATTAATTTATCTTACAGATAAATTAATAAAAATTGTTATATCATGTTGATAACATTAGGTAACAATAGGAAACGCTTAGATTTCAAAAAATTTTGGAGGTTTCGATACTTTACAGAAGTTTAAAAACTTTGAAAATTACGTTGAAAAACTATGCGAAATCAGCTAAAAAGTGATACTTTTTGAGGTATATTTTGAAATGTTCAGAGTTCAGAAAATTAATTCATCCTTAGGATAAATTAATGAAAATAGGTGAAACGTTTTGAAACCACTTGGTATGAATAGAAAACACTTAGATATTAAAAAAATTTTAGGGTCTTCAATATTTTCTGGGAGTTTGAAAATCTCGAAAATGCAATAGATTTATTACGTAAATTTTGAAAATTTCAAAGTTTCAGAAAATTAATTTATCTTTCAGATAAATTAATAAAAATTGTTATATCATGTTGATAACATTAGTAAATAATAGGAAAAGCTTAGATTTCAAAAAATTTTGGAGGTTTTCGATACTTTACAGAAGTTTAAAAACTTTGAAAATTACGTTGAAAAACTATGCGAAATCAGATAAAAAGTGATACTTTTTGAGGTATATTTTGAAATTTTCAGAGTCTCAGAAAATTAAATCATCCTAAGGATAAATTAATGAAAATAGGTGAAAAATGTTGAAACCACTTGGTATGAATAGAAAACACTTAGATATTAAAAAAATTTTAGGGTCTTCAATATTTTCTGGGAGTTTGAAAATCTCGAAAATGCAATAGATTTATTACGTAAATTTTGAAAATTTCAAAAGTTTCAGAAAATTAATTTATCTTACAGATAAATTAATAAAAATTGTTATATCATGTTGATAACATTAGGTAACAATAGGAAACGCTTAGATTTTAAAAAATTTTGGAGGTTTCGATACTTTACAGAAGTTTAAAAACATTGAAAATTACGTTGAAAAACTATGCGAAATCAGCTAAAAAGTGATACTTTTTGAGGTATATTTTGAAATATTCAGAGTCTCAGAAAATTAATTCATCCTTTGGATAAATTAATGAAAATAGGTGAAACATGTTGAAACCACTTGGTATGAATAGAAAACACTAAGATATTAAAAAAATTTTAGGGTCTTCAATATTTTCTGGGAGTTTGAAAATCTCGAAAATGCAATAGATTTATTACGTAAATTTTGAAAATTTCAAAGTTTCAGAAAATTAATTTATCTTTCAGATAAATTAATAAAAATTGTTATATCATGTTGATAACATTAGGTAACAATAGGAAACGCTTAGATTTTAAAAAAATTTTGGAT